>CM073216.1:1200000-1661942 GCA_037042885.1 Auricularia sp. M12
TGACACTCCCCATGGTTCGATAACATCTGTATGTGATTTTGAAAGGCGCTTAACAGTATTGACAGCTTGTCTGACAGTCCCGGGCATGCATTTATCTCTGTTACGCATACAGCCGACATAGGATCCCACTGCCATCTCGAGGCTTTGCAAAATTCAAATGCGATGTCCGCGGTGTGTTGATAGCTGACAGATGTCAATGAGACCTGACCAATTATACCAGGTATCACTATTCCGAAAACGACTGTCATCAGCTACGCCTTTTCTCTACAATTCCACCGCAGCGTCGGAGGTCAGCGAACAACCCTGACGCTTACTACGCACAGGCTATACCGACACGTGGTGCCATTGTCCTTCAGATGCGCTGGCTATTGCGATAGTCCATCAGCGCCGAAGAACCAAGCCGCTCATTGGCAGCGCTTGCTCTCCTGCTGCGTGGCAGGTTCAATACACCGACTAAGTCCTATGACCGCCCCCTTTTCCAGCATTCAGGGAAAAATCTCAGGTTATACTCTAGATTTTCCGGCATTGCGAAGTGGACAACGAGCGTTGTTTAACATGACGCCCGGGAAACATTTAACAACGAAGCGACATCCACTCCGTCAGTGCCTATGAAGCCACTCGCATTTGTGCCGCGAGCATCGCAGATGCAACAGGTGTCTATGTATCTCGGTTAGCCCGCGGGACTGGGCGCAAAAAACAGCGTACTCACAGTTGCCCAAGCCGGGTGCCCAGCTTCGCTGAGGGCAGCGTTAACGGCGCCGACAAGGGCGAAGAGGGCGAGGACGAGGGCACGGGGAGCGAACATTGCAAACAAACTGGCTGACGAACTGGGCGTGAGACACGTTAAGCTGCGCGATGCGCTGAATTATATTGTAAGCCGGACAGTTTCTTCTTCCATGGGACATCATGGATAAGTGACGGACGTTCCGAAGAGTCAATTGCAAATGCTATCCTGCAGTGTGCTGAGTCGCCAGACCTGTTTTCTTTGGAGTGCTCCGCGGCAACAAATGCGTGGAATGCGCGAGACGATGGCACGAACTTTAAGGTGGCTGATCACGCACTCGACTCTGGCAAATGCTGCGTCGAAATGGGCATCTGATCTTCCATGATGGTGTACCTGATTGCTGCTAGCAAGCAACGTGGCATTTGCAAGGCATTTGCACCGCAACACAAGATCCGTTCTTGCAAGGATGATTGGAAATACAACGTTCGACTGAATCGGTAGCATAGAGGAGCTGGGCAGTAGAGTGGCTAGCACTCTCAAGGAACTGCGTTTGAAACATTGGGAGCTTGCAAAGTCATCCTTCGAGTGAATACTGAACACCGCCATTCGTGGTGCTGCGAGCCTGATCATCCATCTGCACGAGACGTTCCCACATGCTGCGTCCGCGGCCTCGGAGAGTCGAAGCGAACTTCTCATCGCGCATCCACTCCAAGCCATGCTGCAAGATGTTGCGTGCGCGACTTGATCCACCTCGGGAGTCGCCCATACAACCGTGGAGAGTGACGCGCTCGCAGTCCCGCGAGTAACTTGCGCAATGGAGAATATTGTTGTTATAAAAGACGGTCTGCCCCCCTTTTTACAAAGGCCGGGTAAGCTAGTGAGTTCAATCCTTCTAGGAGACTCGACGCACGCTTCAAGGCGACGCGCAGAACGCCGGGCATGGTCATTGGGTCTTCAGGAGGATTCATAGTGCAGGACTGCGCGCGTTGCTCCGGGGTACGAGCCTTCAAATGAGATCCCGGGACAACAAACAAGGCGGCATCGTCCTTGAGCGCCCTGGTAAAAGTGCATGAGACGAGTTCCACACCACGGTTGGCATAAGCATCGAATGACATACGTGTTCCACTGAACCTGCAGATTTACAGGGCTTAGAACGTAAGACGATTATGGGATACAATCAGCTACTCACGCCATGGTGCCATTGCTTCAGTGCCTCAAGCTCTTCTTCCGCAGTTGCGTTCTCGCGCACATCGTCTCTGTGCCAGCGCAGGGCGAAATCGTGTTCGGCAGGGTTAATCAACATGTTGAATAACTCTATATTTTGATAAGCCATTGATAAAAGTGCACAATAGTCAACGTACCCATCTGAAGGTCCTTGTCTTCGCACTGGAGCAGTGCTCGTGCAATTCCAGTCAATTTGTCGCCGCAGTACCACTTGGCGAACTCAGGCTCGCCGAGGTCGGGGTGCATGAGGTGCTGGACCCCCCAAACATCTGGCCGCTGGCTCACGGTATCGAAGGGTGGGAACTGCTTTCCCACAGTGCGCCTGAAGGGCCAATTTCCTGCTCGAGTCTTCGCAATCGCGCGCGCAGAGGCGGCGTCAAGCACAGGCAGCTGCTCGTCAGGAATGAGGCCTTCAACTATAACAAAGCCGTCTGTATCGTAGCGTTGCTTCAGCTCCGCCGTCGTGGTCATCGTCGAGAGTCAAGGTCAGTTGCCTTGTCGCGGCGTCAAGTGACGATTACCGATATCGGATAAGCGCTCGTCAGCGGATCAAGTCATCCTATCGGCAACCCGGCATCCGATGCGGACTGAATTCACCAGCAGCTCACCAGTCACCTGGTTGCACCTGGAATCCGTTGGAGCATCGGCCTGTCAACGTCGGGCATATTGTATGGGAGACAGCCAGAGAACGGAGACAGGATAGGCGGCATACTCAAGTTTCAAGCGGACCGAAGCACAGGGCATTGCAGCGGAGGGACGCTGTGCTCGTTCCCAGAGACACGCAGTGCTCATGAGCGCAGATCAAAAGCGTAACTTCTGTTCTCAGGCACTGCCGGCTCAGCACACCCTTCAAGAGCCTTCACGAGCTTCCAAAGCGCCTCGATGGAAGGCGGAGCGCCAGAATTTGCGTCTCACTACTAATCATAATCGAGTTGGAGCCTAGCTGCGACTGATCAGTGGGCGATGTCATTGACCTCAATAGCTGTCTGAAGGGAACGATTTCTGGGGAACAGCCTCCTCTGTCGTCAGAGTTAATCCCACTACGCGCTCGAGAAGGCTTCTGGAGCTATCCCCTCGCAAGCCGATCATGTCCCGCTGTCACGGGCTCAACGGGAAAACATCTCAGCGCAGGCGACGGAGTGAATCGAGCGTCAAGCCGGCAGAATCGACTCCGTTAAAGCACCCGGTACCGGGTCACATCATGCGCGACATCCATGTCGGACATGGCGGTTTTGGCACAGCAATGAAGGACTGGGTCCAGCTTATGCATACGAACTTCCTAAATGCCTGTTTATCCATCAAGGGAAAGCCGTGCTCCCTCGCCACACAATCTCTAGGTTCATCTGCAGTTCTCGAAGGAGGCACAGCTGTCACTCGGATACATCGTCGCTGAGCAACAGGAGGGTCCCCCTGACGTACTTGTGCAAACGGCGTACCGCGACTGCGGATGCGACAAATGAACAATCCCGCGCAAACAGCTGATCACATATCTCAAAGCCGAAAAGCAGGCGAATCCTGAAAAGGCCTGGCGGGCGCTGTGTTATACGCGTGTTTGAACTACGCAGACATGCGTTGAGGCGCTGTCGGGTGCAAAACAGAGCTGTGCATGGCCATCGGCAGCTGTAGCGCAAAGCACCAATCTGCGGCCCGCGAAAGCGATGTCCGACCTTTGCCTGAGAAGTCTCACCCGAAATCTCCACTGGCAGATGCAGATCGCGGGATCCGCCGCATCCTGCTGCCGTGTGTTGCTTGTGAGTGAAAAAACTATATCAAGCCCGCCCGCGCCCGAGTGATCCCCACCCAGCAGTCCCTTTGATCCACATGAGCAGCACAAGCTACTCGCCGTGCTCGTCTCCAGAAGTGCCCGTGACCAGGCTTCCTGGAGTGGACGCTCTCCTTGCTGGTCGGTGACTGCTGCTCGTGGCTAATCCATGCTAAGACCTTCATAGGTGTCACCCCTTATAAGCCAGAGTACTGCACTGAGTGCAACCTCGACGAGCCTAGCACGTGTTGCACGTCCCCTTGCCAATATGCGCCTTACTTGGCTGTCACGACGAACCACCGTCCGCGAGCGCGTTCCCTCCAAGCCGAGCCGCCGAAAACGAACGTCCAGGTATATCCTGTCTTCTGTGACTTCGCAGTGACTCATACCTCTTATTAGGCTTCACGCTGGCGTGCACAGACCTTCAACGCATCGTATCCATCTACCCCCGTGCCACTGCTGCGTCCGAGTGTGACATGGACCAGTCCGACCAGCAGCCCGGCCAACTCGTTCACGTCTTCGTCACTGGGCCCTAGCACCCCTTCCACCCCTGCATCTTCGGGAAGCCCTTTGCCTCCGCAATTCGAAGTTTGGACCCCCGAGCGCTACGGAATTGAGACGGGTTTTCCGAGTCGCGGGCACAGTCCGGCGAGCCCGCATGCTTCCACTGCGGAAGAAGAGGAAGACAGCTGCTCGCTTTTGGACGAGGATTCCGGAGACTGCACGCCCGTTGGCGCGCCGGGAGCTCCTGTTTTTGCCGTTTTTCGTCCTGTTGAGCACGGCAAAAGCTTGGCTATGGCTGCTTCTGGAGAAACGCTCGCCGATCTGCACAAGGACTGGAAGGCACGTCTTCCCCCCGACACTGTGCCTACCGAGGAGGAGATTCGTCGCAAGCCGCTGCCGTGCCCGTACTGTCGTCGGCGCTTCGACCGCCCGAGCATTCGCAGGGTGCGCTTCATTTCACATATCAAGAGACCCTGACTCACGTGTCTCGCCGTGCTAGACTCACATCAACTCTCACACGGGGGAACGTCGTGCGTAACGTTCACTTTCATTACGAATATCGATCTAACATATTCTCCAGCGTTCCAGTGCTCATTCTCTGGCTGCGATCGCACATTCTCAGTACTCAGCAACAAGTACAGACATGAGCGATCGCATAAAACGAAGGCTGCGGTGAAAAAGTAACATTTCATCATCACAGCTAGCGAGGGCATCGCATCTTTTTCTCATCTTCGTCGCGAGTCCTCCTCTGCTCGCGCCTTGTGAATGTTGGTGTTCTTAAGATTCTATGTATCCAATGACTTGCGGTCACCACTATATGGACTCTCCAGTGTCGTGTCTTTCTTCTCGATGTCTCCTACTGTATCCCGCTATGCCTGTGACAGGATCACGGTTCAGATAACCCAGCGGTGGTGTCAATGTCACTCCTTGACTGTATTTCTATCCAATCATTTCCTGTTTTTGTATCTATGTCAATCAGTCTGCGCCATGGCGCTTTGCTTTGCCCTCGAAACGAATCCGCGCCGTGAATCTCCTCCTTGAATAGCCAACTGCAAGCGGCAAATCCGTTATTAGACACTGCACTCGGCGGCGATGAAGGTCTCGCTCCGTGTTGTTGACTGAGATCGCTGCGGCATTACTCGTTTCGCTTGCATTAACAGGCGCCGGGGATGGATCGCCGAGGGTAAACAGGGAACGTAAGCTACACATTGGGGACCGTCGGTCCCGCGCTCCGTTGACGGGCGACGATACACGCCATTTGAGACCTGCTGCCGGCCGCTCTCCATCCCTGTGAGAAGCTGCACGTGATACGTTCAGTTGACGGTAAACTGCCTGATCAGGACGACTTGCACAGGCAACATACATTCCAGCCCCGCATCACCGCCGTGTATGAGCTTCAGCCATGCATGCAAAGGGGCACTAGCCTCTGACATGACTCCCCTATGGTAGTAGGTACTGCTTGATGTGAGAGTATCAATAAGCGTAGCACTCTGCGACGCGCCAGCTGGGAATTAATGCCCCAGTTATGCCCGTCATGAGGGTGATCATAACGCTCAGCGTGCGAATGAAAGATCTGGAGCGACCGTCCCTGCGTTGTGACGCTCGAGCGGCTCCCTGGACGGACATAGCTTCCACATGCTGCTATCACCGGCCCCGGTTCGCCTGTCAGCGCCTGCTTGCCAAATAGACCCATGGCGGTCGTTCCCACGGCCATGTCAGATAGTCAAGGAAGGCAGCGCGGCACATCGGCTCTGCACTCACGCAGTACTCTGACGTCGCTCAGGACTTGCTTCCTATTATATGACTGTCCGCGAAGGAGCCAGTATCCCGGGACCGTGCTTAAGCGCGGCTGAAGCGCGCTGCAAGCAGAGCGCACACGCCCTCTTCTGCCCAGCCCTGCCAATCAAGCAATCTCGCCGGGTGCGGAATAGGGATAACTCGGGAAGTCACATACCGGGAAAAGGGAACGAACGCCTGTTGCGTAGCACATGGCACAGGGAAAGCGCACAGAAGTCGCGGCTGCATCGCGATTTCGCACAGGCAACACCGGAGTTTCTCCCACTCCTGTACTCAGGCGACTCGCGCTCCGAGCGTAACATCATCGTTCTGAAGGGTGATGTAACATAGCAACTCCGCGTGGTCCAGTGCCAGGGCGGAGGGGAGCGCACGGGGAAGCACACAGCACGAGCGTGTGTCCCATCACATTCGCTGAGCATCATCGATCGCAACTCCTGTGTGTGTGTGCAGCGGGATGGAGAAACAAAGCCGAACCGCAAGCGCGGATCCAACGTCTGACGGCAGCAGAGAACTTCGAACGCGGGAATGCAGAAGCCATTGCCTGGGGCAACCATTGCAAGTCACACCATCGGATTCGGATAACTGGAGTCGTAGATTCTGGCGTGAAGCAAATATACCCCTATGGAGGAACCTGCGCCGAATCACGGTCCAGAAAGTGCGAAACCAGCTCTACTTGTATTCAATGTCTTTCTCAGCCATTCACACTGCATGAACTATGTTCGCAGAGGTCTGAACGGTTCAGTGACAAGGGTAAGCACTGAGTTCCTGAAGCACGAAGCAGCACGAGGATGAAATTAACGTGGAGATCCACAGGTTCCAGATGAAGAGACTCGGTCCCGGAACCGCGAGACCCTGTCTAACTGCAAGACGAGACGAGAATAACGCTTCGCCACCGTGTCGGAAAAGAGTGTGCCGGCATTGCGAAGCTGTCAATGACTGTGTGGCTCAAGTGTCCAGCGCGTCCAAGGGACAGCAGCTCAGGAGGTCGAAACGCAGATAGACACCGCAAGTCGACAGGAAGACCTCCACGCGTCCGGGAGAAAGACGGCTAAATCGCGATCCGGCTTCGCTGGTGAAAATGGGATGACAACGCCGATCCAGAACAACTTCGGGCCAGAGAGTGTGGAACCATGTACCTCCACTTCAGCCGGGATCACAGCATGAGGATGGATCTCGTTGGTGCTGGCAGATGGGCTATAGCTGGACCTGAGGAGAGGTTCCTGGGGTGGAACATGGCCGAACGTCGCAACTGCAAAGTTTCTGGAACCGCCGACATGATGCAAACTTGATGCCCTGGCATAAACAGAATGCGAGCAGATCCTCGTCCGTTTTCACATGTTGAGCGCATTCTGCCCTGCGCCGGGTCGCTCGCGTGGAAAAATCATCAGCTCGATCAGCGAACCACAACGGCACAACTGATGCCTCAGGGAATCACAGGGTATCTCGTCCGCCGTACCCGACAAAGGAAGACTGGTGTTTCCCCAAGGCATCACACACGTGTGCATGAGAACAACGATTGGACTCTAGCCGCCAGGGTACTAATCAGACGATCGCGAATGGGACATTCGTTTTGCCCGGCGTTGGAGTGGTTCCGTCTTCACAGCCAGCGGACGAAGATTCCAGCTTGTTTTTGAACGAGGATGTACACTGTGAGCGCCAGAGAAGGACAGGCGAAGAAAGCATATTCAGCACAACGCGACAAAGAAGCAGCAAACGCAAGCAAAACGGCATACAATACACACACCGGCATCCGATGACCCACCCAACCAGACCGAAACACCGACACCGATGCCTGACAGCAGAACAGCACGAGTCGCCCCACAACGAGACAGACTACCGAATCATCCCACCCTGCATGGGCTGATGAGGGTAGAACGCAGTCTGGGGAGGCGGCGGTGGCGGCGGCACGACGGCGGGGTCGTAGTTGAGCAGCGCCATCAAGTCCAGCGCGGACATGTCGACGCCCATACCGCCGTCCAGCGCCCCATACTCGAGCACGTCCATACCGCTGCCCGCCATCGGCACGCTCTCCGTGCCCATAAGGAACGGCCCGCCGCCCGGCAAGCCCGCGAGTGTATCCATAGTCTGCTGGCTCTGCATCGCGGTCTGCTGCGCCATGTGTTGGTTCTGCGGGCCCATGGCCGGCGGCGGCGGCGTGTCCTGCATATTGTTATGCGGGTGCGCCTCAGGGCTCTGGCTCTGCGCGCTGGGCGAGCTGTCGTCCTCTCCGTTCCGCCTCGGCGTGCTCGTCGTGCGCCGATTCCTGCGCACCGGCCTGGCCCACGGTCTTCTTGACGGCGCGAGCACGCTGTCGGGGCCAGGCGGAGCGCCAGTATCCAGCGGGATACGCGTGCGGCGGCAGCACTCTTCAATGAGATCGGCTGAACGCAGACCGCAGACATAGCGGCCGCTGAAGCGACGCAACAGGCCCAAGCACGAGCGCAGCGCGTCGACGCTCGGCGGGATCAGCGCGCGGAAGAACGCTTCGCCTTCGGCATCCGGTGCGCGGTGGATGAAGTGCTGACATTCGAGTAGCACTGCGAGCAGCGAGCGACCGGCTTGCGTTAACTGATGGATGACGTGCACTCCATCTGTAGTGTCAAAGAATTCGTTAGCTTCCCTGAATCCAAGAATCGCACAGCAATGACAAGGGCAGGGATCAAGGATAATAGAAGAAATGGTGTGGGAAAGCGAATGGAGTCGCACAGGCTATCCGTTATCCCCCAAGCGCAAGAGAGCTGTGATCTTCGGCAAGGGATCGGCGCTGTACGAACGAAGAGCCATGAAATCTCGCAATCCGACACACAGCCGTGACGCTGAATGATCACTTCCCCCACACTGACAGACGTTGCGGGGCCGCACCGAGGCTAGAAGCGCAAGTCTTTCGAAACATGCAGCGAGGACGCGGCAACGCGCTGATGTGCAGGCACCTCGATCATCACCAGGTGGCGAAAGATGAGCGGCTCCGCGCCAAAGGACGGGGACCGCGCGATAGGATCCTGTGGCGGCGGCCAGTACCTGCGCGCGGCAGGAGTTATACGCCCAAAATCCGCCGAGCCGGTTAAAGCAGGCAACTCAGCGCCGTTTGCGCAACCAAGGCCCAAGGCAGCCACTCATTGACGTGCCGCGCCCGCAGACGGCGCGTCCGAAGAAGAGGGGGTGAAAAGGGGGTGGAAAGGTTAACCGCA
Organism: Auricularia sp. M12; assembly: GCA_037042885.1. Classification (NCBI taxonomy): domain Eukaryota; kingdom Fungi; phylum Basidiomycota; class Agaricomycetes; order Auriculariales; family Auriculariaceae; genus Auricularia; species Auricularia sp. M12. The sequence continues at coordinate 1,209,200 of CM073216.1, forward strand.
CGCCGCTTTGCGACAGCGAGATCGGGACGGCGAAGCAGCGGTCACTACCCAGTATCTCACGATTCACAGGCGCAAGAAGGGCATGGCATGGACGTGCCGGCGGGTCCGCACCAGGCGACAGCGAAACACGGTAACCGCGAATTCGCCGGGAACCGGCGTCTTGGACTGGCGGACGGGTGGACCCCACAAGAGAAGGTGGCAGCGCTCGGGTCCCGAGACGACGCGCGGAAGCGGGGTCGACGCTGTCCACTGCACCATGCTGCTGCGCACAGCACGGGCAAAACGTCCCGCGCAGCATCCTAGGGTGGAGCCATATGGGAGGGCGCGCTCGCAGATTTCAACACTGCATAGGCAAATGTATCGTGCCGTGTCGCGTCGCGTCGTGAAGCGGTGTCCGTCAGTTATGAGGACGAACGCTCCTCCACGTCCAACATGCCCCCCGTTGCGAGCAAGGGCAAACGGCAACGACGCAGCGGGCAACACAACGCCCGAGCCGCACGCGAGGACTAATGCACCATTGGCACAGGAGCCGTCCGCTCATGGTATGGAAACTGCAGGGGCGCCTCGTCGTGCAGCAAACACGCGCCACATGGGCAAACGGGCGACCGCGCAAGGGAAAACGTAAGAGAAAAAATGCATGATCGATCGAGAGTCGCGCATGCGCAGGCTGAACACGCGCCGCACCGCACCCTAGCACGACAGTAGCGTCCACCAAACTAAATAGAAAGAAAATAGTCGCAATGAGAAGCCGGAGCGCGCGCCAAGTCAGGAGGCCGACATGCTGAGCGAGACTTGCGCGAACAGCACAGGCGGACGGCGGAGCAGCAGGATCTCGCACGCGTGCATATTCCAAGCATGCAACAACAGCAAAAAAGGGAAGAAAGAAGTGTGAAGTGTGCAGCTGAAACACGGCGGCTCGACACCAGGAGTGTCAAGTGAGGTGAGCCCGCACCTCAACTCGCCTCGTGCCAGGAAATCAAGCAACCCCGCGCTTGGCGAACTGCGCCAGCACCTCGCCCGATGAGCCCCCCGCTCGCGAAGCAGACTGGTTCAGATAAGGCTCTGTCGGGCGGGTATGGGCAGGATAACAGCTGCCGCGGTTGAAGAAGCGTCGGCGGGTGGGGAACGCACTGACAAAAACGCGCGAAGGCGACGCGTTTCCGCAGTAGTTCGACGCGCGTAGGGCGCGGGGCACGGGAATGTCGTAGGAAATCGCACGCGCGTATGGAGCGCCGAGTCGGCGACAGGATAAGAGTGCCCGGAAATGTGTCCCGCGGGAACTCAGGATCTCAACGAAGCCAGCATTTCCGCCGTGCAGGGCAATCGGTGGTCTGGCCGGGTTCCCAGCATCCACATCCACATCCAGTCGCACGCGAGCTAGAGCGGTTGCCCGGAATTGCCCGGGAAATCGGGCTACGCGCAGGGATGGCAGGGATGGCAACATGGACACACACGCATCCACGCTTCCACGCGCAGCTTACGCCCGCGGAACTGGGTGCAATACCTCGTCCAAAAACGGGGAGGCGCGCGCAGTGTGTGAAGGAAGGCGTGGAGGAATCCGAAGCGAGTAGAGCGTCGTGTGTAGGAAAAGGGCACGTGGGAAGTAAAGGATGCCAAGAGCGGATTGCGGCAGGGGAAAGGAAGGTCACAACTCACAGTAAGTCATCAGCCCCTTGCTCGCGACGCTAAGGTGCGCCGCGATGAGCGCCATGGCGGACTGCTGGCATCCGCGGATGGCCTCGCGCTCAATTTCGTCGCGCGTCGCCTGGATCTCGTCACGCGTGTAGCGACCTACGTTGCCGTCGCCGGGAGGAAGGTCCTACAGCGAGCGTCAGCGAACAAGAACAAGCTACGAGCAGCAAGGGACTGACCTGCATGTCGCGCTTGGCGACGCACACGCTCAATCTGTGTCGATGGAGCAGCATCCTGACGAACGCCTCGATACACAGAATCCGTTCAGCCTGGGTAATGCGCACAACATCCTCGCTGGCAAGCGTCTCGGTCGTCGGCTGCCAGTACTGCGGCACACTGACGCTGACGGCGTCGAGCAGGTGCTCCTCGGCCGCGAGCATGTGGAGGCAGGTCGGACCGAGCGCGCAGTTCATCGGCGAGTGGCCCGCGTGCTGCGAGTGCGGCTGCGGCGGGGGCGAGCCGCCGAGCTCGATGGGCGACGCGGGCCCGAAGTCCATCGTCGTGCGGCCGCGCGCGATGGCGGGGACGTACGCGGCGCCGGTGAGCGCGGGCGCCGCGCGCTGCAGGAACGGGTCCGACGCCGCGCAGACGGGCGGCGCGGTGACGAGCACGCTCTCCAGCACGACGTAGCACCGCAGCGCGCAGACGAACGCGCCGATGCGCGACTCGGTGCCGGGCGGCTGCGTGCCGAGGCGCGTGCGCGAGATGTGCTCGTCGTCGACGAGCGCGGGCTCGGGCACGTCACAGTCTCTGAGGCGGAGCAGCGGCGGGCGGCCGAACGCGGCCGCGGCTTGCTTGTCCCACATGTAGACGGCCCAGAAGGTGCGCTTGCGGACCTCGCCCTCGAGCGGGTCGAACCAGTCGTACGCCTCGTGGTTGCGGTGCAGGCCGGCGTCGATGCTGAGGCTGACCGCCTCGGCGAGCAGCGCCTGACCGCGGCTGAGCTTGCCGAGCCCGATGCAGTACACGGCCGCGGTGAGCAGCGCCTGGATGGTGTAGAGCGTCGGGCGGTCGGCCGCGGGCGCGCCGCGCAGGCGCACGAAGAGCTCGAGCCAGTGCGTGCCCGCGCTCAGCGGGTCCGCCGCGTCACTGCGCACGCGCGCGTCGTCGACGTGCCGGCTCGCGATACAGCACACCGCGACAACGAAGGCCGCAAAGCCCGGCTCGCCCCACTTGGCCGGGTTCCCGTAGTCCGCTAGGAAAGACGGCACGTGCAGGAACGGATAAAGGTAGTAGGTTGTCGATAGGTAAACCTGCACCAAGCTGCGCGGTGTCAGAACTTATAAGATCGACTCTGAGTCCGCTGGCTCACTTGTCCATGAGATCAGGCGGGATGACGGCCGTGACAGCCTTCCAGAGCGTCTGCGGGTTGACCTCCGGGCGTGCCGCAGCGGGCTTCGGCGGCTGCTCGTCGTCGCCGGCCTCCTCGTCGTGCCGGAACTGCCGGTCCTCTTCGAGCAGCAAGTCCAGCAACGGCAGGCCGCTGCTCTCGCCCTGCCAGCGGGTGCTGCCCTCGTCGTCCAGGTACAGGTAGCTGTGTGTCAGGCTGAGTCTTGACGTCGCCTCGGCCAGCTCGCTCATTTCGGTCGGGCCGTTGACAAAGTGCGTGCTCGGGTTCATGAGCGGGAATGCTGACAAAGATGGCGGGGGTACACCCAGTGGGTACGCATGTGCTGGTGGTAGCTGAGCCAAGGCGGGGTTGAATATGTTGGCTGGAATTGCTTGGATGAGTGATTCCAGGTGCTGCATGCGGTCCTCCAGCGTTGCCGTTCTTCTGAAAATTACGGTCAGATATGCTCATAGTGCGCACGAGGGAGTAGCAAAGATTTAATTGAAGCAACTGCATGTTAAGAGTGCAGAGATTGCTGCAATCGAGCCCAAGCAGGCATGCTGTTCTTGGAGAGCTCAAGTTAAGCAGTTATGCCAGTGCTCAAAGCATGTGCGACTGAGCTGCTTGACTTGAGCCACACATACCCTAAGCGCCAGCTGAAATGCTTGACTTGAGTTCATGTTAGAACCGGTTAAGGTCCTGACATGAGCAGCCTCAAGTCAAGCATTTCAGCTCGTGCTTGAAGTCTTGCCGGATTACATTGCAGCAGACGGCGCTGATACGCTGCGGGTGAAAGAAAAAGAAATACTTACTTAGATTTATGCGGGTGCGAGCGCTTTCCAGGTTCATCGAACGTGCACGAAGAGTTGGCTGTAAGACAGCTCTGGCACGGGTGACCCTCGTCACACTTGATTCTCCGTCGCCTGTATATCGCTGTGAGCAGGATGACTTGTTTTCAAAGCTCATACTGCATACCTGCATCGATCGCAAGCCCTTCGAACCAGCCCGCAGTTAAGCACATAAGCTATAATGTAATACAAATTGCTTACCTGGATAGCTTAAAGCGCCGCTCCTTGGGCGGCGGCGGGTGTTCTACCATTGGCGACTGGCTGTCGCCCATGTCGCTGCCGTTGCCGTTCTCCATGGCGTAGGCTTTGGAACTGGGGTTGGTGCGGGCAGTGTCACGAGGAGCGAGCGGTTCAAGCTCCGCCGGACGGGCCGGTCTTCCCCACCCAAATAGAACGAGGATTAGTCAGACGCCCGTCAGCGCTGACGCTCTTCTCATTCTGCGGCTCTCTATTGTACGATGCCGCAGGAGCATTCAGATTTATTTTCTCACATGAGAGCCCCCGCTTTTCTAGCTGAGAAAGTGAGAAGTCGGCCGCGCTCGGCGGAATGAACTCCTCAGCGTGTCACTATTCTCAGTGACCAAGTCCAAGACTCTCAGCCTCCGTGCCTCATGATATTCATTATTTTCATACACGTTTCGGGTGCCTCGCATTGTGCACCGGCGACGACGCAGGCAATGTATGGTAAAACACACCACGACTAACTCGCATGATTAATGTCCGCCAGTTCCCACCGCCTCCAAGTTCCGTGCCTCGCTCCCAACGTTCTGTGTAGTCAGGGCATTGTGCATAGAGTCTGTGTCTCCGGCCCGCAGACCCGCCCTCCCACGAACAGGGCACATCGCACTCTATCTCTCCTCACTGGGGTATCCCCACTACAGAAGCGCGCGCGTCTCAACACACATGTACGAGTCTATTCCCCTCCGATTCGGCCCGACCAGGAGAGAAATGAATTCTCAGCGCCAGCGCCAGCAATCGCCACTGTATCCGGGGTCGCGGGAAGATGGGTCGCACCGCCACAGCTGAGTGTGGCAACCGTCGCGGGATCTAAATGCTCACAGGCCCCTGAGGCAGCACATGCTGCTAGGAGTTTCTACTGTTGATGGGAGTAGTACGATAAAGGATGGGATAGCGAGCTCGACTCTATTTGACTTTGAATGTGAGACGCAGTCTACGTATCGCGGCTGACCATCAGCTCTTCAGAGCCGACCGACTGCAAGCTCTTCTTGATCTCCAGAACCATATATTACATTAGATTTAGCACGAGGATAAAATGTTTCTTTTTGAGACAGTCTTTCTGGAGGAAGTGAGGGCTGTGCGTGATGAGATTTTGTACATGCTGTAAATCCAGCCTCGCGACCCGATCGGGCCTCGCTTTCAACTTTTCCTTGGAGCTAGAATAGCGTAGTATACATTACAATAAAGCCGTGATACCCATAATTGATACCTTTAATACTCCACCCAGTGACAGTGAGAGTGAATGAGTTTGAAAGTGAGTCACCATCATGAGTTTATTCCAAAGCAGCGGGTGAGACCGCGAAATAAGATTACCCACCAAAAACATGAGGTCTTTGGTGCGAAGAATGGAAGCGCGCAATAGGCTTTCTAATTCGGAGCAGTGGTAGGTAGGTAGGTAGGTAGGTAGGTAGGTAGGTAGTGAGTTGAATAGGCGCTGTCTGGCAATTTCCGTTGATCCCGGCGCTCTTTCGTTTGCTCCCCGCCAATCCCCCTTTGTGATCATGGCTCATGAGCTCGCCGACGAAACGCTCGAAAAAATCCTGGCGCATGTAGTTGCCGTCCCCGACGACGACTTCTTGGACGTGTCTGGCATGCAGTCATCACCTTTCGCCCGTCGTCAATATTCAAGCTCGACCGTTCTGCTCGTGTGCAAGCGCTGGATGCGCGTAGCAACCCCACTGCTGTATGACACCGTCGTCCTTCGATCCATCGCCCAGGCCCAGGCGCTCTTGAAGGCGCTCACGAGGTTCCCTGAGTTTGCGCCGTTCCTCAAACGGCTGCGCCTCGAGGGCGGATTCGGAGCGGCGGTTGGCAGCATTCTACGCGCTGCTCCTCATCTCCGCGAGCTTCATATTTCCCTTGATTTCGACTCGAAGGACAATATCAAGCCTTTGTGCGAATCGTTGCCATCGATTAGCCCCTGCTGCCTTGCTCTTTCTCTGCCATCTGCCGGATTGATTACACTGAAGGGAGATCTAGTGCTGGACGCTATCCAGACTTCCGCCCCAGGCTGGACGAGCCTTGTACGCACAACAGTTCAAATCTTGCGATATATTAATAACATTGCAGACGACGGTGGTGGTCCCGTATTATGCTCTGTCGAGCCCGCCCATGGGGAACGCCCTCTTGGCAATGCCGGAACATTTCGGAGATTCGATTGAAAGGCTATATCTACTCACTGAGGCAGCTTCGACCCATTCTTGAACGATTGCCTCAGTGTAAAGCCCACATCGACTACGAAATGATCGAACCACACGACAGAGCGCACACCAAGGCATTTATAATTACCCACGCTGAGCAACTGGTAATTCACCGGAAGGATGATCTGTGAGCGCTGGCTTTGAGAGTTGTTTGGGCTGCGGTTTACTTGCAGAACTGATATTGTTCATGTCTAGTATTCCCGGAGCTAGTGGACGTCGCGGTCGACCCCTGCGAAACGCGCCTTTGGATATACAGCGAAGGATTTGGGCTCTCATCTTGCAGCACGCCCTCTCATTCTCGGACTCCGATGGCGTCTTCGCCGACTATTGGGCCACCTTCCGCAGTGAAACCGGTCGCCCGCTTGCCCCGATTATCACGTCTAGAGCCGCTATAAACTACATGCTCGTCTGCCGACTGTTCAATGTTCGCACCATTCCTCCCACATTGTAGTTCATTGCTCATCTCCCACTCGGACTAGGACATTTGCCTGCCAATTGCGCTGCGCCATGTATCACTCCAACGAGACGGGACGGTTGACAGCTTCTTAAGTCTCATTGATGGTCAACCAGAGCTCGCGTCGGGCGTGGAGAGCCTCTTTTTGACGAGTACCCCGCATCTCAACGCCAACTTTGCAACTCCCATCAACCTGATATCTCGCCTGTCTAATCTGCGAAGACTGCTCTGCTGCATTGACATCTCGGACACGGTTACACTGCAAACATGCGCTGCGGGTCAGGGTCTTCATGAGCTAGACGTTAGCTATACAATGTTGCCTATGGGCGCCGCTGCCGGCGTTCCACCGGCAATGACGACGTCGTTTGCCTTCCCTGCATTGAGGCGCCTGCGGTTAACTCTTACCTTTGCATTCCCGAGGCGCGAACCCGCCACTCCGCTTCTGCGCATTGAACTCCCTCAGCTAGAGGAGCTTTGCTTCGCGGGCGATACACCCGGATACCTGATCAACTATTTTGCGGAGGCTCAGTACGTCTCTTGGCTTTCTCTTTAGCTCCCCTAAGCTCATGGACATGCCTGTTTTATTCGTCATTCTTTCACCTAGATCCCCGAATTTGCGCTTTTTTACGTCTGAGAACGAGCCCGACGACGGCGGTGCCTTGAGGAACTTCTTTTCGGCTCACGGTCGGGGGCTGCAGAATATTGCGGTACACCCATTGCATCTAGGCTTGGTGCTTGAACTCTGTCCGACCGTGCAGACTGTTATCCTTGCATTTTCGCGCGTGCGTATCCATCTCTCGCTGGGAGGCGGGCTGCTCGCTCAGTATGTAGGATATGCCTTGGTCTCTCCCGCTCACGCGGCGCGTCCAGCCGCACATGTCCCTCGAAAGCCTTCTGCTCGCGGGTGCTGTCATTCACGGGCCTTCAAGGTTCGTATCATCGTCACGCTTGTTGTCTCTTGTTGATATTCATGGTTATTAGAAAAGCGGCCAAAAAGATTGCGCAAGAGGGCACGGCGTTCTTCGACGCCATTACGCCAGAAAGGTTTCCTGCGCTGAGGGACATTGTTCTCGCACGCGTCCAATGGCCCGTCCTGCCGTGCGCACCCTTTCATTCACGTTGTTACTTCTTGTCTCAGAGTAGCTGAGCGATTATAACCTTCGCAGGCGCGACATCGCTGGAAGCCCCATGCTGAAGTGGGCAGGAAGCTTGAAGGAGAAAGGAATTACGCTCCTGGACAAAAGCAGGACGGAATGGCGTCCGAGGTTGACATAGGTAATCGCGATACTGTACACACGAACTGGTATTTTGCGAGACTGTGCCCGCTGTAATTCCTCAAGCCTGATTCGGAGCAGCCTCAGAACCCGAGCCGAGCAGCTGCTTCAAAAACGCTTCTGCGTTCGGTGGCCGGCCGAGGAACGCCTGCAAACAAGAAACACCGTCAGTGCCTTAAAGTTCTGGATGAGAATAAAGCGGTTACAAACCGTAAGCGAATCCATCTCATCGCGACTCCCGCCTGGGCTCAGGATCTCCTCGCGGTACCTCCTCCCCGCCGCGGGGCTAAGGGGGTCGGCGGCGAAGACGGTCGCGAACATGTCGGCGGCAAAGACGAGCGAGTAGGTGAAGCCGTAGTAGCCCGCGTCGACGCCGCCCATCAGGTGCGGGAAGGCGCCGTGGCCAGGCGCTGGCGTTGGGGGCCCCTTGACGAGCGATATTTCGCTGTGCAGGCGGCCCCAAAGTTGCGTGTAGTCTTGGCCGGCTAATTAACAATAAGGGGTCAGAGAAGCATCATGAAACGAGGTACCGGGGGGAGGGGGCGAGGTCTGACCTCGATCGGTGTGCGCGACAATGTCGAACTTGGCGTGGAAGAGCTGTCGCAATGTGGAGAGTCCAATGTTGACGTAGCGACTGGGACATCGCATTCAGTCACGAAAGACCGTCATTGTTTACTGCGGACGGACCTCTTGACGATTTTGCCGATAAGCTCATCGGAGAGCGGCTCCTTGGTCTTGTAATGCGACGACATCTTCTTGAGCACGCTCGGCTCCCAGCACCAATTCTCCAGCATCTTACTGGGGGCCTCAACAAAGTCTCTCGACACAGCCGTCCCGTCGAAGCGCGCATACTTAGCCTTACTCAGTAGATTATGGAAGGCATGGCCCAACCTACAAATGACAATCGAACAAACATGATTGAATGTAGCTCGCAGCAGTGAGATGAGGGGTGAAGTGACGTACTCGTGGAAGAACGTGACAACGCTCTCGTGCGGCATCAGAGCCGGGCGGTCGGGCGTGGGCTTTGCCACGTTGGCGACCATGGCCGTTACGGGACGGTTCCTCGAAATCTTACTGCCGTCAGGAGCGTCGTAGCCTGCTACCAGCTGCCAAACTGCCGCGTGCGGGAACTTGCTCTCACGGGGGTAGAGGTCGAGGTAGGCGTAGCCGATGAAGTCGGATGGGTCTGAGGCGCCCGTCTCCCAGACTGCGTAGCGCTGAACCTCTGGCTTGGCGGTTAGGGATGAAAGTATAGAAGGAAGCGATGAGAACGGACCCGGGTGCCAGACGTCGCCTTGTTCGACGTCATTGCTGAGCTGGACAAATTCCACGCCGAGGAGATCCTGGTAGATCTTGAGGATCGCGGGAACGACGACTTCCACCGGGAAGTACTCCTTGACGAGGTTGGCATCGAGGTCGAGAGTGCGCTCAATGTACAGCCGATTGTAGTAGTACCAGTCCCAGATGTAGAAATCGCCATCTGCGTCCGGTTCTTCCTGCTTCTTCATGGCGAGGAGTTCCTGCAGGTCGTGCTCGCCAACAGGACGCAGCTTCGTCTCAAGGTCCGCGATAAAGTCGAATACGGCTTGCGCCGTCTTGACCATCTTAACCTCGGTCACGTAGTCCGCCCACGTTGGATATTGGAGGAGTGAGGCAATCTTGCGGCGCAGATCGAGCACTTGCTCGAAGAGAGGGACGTTGACTGCGACCCGGGATTCGTAGCCTTCCCAGGCAGTCCTTCGCGTTGCAGGGTTCTTCGCGTACCGGAACTGTAAGCACAGTCACTGTGCGTCAGCGAAGAGTTCGGGGACAATGTGGAGCGCAGACCAGTGGCATGATGTCCGGTGCTTTATACGATAATTCGAGCTTGCCGTCATCGCGTTTGGTGTATCCGGAAAGGACGTCCGACGGGATACCCTCGAGCTCGTCAGGAGCGAAGGCGATCCTGCCTTTCTCTGTACCGTAGTTCCGTTGGAACTGAATACACAGAGCTGACAGCTCCTTCTTCAACTACACATTCTGATCAATATACTGGAGCAAAGACAGCGTGAACGCGCACCCGTTCGAGTTCCTTGCGCTCGGGCTCTGGAAGGTTCAAACCCGCGCGGCGACCTTCGAGTAAGATCTTGTCCGCGAGTCTCTTGTCTTCGCCATCCAGGCCATCCGACGCAGCCAGCGCATCCTTGGCGGCCTCGAAGAGGTCGACGCGCATCTCGCGCTCAATGTTGAAGTCCCTGATCGCGCCCTCTGCAGTGGAGCTGGCATCGCGCAGCTTGCTGTCGGTTGAAACATGCTGATAGAAGCTGAGCAGCTCGCCGCGGCCCGACAGTATTGCCTCAGCCGCAGCCAATGTACCGAAGACAGAGGCAAAGGTGCGGTCGGCCTTTGGCAGGGAAGCTACCGCATTGAAAGAGGAGCGAGCGCACGCTATTGCCTCGTTGACTTGGCTTGCAACGCTCTCGGGGCTGTGGTCCCAGACTGGCGCCGCTTGCGGAGGCTGCAGATTGTCTTGCAATACAAGATGTATGTCAGTGCCTACGAATGCTGGATTTTATTGCACTCAACTAGTCATGGTATGGACGAAGGAACAGCAGCGGGTGCTGAGTTATCCTAATCGAGTCACATCATCGCGTTGAAGGTGGCATGCGCAGCAGTGCGTGATGTTGCCAGAAAGCGCCAAAGCAATCGCCGCAGGAAATAGACTTTGAATCCACCGCTATAGCAAAAAAAAAAACCTGACTTTTGTTAGCTGGCGACCTAGAGCGTTGAGCAGGAGCTGCAAGAGTCCGCAGCAGACCAGTTCGCAAATTCAAGTTCCGTTGATCTCGCTCTGCCTCCGATTATATCCCCAGTCCCGCCGACGATGGCCGATGAGCTCGCCGACGAAACACTGGAAAAAATACTGGCAAACATCGTTGATGTCCCTGATGAAGATTTCTTGAATGTATCTGGGCTGTACCTTTCGCCGTTCGCCCGCCGACAATATTCGACTGCAACCGTGCTGCTTGTGTGCAAGCGCTGGATGCGCATTGCATCCCCGCTGCTGTACAACACCGTCATCCTTCGATCCATGGCCCAGGCTCTCGCGCTTGCAACCACGCTCACGAAGGTTCCTGGGTTTATTCCCTTCCTTAGACGCCTGCGTCTCGAGGGTGTATTCGGAGCGCCCGTCGGGAGGATTCTACGCGCTGCTACACACCTCAGCGACATTCACATAACCGTTGACTTCCCGTCGAAGGACAACGTCAAGCACATGTGCGAAGCATTGCCTGCCATTAGTCCCACCTGCCTTGCTATCTCGCTGCCAACTTCCGGGCATTATCCCTCCAAGGGAGCTGAAGTTCTGCGCGCTATTCAGGCTTCGGCTACGCGCTGGAAAAATCTTGTACGCACAATCATTCAAATTTACTGTTCGACTGATGACATTTCAGAGGATGGTGGTTGTCCTGTACAGTGCCTTGTCGTCGCGCGAAGTTAAGGACGCCCTGTTCTCATTGCCGAATGTCGCGGAGCTGCACTTGAAGGGCTACATTCAATCTCTTGCCAACCTACAAATCGTTTTGCAACGTTGGCCCCGGTGCAAGGTCCACATCGAGTACGAGATGATTGATACATACGACAAAGCGCACACCGAGGCGTTTCTGACCTCACACGCGGTGCAAGTTGTAGTTCACCAGAAAGCTGACACGTGAGTACTAGCCTCAGGATATCTGTGTCATCGCCGCTACTTGCAAGATTTGGCTTATTATTGATTTTTAACACAGTAGCCTTCCTCTGGTTCTCCAGGCGGGGGGCAGTCGCGGACAACCGATGAGCAACGCCCCGTTAAAGGTCCAGCGCAATATATGGACCGTCGTCTTTCAGCACACCCTGTCCGCCTTAGAACGTGACCACACCTTCCCAGACTATGCGATCGATTTTCGCAGTGTAGTTGGTCGCCCGCTTCCGCCCGTCATAACTTCCAGAAACGCGATTGGCTACATGACGGTCTGTCAACTTTTCAAGGTTCGTTCTGCTACACCTCCCTGTTATTCAACATCGCTCATCAATATCGTTCATTTGCCCGCCGCCGTGGCCCACCTCATTATCAGGACATTTGCCTGTCAATCGCCCTCCGCCATCTATACATCACACAGAACGGGCATGTTGCAAGCTTCTTGAACCTCATCGATAGTCGACCAGAACTTGCGCTAGCTGTGGAAAGCCTGTATCTGATGCGTGCAAACGGCCAGCACCCCATCGCCGTCTTCCCAGCTTTCGGCATGCTGCTATCGCGTACTTCTAATCTGAAGGCTCTGCGTTGCTGCATCACACTTTCTGACACTGAGGCTCTGGTAGCATCTGCGGCGCCCCGTCTTCGCGAACTCGATATTCTATACTCGAACTCGCCTGTGGTCGGCGACGCGGCCAGTGCACCAGTGCAATTTGCCCTCCCTGCGTTGCGCCGGTTGAGAATTTCTTTTGCCGACCGGACGCGCCAATCTGCCGTTCCTCCCTTCGACGTCGATCTCCCTCAGCTTGAGGAGATATGCTTCGCAGGCACAGTTCCCGGATGGTTGATCAACAGTTTCGCGCAGACTCAGTACGTCCCTTCCCAGCCATTGAGCTCTGGCCATATCTCTTCTCGTTCATCGCCTAATGCCGCCACTAGACTACCGTGTCTCCGCTTCTTTACCATTGAGCGTGAGCGTGACGGCTCGGGGGCGCTGAACAACTTCCTGTCGGTGCATGGCCCGCTGCTGCAGGACGTCGCAGTGCCCCCGGCGTATCTGGGCCTGGTTCTGGAATTCTGTCCCACGATTACGAGTATCGCCATAACCACTTCTTTCGAAGTGCGCGCTTTCTCTCCTGTGGTAATTCACATTGCTCACTGCGGTAAAAAAATACTGTAGGAGATGCCGTCACCCCGTGCGCTCGAGCAGCGAGTAGAACTGCACAGGTCCCTCGAAAAGCTCCTATTTCCCGCCCTTATCGTGTACAAGTCAAAGTGCGTGTTATTCCCATGCCGTCGCAGTGGTCCAGTTCCGATATTCATTCAGATTACGCACATACTTATTTTTCTTTCAGGAAATTGGAGGCCGACGGCACAGCGTTCTTCGCCGCCATTACCCGCGACAGGTTCCCCGCGCTGAGAGAGATCATCCTCGCACGTGTTGAATGGCCGGTACTTCCGTGCGTACCCGTTCACTTACGTGATATTCTAGTGAGTCTTACAGCAGCTGAGCATTGACATATTTTACAGATATGACATTGCTGGCAGCCCCCTAGTGAGGTGGGCGGAATGTCTGAGGGAGAAGGGAATCACCCTTCTGGATAAAGGCGGGATGCCGTGGCGTTCGCGGTTGAAGTAGGCCACCGATTACCAGCGTGAACAGAGCTCTGTCACGTGTAGCAAGGTCACTGAAAAATGGTACGGCAATGAGGAAGAATTCTAAAATCTGGTTATCTACGCATTCGTCATCGACGTCCGATTTAAAGCTGGGCTCTCATGACCCTCGACTGTCAGCTTGGCCAGCCGTTCATCCTCGAACCGAACATTCTCAACGGTACGAACCACGACGCGCGCCTCGCCATCGCCCTGGTTGAGCCACACCCACTTGTATTGTGCAACGTACGTCACGAGTGGCCCCCAATCCGGGCGACTGCGTACGTGCGGGGACTCGAATATCGAGTCCTCGTTTCCCTGACAGTTGCTGACGAGCGCCCGTCAGTGTATTTCAGGGCAGAAGCACGCTGGCGTACAAGTGCACGATTCCAGGGAACATGCCCTCCGTTTCCTCGTCGCTGGGATCCGGGCCGAGATGCTGCGCGTGCACGGACGTCTCGTTCTGCTCGCCGAACAGCGTGAGGCCGTAGTGGTACTTGCACGCGGTTAGGTCCCAGCTGCGACTGAGCCGCCCGAACGCGCTTGGATCCTTCTTCCACATCGCCCAGTACAGCCCCTGGTCGCCCCACGGCGGCTCGAGCGGGTTAATGTTGGCGCCTGCCCAGGCTTCGGCGTTCCCGATTGCCTGCGCGTTCGCCTCCGGAGGGAAGTAGGTGGACGGCAAGAGCGGCGCGGCGCGCATACGCGCAAGGTGAAGCCCCATGAGACACGTGCATGTGTCGCCGCCGCCAGACGACGGGCCAGCGTGCGTGAGCGCGACGAGCATCTCAGATGATGCGGCGGACAGACGCGTGAACGCGCGCCACAGGAGCACAGGGTCCGTGGCGAACATAGCGTCTGTGTCAACGTAGAGTGCGCGCTCGGCCGGAACGAGCTCGTGAATGAGCATCTTCGCTAGACCGCCTGCGAGAACCAGTTCAGAAAGATAAACGCTGGTGAATAAAAAATGGACGTACCGACTCCAGCGTGGTGCTTCGAGCCAATTCCCGCGCGGCTCGCGCGTGCCATGATTTCGTCAGGCGTTATGGGGTAGAAGCTCACGCGTAAATCGTAACGCGGACGCTGGACGAGCGCTAGTCGTTGTCTGTCAGTTTCGTAATTAGCGCTAGCGTACGCATGCGGTGTGCTGCTCGACGCACGCACTGTATGATGGGAGCAGAGTCGTTGGAGCAGATGATGTGCATCTCAACGGGCCGCGAAGCCTGCATAAGGATACTCTTTAACATGTGTTGGCCTTCCGTAGAACTTCCTGCACCGAACATGACCATGGCAAAGACAATAGGGTCTACGTCGATGGGCGTTGGAACCAGTGTCAGCGATGATGATGAAAGGTCGAAGACTTTTCGCAGCGAGCCCGACGGCGTGTCGAGGATGGTCCATGGTGCGTTCAAAAGCGCGTTCAGCAGTATGAAAGACAGAAACACGGCCGCAACTGCCAGCAGCGCGCGTGCGCTCGTTATGGAAGGCATGAGGATGGTGTCGAAGAGGAGACCGCGTTGTAGTTCGCCTATCGGCTCAGCAGCCACGCCAGCAGCCGCGGTGCCAGGTAGTGAAGCAATGAGACAGTGCAAGGCAGAGTAAGACTCGTCTGTGCATGGCCTGGTGGCGTTGAGTTTGGCTGACAGGACGCTAAGACGAGACAAAGGCCGCCGAGCTAACTCGTTTCAGCCGGTCCACCGTGTTAATCCCATTGGTCCACACTATAAGCAAAGCAGAAATCTCGAGCCAAGACTGCATACCGCGCGGCCATTGCGATGTTCAGCAGCTTCAGCTTCAACGATTCAGGATGATCAAGGCAAGAGGGACATGTGCGGAAGATCCCGACCGGGGGTAAAGCTTCCTGCCTCTTGCATTCTCACTAGTGCGCATGTACCAGCGATCTATCAACAACTGCACTCGGCGGGGTGGGCTGTAAACTACCGCGCACAAAGGCTGGTGTACAGGGTGGGAGGGTAGGTCGAGCTCGTGTGGAACATTGAAGCGGGATGTGTCTTTGTAGGCCCATGACCCTGTACTACCTACCTACCTACCTACCATGAAAGTTCTGGCTCTGTCGCATCCCTTCCTTTTCGTGGAAATGCTTCCTGGGTTCTCGACGCAATTCCTTAGTTGCTCTTGTTTGTGCATGCGATTTGCCGGGACTCGATAGTGAAAGTACTTAAGCTTCATTCGAGTGCGAAATATTGCGACATGGATAAGCAGGCCGATAAATTCACTCGTCTGCAGTCACCGGGCAGCCCTAATTGATCAGGCATTGGATGGACTGGATGTTGTGTGCGGTGGTCACGTTCTGTTGCAGTCGATATAACATGGTCAGCAGCTATCCTCTAAGGCCTTCGGGCTTGAATTGGACGTACCTTGCACTGGAGGTAAATTTTGGTTGGGTGAAAAGGAAGTTCTGGCGAGTGTAGCCGGTCCCCGACCACGCACCATATTCCCAATGTCGCCGTCACGGCGTTACCACTGCAGGCGAAGAAAGCCTACGCGGGGATCATGACGACAGCAAAGGCAGCAAGTAGTAGGCGGGTGAGACTGGGCCCTGAAGATGTCTGGACTCCAAGGAGAGGTATAACTTGGATGTGGCTGACAAGTTGTACTCAGGCTGGCTCCAGGAGTGCGCTGCCCGCGGTTCCTCCGAGTCCGCGTCGTGATGGACCTGTACTGGACAGCGCCAGACTCACGCTGACGGCCAATTTCGTATTTTTGTTAGTGTGGCAGATCGCGTACATGATGGTTGTCCCCACGCCGACGTCTGACCGGCTCTCACGCTCCTCAAGCGGGCGAACGTGTGCTGCGGAGTCAATCAGCACCGAATATTGGATTGATGAATATCTGAAGTAGGTAAGCGTACAGGATGCTCTGACGACTGTACTAGTTTCGTAGACCTAGAGGTTTCCTAGTCTCCTTCGCAGACTTTGACGTTCGAAGATAATCGTTCGAAGTAAAGTCTGCATCAATACGCGCCCGTCTGATTGAGAGCCCCCAATTCGGAGGCAATCCCTGATCCGGGGACGGCGCTTAACCCGGTGGACGGCTTGTATGGCTTGATGCATGAGCTAGACCCCGCGGACTGAGCTTCCAATTTCATTGAGGGTTGATTCTCACTTGAGTCTCACCAAAAAAGAGGTGAAATCAGGTCCCAGCCATCGAGACCAGACGCGTTTTGGATCACGTGCATCACGGCCAGAGCCGAATTGGGGGCTCTCAATCGGGCAGGTGTGATTTGATACAGACTAGAGGTTTCCACAACTTCCAGAAAGTTGAAAGGTCTGAGAATAGGTCGAGCCTTCTGCAACAGACGCGAAAAATAAAACGCGCAATCCTTCGCCTTTATGGCATGCCTAGTTACTGCGTAGTGCGATTCTCCCCCGAGGGTGATTGAGAATCTCCATATGCGTCCGAGCACCAGGACATCCAGAGCTGGATCGCTTCTCCAACTCGCACGAAGGATTTTTTTGCCAGTGAAATTTCGCACACTAGAGAAAAACGCAGTACTCCTGCTGTAACCCTAGCGACGTTCTATACCTTTGCTCTACCTATTGCCGAGTTTGCAACTGAGTTACCATCAGTTTCGCAAAGTGGCAGCTGTCGCAGAGGGAATTATAACACGATTATACAATCAACTTCCGTTCTGTCATAGAATATCCAAGCTTACATACGTTTTGCGGCATCTTCGTCCTGAATCCTCGGCGCAAATTTCTGCGGCAGAACTGAGGGTATAAATCTCCGTCATTCGTCCAAGCGAGACTCAAAGCCCAACATTTGAAAATGCGTCTCACCTCAGCCCTCGCTCTCGCCCTCGCTGTCCTTCCCGCAACAAACGCTTTCATCGCGTGGAGCGGCGACCACTGCGACGGCGCCCAAGGCGCAAACGTCGGACTCGACGGGACCTGCCACTCGTTCGCCGGCCGGCACTCGTTCATTGTACGTCGGGTCTCCGTCTCCTTTCTGTAGAGGCGACCCTCAGCTAACTCGGCATGCTTGAAAGGCGGGCGGGACTGTCGCGTGCATCAAGTTCTACACTCTGAGCAACTGCAGCGGCGACCGGTTCACGTTCACCAACCAGGGCGCGACATGCACGGTACGCGCCCCGTTCTCATGCACGCCGGATTGACGACTCGTGAACTGATTGAGAATTCGTACGCGCACGCAGAACGTCAATGTGGGCAGGAACGTCGTGGCTTTCCGCCCCTGGCCGGGAGCCAACGGCTGTCCCGCGTACTAGAGTAGCAGAGGCGTACAATATTGAATACCTGCTGTAGTCGCCTATAAAGCGTCAGTGTATCCTCTTCCATGGCGGTCGTAAAGTCTTTCCGCGTCCGCGCAGCCTGGCGCAGCGGCGGCATCGTGAACACTGTGCCGCTGAAAGAGCCTCTAACTTCTTCCGTTCTACTCATCAATACTCATCAAGATCTTCGTCAAATCTGAGCGTTCCTGCTATCATGCATGAGCATGCGCAACCACGGGGAACCAGCATTTCTGATTGCGGCGTGCGCGCGCTTACCGTACGAGAGCCAAAGTCATACGCTGGCAGTGGGAACAGTGGGCGACGGTGCAGTTGGACCAGGCCGATGTTTGAGTTCGACATCAATCGGGAGGTAGGTAGGGAGAGACGCATCAGCAGTATGTTGCTCGGGGCCTTCCGGGGTGTTATATATGGTGATATCGGACGCTGCGATGCGAAGTAGCTCTTGGATAACTTCCTTTTCCGCCAGCGAGTAATAGTGCGGAAGGTTGTCCCAGTACAAGTGTTCTGTGGCCGAGACGCTGTCGTGCCACATATCGATAGCGCAGACTTGGACAATTCCACCGACTACCGAATGATTTATGACGCCTGGTGCTTCGACCATCGTGGGTCGCTTGACCGTCGTAGGCTAGCCAGAACTTGGGAGGCGTACGCCATGCAGAAAAACTGCCTGCAACTGATTGGGAGGCGCTGGGAGAAAGACGAGGCCAAGGACTTGACTCTGTAGCCAGGAGGGATGTGCAATAATGGAGCTCTGATATGAAGAACACCGCGATGCATTCTGAATTTGCTGATATTCTTCGGAAAAGTGATGTAGTTCGATGGTACATTTGATCTGCGCAAGCGAGGTGTAAGTGTGCAAGTCACAGCAGGGAGACGGTGAACCTACCGTGTAGATCCATTTCCTTCACGGCAAGGATGTGGGGCAGTATTACAATTTACCGACTTCGCGTCCGGCGCCTCCTTCACCTTCGCCGAAAACCTCGCCAAATGCTTGACCGATGTCGTTGAGCATGTCCTACTCGCGAGTTGAATGAAGACGGCGCGAGGAAACACGAAGCTCGCACCTGCGTGACGACCGCGCGGCCGTGCTTGGAGAACGCGATGCGAGATGTGGTACGCGTGACGAGCGACGCGCCGACGGCGGCGAGGAACGGTATCCGGTGCGGCGGGATAGATTTGTCGCTGTAGACAATGATGGACATGAGCACAAAGAAAGCAAAACGGGTAATAAGACGTACCCAAAGGCACCAGCTTCGTAATTCTTGCCCCATGCGAGGAATGCGCCAACGGCGCCACTGAGGATATCACCTTGGCCGCCGCAGCGTTTCAAGCCTCCCTGGATGGCAACGGCTGTCTCATCCTGAGCGTAAGCTACGGTGTCCTCGGGACCCTTCTGCAGCACCGTCACGCCGCCCAAGGCAGCCGACAACTCGCTGGCTTTCGCCTTCTTATCGAGTTTCTAGGAAGCAGCGGCTGAATAAGCAATGGAATGCAATTGTAACTGAGGCTAGAGCGCACCAAAGCCTCGCACAACCTGCCGTACTCGACAACATTGGGAGTCAAGACTGCCCGCTCATAGCCCTTGACGACGTCTGGCCGCTGCTGGACCATGTACAAGCCGTCAGCGTCGAGGACGACGTACATCTCCCTCTTCCGCGCCATGCGCAGGGCGTCGCGGGCGTAGCGCTGCATGCTGTCGCTGCGGCCGAGGCCGGGTCCAATGATGAGCACATGCAGCCGGCCGAGCAGCGCGTCGAGCTCCGTGTCGACCTTGTCGGCGGCGGCGTCGGGCGCGAAGATTGGATGGACGATGAGGTCGGGCGAGTAGGCCTTGATGCTGCCCGCCGCGACCGGCGAGCAGAGCACGTGCGAGAGGTCGACGCCGACGCGCAGGGCTGAGATGGCCGCGAAAAACGGCGCGCCGGAGTACTCCTCGGCGCCGCCGACGACGGCGACACGTCCTGCTCGCCGTCCATGACGTCAGCGACGGCGGCGACGAGCTGTGGCGGGCGCACCTGCCTGGCCTTTGTGCAACGCGCCCGTCAGCGGCGGGATAAGTTGCTTGACTTGGTCGAGCAGTTTGTGGCTGATGCTCATCGTCGTGCGCGGCGAGCGAGCGGTCAAGTTCGATGTTCGGCCCGGACCGGCCGAACTGCTCGCTGTCCTCCTTCCCGATTCGCACAATTTTCTCTGGCCATTCGTCAGTGGCAGCAATATATCTCGTCGCTATGAACCATCTTCCTGGATTGACTGCCACATTTTACTGCCAGAGTTGGCTCGGCGGCGAAGAAGACCCGCGCACTGGGAATCTGCTAGCTCAGAGTCAGAGACCGTTGCCTCATGATTTTCCACTGGCACTACTCCTATCGTGGAGGTGCAGAAGGGTGAGAATACAAGATTGTCGTCGTCCTTTCAGACCAGGAGTCAGAGTCATCAATTTTGCTCAGTTCAGTGTTCAGTCACAATAGTGCCGATGGCAGAGTCTCCACTGGGACAGTCTGGCATGTAGGCGGACATTGCGGCGGTAGAAATTGTCATCTGCGATCGGAGCCGTGGGAACGGGGGTGACAGACAGCAGCAGAAAGTAGTAGCAGTGGCAGACGTATTAGAGAGTGAAGGAGTGACAGCCAAGTTGGCTAAAGTTGATGATGAACAAGTGCAGGAAGGTAGCTCTCAACCGGCCTCAGACTCAGGGGCAGCCGCCGGCGCCGGGGTGTCCATTTTGCAGGCAGCGGAACGACTGGGCGTTATAGCCGGTGTTGACATGCTGCAGTATTGCGAGTAAGCGAATTTTCTCGTCGACAATAGAATGGGGACTGTAACATACTGTGCACTGGAGGTACGACTGGTTGACGTAGTTCCAGCGACGGGTACTGCCTGGGCAGCCGGCGTCCTCATAGATCGCGACGCATGCCGTCAGGTCGTTCGAGGCTTGAGCCTGCGGCGACGTTGGTGGCACGTCAGCGTTGAACGAAATGGCAAAACGGAGGACGCACCCAGAACGAGTGGCGGCCGGCGAAGCTGTGGCAGCTGCCGTCGCACGGCACCATGTTGCCGATGTCGCCGTTGCAGTTGTCGCCGCTCCACGCGATGAACGCTTGCGCGGGGGCGGCCGCGATAGCCACGACGGCGATGAGCGACGACACGGTGAAACGCATGACAGGCTGACTGGTGGGCGGATGAGACTCGGTCCTGAGGTCGTCTGACCTTGGCACAGTAGTGTTTAAGTACCTACCTGGAGCGGAGCCCGCATCGCGCGGGGATTCTCACACTTGACTGATCCGCGGTATCATGCGCTTGATGTTACACCAGCGTCTAATGGTCAGAGTTCGTGAAATGCTCGGAGTCGGTCAGCAGCTACAAAACATAAATCTTAGCTTATTGCACCTTCCATATCCTTGAAACGCACGAGTTTTCCACGTATGATTCACAATGTCGGAGAGATCGTTTCCGAGTAAGTACAGGACCGTTTTACCTTTCACTGCGGAGTGATTGTTCCTGGCTGTGCGCTGCACGGCGTTCAAATTCTGTTTCGGCCCGGACCGGCCGCCGCCGAACGGCTCCGTGTCTTCCTTCCCAACGCGCACATTTTTTGCTGGCTAGGTTGTGCGTTCCTGCTCTATTTTCTGACTACAGTGTAACGCCCTTCATAGGACAACATTCACCTCCAGCTCCAAGCCTTTCTTAAAGCCCGATTTTCCCCTGGCCTTCTGGTATCACTTGGGTATCACACTCCCTCACAATTACTGTCGGCTGTCCCATTCTCTTGTCACAGATGGTCTGCTAGCACTGGCAACTAACCGCATGAAACTCTGGGTCTCTTGCCTTCATTATTTCTCTCTATCGTATTGTGGGCCTCGGTCGGAATGAACAGGATGACTTTCTTCGCTGCAGCCACTGGAACGACTCCGCATCCCGTCAGCGTGCACGGAGGGATGCGCGGTATGTGCCACATTGCACCTACCGCGCCCAGCTTCAGGTATTCGACCCATCTGACACCCAGCACCATCGCCCATGCAGTGTGTTTTCCCTACTATCCACTGTCTTCCTGCTCATGCCATCATTTTCGCCTCCACTTGAGTGGCCTACTATGTCTGAACTTTGTCAGCGAGCACCTTTACCTGTTCTTGCCTCTACAGCGGCGGTGACAACCTGATGTTATATACGACGCCGTCTCGTCATCTAATGACGAGTTTTCAATGCGTGCTGCGTGCGCCGCTCCATCTCTCAGCATTCCGCAATAACTGCCCCAATGTTTGGCTTCTCCGCCTCTGTTTCCTACATACCACAGTCCCGCCACTCGATCGTCAACCGCGCACCGAGAAAACACTGATTATATGTAACACATTTCTGGCCGGCTCGTGTCCTCCTGAACCATATTTTTTCTGTTTCTTGTCCTTTTGGCTAGCCCACTGCCCAGATGTCCAACTGTTCTTGACAGTTGTGCACATCTAGCATCTCGCCCAGATTGGGCGAATTACAGTAAGATCTCGGGTATCACAGGATTAATCAATCCGCAGTGCAAATCTACGCGGTCCCGCGCGCTTGACACAACTTGCCTGACGTCTGCAGCCTGCTTCAAATGTAGAAAATCGTGCGTCTTGAAGAGATTGGGAGCTGTAAGCTGAACAGATTTACATTATTACAGTTCCTTACGGATTCCGAGCAGTTTCGCACGCTTTCATGTTGTGACCATTAGACGCTGGTGCTACATCTAGCCCATGACACCGCGATCAGTCAAGTGTGAGAATCCCGCGCGATGCGGGCTCCACTCCAGATAGGTATTTAAACACAAATGCCTGGAGGTCCGGCGACCTCAGGACCGAGTCTCATCCGCCCACCAGTCAGCCCGTCATGCGCTTCACCGTGTCGTCGCTCATCGCCGTCGTGGCCATCGCGGCCGCCCCCGCGCACGCGTTCATCGCGTGGAGCGGCAACAACTGCGACGGCGACATCGGCAACATGGTGCCGTGCGACGGCAGCTGCCACAGCTTCGCCGGCCGCCACTCGTTCTGGGTGCGTCCTCTCGCTCGCCATCTTGTTTTTTGCTGCTGACGCGCCGCCGCCGCAGGCTCAAGCCTCGAACGACCTGACGGCATGCGTCGCGATCTACGAGGATGCCGGCTGCCCAGACAGCAGCCGTCGCTGGAACTTCGTCAACCAGTCGTACCTCCAGTGCACGGTGCGTCCCCGTGGCCATTCCGTCTGTTGAACTATGTTGATTGAAACTTGCAATAGCATGTGAACACGGGATATAACGCCCAGTCGTTCCGGTGCACGCAAAACGGAAAGCCCAGCGCTGCCGGCTGCTACGGAGTCTGAGCCCGACTGGCAGTGAGCCTTTCGCGCATAGCACTTGTTCCACTCCAGCTCGTCTGTCACTACTCCTACTTCTCCTACCTCTATTACTACTACTACTGCTGTGTCCACGTCTCAACTGCAGTTCCACTGTTTCCACCGCCATCTCGCTCGTCAAGAATCACAGCCTGAGTACCAACTACACCAATGTGCTTGAATTCACAACTGAGAAAATGGCTGACTCGGACTACTCGTCGGCGAGGATGACGACCGCCTTGCCCTTATTGTCGCCCTTCTGCACGTCGACGATGAGCTGCGGCGCCTCGTCCAGGCTGCGCACGACCGTCTCGTTGTACTTGATCTCTCCGCGGGCGACCTTCCCGGGGATGGTGGTGTAGAACTCCTCGATGTATTTGTCGTGGTAGTCCGTGACGAGGAAGCCGCGGATGGTGATGCGCTTGAAAAGCGTCTGGTAGATGTTCTGGTGACGTCGGTGAGAAAAGAGTGAGATGGTGCCGCTGAGAATTGGATGCACGCACTGGGATGGGGTCGCCTTCGAGGCTGGCGGAGTTGTAGCTTGAGATCAGGCCGACGATCTGTGGAACATAATAATTCGTGATGCAGTTCTCGATAATAGTGCGAGGTGATAATGCGTACCAGGACACGGCCGAAGGTGTTCATGTGGTTAAGGACGGTGCTGAGCGTCTTCCCGCCCACGTGGTCCCAGTATCTTCCCAGTTATCAGCTGTGAGTAATATCGCAACCTGAGAGAAAGGCGCGTCTCACTCACATGTCAATAGGTCCATGCTCGCGCAGCACTTCCTCTACTTGAGTCTTCTTGTAATTGAACGCGACGTCCGCGCCCAGCTCGCGCAGAAAGTCGAGCTTGTGGTCTTGTCCCGCCGATCCGATCACCTTCAGTCCAGCTGCCTTCGCGAGCTGTACAACGACACTATACGGCGTTACTTTCTGCTCAGATAGTAAGGCAGAAGGCGTACGAGCCGACTGCGCCAGCCGCCGTGGAAATGTATATCGTTTCTCCCTGCAGCGCCCCGTCAGTGGTGTCCCGAGAGCTAATGATATATTAGTGAGAACGCACCTTCTTCGGATTGAGCTCCTTCCAGCCGTAGTAAGCGGTTTGGCCTGCCATGCGCCATATGCAGTCAGTTTCCGCGTCAACTTGATGGAATAGATAGACCGCACCAGTCATGCCGGCGGGGCCGAGGAACGCGCTCCAGGGAATCGCAATGTTCGGCCCATTGTACTTGTCCAGCACGCGCAGATTGTCCACGTTGTCGATGATCTGGTATTCGGCAAAGTCTTCCGGTGCAGCATCGTCAGCATCTTTGATTGACTTCACTCACGAGGTGCGCAGACGTACCGAATTTGTCCGCGTATGGATTATACAGATGCGCGCCGACGGGCACGCTGGGGTTCTCCGAGCGGAGAACCTTCACGATGGCGTAGCTGTATATCCTACAGAGCGCGTGAGAAGGCGAAGCTCGGCGCACAGGTGCTTTGGAGACGCACGCTTTACCGATTTCGAAAGCATAGCCCTGGAGGTGTGAAAGTTAGAGACTCAATACGCAGGAAGGAAGGGAGAGATGGAATGGTCACACCTTTATCCCGATATCCTCCTCCGGCCGCATTTTGCCACGGAGGTAGGGATCGATGCTGATGCTCAGCGTCTTAGCGAGAATCTTGCCGCCGGCAAGGGAGACATTGTCCAGATCGATCGTCTGAGAGTGGTCGACGACTAGCGTCTCGCCTGGGACAGGATATCCTAGACCCGCGATGAGTGATACTGCGCGATGTACCGGCAGGGAAAGGAAGCAGGTGCACACCATCGGGATGCTTCTTGAAGATAACGCGAGAGTTGCGCACGGGAGCCATCTAGGTCTTCCTGCCTGGACTTCTGAAGCGTCTTCCATTGCGTAGGGATGGTGCGTATATATATCCGCGAGGCTCTGGCGCTTAGTAATCGAAAACCGTCGCCCGTCGGAGATTATCTGTCCGAAAATGGACACGCTCAATTGCAACGTCGAAGAAAACGGTCGGAAGTTGCTGAGTCAGCCAGCTCCGTGGAGCGAGTGCTGTGGACGAATGTTAGTTATGTACTAGATGGCTTGCTACTGTGCGTTAGGACACCGTACGAGGATTTGGCACACGTGTGTGTCACTGACAGTCATTTTCGCCGCGTTTGCAGTATGAGCCTCGGCGGTAGGTAGGTAGGTAGATTCGGAGCTGACGGGCCCTTCTGGACTGCCTCCGGCGAGTGCGGTCGAAGAAGTGTCGGCGGAAGCCGAATAAGGCTTACCTTCATCTTCTCTTCCGCGCGCCAGGCCGCGCCACGTTCAGAACTGCCGATGGACCGGCTCGCCGAGGAAACCCTGCATCAAATCCTTGCGCTCCTGGTTATCATGCCCGACGACGTCTTCTCCGACTTGTCCGAGACGCCGCTAATTCCGGCCTTCGTGCGTCGGCGCACTCTCGTCTTGCGCGTCTGCAAACTCTGGAAGCGCGTCGCCACTCCCATGCTCTACGATACCATTGCCTTGCGCTCAGTGCTTAATGCCCAGGCTCTTGCGAAGCGATTAAAGAAAAACCCGCAGCTCGGGCAGTTCGTGAAGAAGCTGCGGTTCCAGGGCGGATATGGCAAGGCCCTCGGCGCCATCCTGCGCGCGTCACCGCGACTGAGCGACCTCCATATTTCAATGGACTGTGGTCAGAATGGCTTGTACCTTGAGGCTATGTCTGCTGCCTTGCCGCTCATCAACCCATCACGCCTGCTTCTTTCTGGTCCGTGCTTGACAAAGGGACACACGAAATTCGACACTAGTACCCATTTTGCGCTCAACGCCATCAAAGGCGTTGTTGGAAAGTGGACAAGTCTCGTGAGTGCTACAGTATAGTCCCTGACTGTATTGCATTCTCTAATGCAATCGCAGTCCACTGTCGTCACCTCGTACTTCAGCGTAGAAGTCGCCAATGCGATATTGGCAGCGCCCGATCTGCACGCTTTGCACATTACAGGAATGATGCATGCTCATTTCATGCTCCGCGAGGTGCTCCAGCGTTGGCATCGCTGTAAAGTTTATGTTACGGATGCCATCGTGCCGGATGGCATACAGAACCTCCTCGCCGAACTTCAAACGCAGCATCCTAATCGATTAGTAGTATCTTCCAGCTGCAGCTAACCTGTATCGCGTGTCAGTACTCAATTTTACGAGTTCTGCGCTCTACTTACTTGTGCAAGCTACACACTCACCAAGAATGTCTTTCTGTGAGGGCGGTTCTAATCATGATGGCAAGCAACGTTGCCACTCGTGACCTGAGTTCTGAGAAATGGAAACACCAGCGTCCTGCGCAAATCCAGCAGCTTACTTCAGGAGGAAGAGTGCCACTGTCGCTTGCAATCAAACTGACATTGTCCTTCGGCGTAGCCATTTGCTCGGCGATGATCATCTGAACGCACTCGCGACCATTTAGCTGTTAAATCCATGTCGCAATAGTGCTATTATCTTTGATGCACCTCATGCAATTGTATGGAACGGCACACCGTGACGCAAACAAATGATCCATAGCTACAAAACGAGAGCGTAGAGACGCTGACAGATGTCGTTCCAGGAGTGCATGGGTTTGCTACAGAACCTGCAGCTAGCGCACTCGATGCTTCGAACGAAATATTGTACGTTTGATTGGGAAAGTGCGGTTGTGAGGTTGGGGTGGAGTGCAAACTGCAAGCACACCGCTGAAACGAATGACCCCCATGCTTCACAACCGGGAAGTCGATGGCAGTTATAACATTTTCCAACTCCCTCGCGTTCGAATGGCGCTCCTGATTTCGAATCGCGGACTTGATTGATGAACGATGCGGTGCGGCGCTGACGCAAGTGCATAATATGAGCAAGTTGCGGCGTACTGATCGGCGGCAAGTTCGTGAAGTCGATGTCGATGGATGCGCACTTCTGTGCGAAGGCTTCGGCGAGATCGGGCCTGCCAAGCCTGCACGCGACTGCGTACTGGCGCATGGGATCTTGCGCTTCAGAGGAAGAGCAAACAGCCCAGCCGAGCGCCAGCAGCAGAACGTCCACTGCGCCAGGAATGTCGTACTTCTCCGCTGCAGCCAGGACCGTTTCGATTTGCTCTGGTGATTTGAGCCGCTCGAGCTGGGCCGGCAGGCCACTCGCGAGTTTGAGTAGGACCTCAATCGTGAGGACATCCTCGGCGACGACGATTGATTGTGCATTCGTGTCTCCGCTAGGCTGAGGCACATTGAACATGCCACGGAAGAAGCCAGAGGTGCGCGTGAGGATGGATGAAGCGATGTAGAACTTCAGGCGATCGGCAGATACAAGAGCGATGTCTGCGCTCTCTTCAAAGTCGCGGTGAACGTCCGGGATACCTGAGAGCGACATGACGGTAGCGTCTGGCCTGGATGCTGTTCCGTCGGCTTCTGACGTGCGTAGCGAGGCGTAGCGCCCCTGCTTTGCGAGTTGCAATAACCGGGCGTGGCGCTATTGCTGATATTGTACTTGGAGTTATACTATACGAGTAAGTAATCAAAGATTAGAATGTTAGTGACGCCATCCTGTTGTGCTGTCCAGGCCGGAGTTGTTGGCGGAAAAGAGGTTCGGCGGAATCGGGGAATTCCGTTGATCCCGCTATTGCTCCTGACCGCGACCTTGCTCGGCAATGGCTCATGGACTCGCCGACGAAACTCTCGATCTGATACTGGCATATGCGCTCAGGATCCCTGATGAAATCTTCTTGGACGTGTCAGGCCCGCGGATATCGTCAGCTGCTCATCATCAATACGCAAATTCAGCCGTTTTGCTCGTGTGCAAGCGCTGGATGCGCATAGCAACGCCCTTACTGTACGAGACGGTCATTTTGCGCACTATCTCGCAGGCGCAAGCGTTTTCAGCGGCGCTTATCCAGGCGCCGGACTGCGCGCCGTTCCTCAAACGGCTTCGTCTCGACAGCGGTTTCGGCCCTGCGCTCGGGATGATACTACGCGCTGCTACAGACCTTCACGACCTGCACATATCCCTTCTCTTAACCCCCAAGGATAATATCAAGGCGATGTGCGCAGCTCTGCCAGCGATCAACCCTTCACGGTTTAGTCTTACGGTGCCACCGATGTTCACGAAGATGATCAAGAATATGGTAACAGTGCTGGGATCCATTCAGGCGTCTGCAAATACCTGGACCAAACTTGTGTGCTTTCTCATTGCCAAATTTACGCATTCGCCCGGCACTGATCAGCGAGTCACAGACGACTTTGGTTGTAGCGTACGACGCTCTGGTGAAGACTGAAGTTACCAACGCGCTCTTCGCGATGCCAAACATTCGGGCCGTTCATCTGAAAGGCCCTGTTCACACCATCAGCCGGCTCGAAGATGTCCTTCGACGATGGCCGGACTGTAAGCTCCACATACGATACGAAAATATCTCAACATACGACAAGGAGTACACCGATGCGTTTTTGCTCACGCACGCGAAGCAGCTGGTTATTCATCACAACTATTCCGAGTGAGTACCGCCGCAAGTGGAATCTCCTGGCATTTGATTTTGCGTTCTTATTACTGTCCACAGGAGGGAGGTTTCCGACGCTTGAAACCTGTACTCCAACTTGAAGCCGCTCCTTTCGGCCCTATTACGCGACCTGCATGCTTACGACCCCTCGGTGATATTCATCCGCGGCTATCCAGCAAGCACATGAAGGCTAGTCCTGGTCCAGTTCACGCCATACAGTATATAACGTCATGCATCGTCTTCAGTGCATGCGCGTTCCCCGGTTTTGTCTTCTCTTTCCGTCTTCAAATTTGCGACCCTTCAATCCTTTGCATGGCTCTTTCATCATTCAAGAGCCTTCTTTCTTTCGTGCTGCTCGCTGGTGCAGTTCAGGCCGGGACTTGCTCCGACCGATTCTCCACGCCCGCGCCCCATAACGCTTTAATAGTCACTCGTCGTTGAAAAATGGCCCCATTAACATGGGGGTAACTCGTACGTCTGCACTGTCTGAGCCTCGAAAGCGTCCGCCCTGATTGTTGTCTCTTAGGCCAACTGGGCATCTGACGCGCTGCTGAACTTCACGGGCATCGATACTGGTGACGCCGAGGATGGCACGCTGGGCGGCCAGCTCAGCGCGCTCTTCGAGTTCAAGCAGAAGCAGCGCAACTTGAAGGTGTAATACGAATGGTTGCTCGCTCATAAGCCCAATGAATCCGGGAAGATCGGGGCTCCTGTTGCGCGTGGTCAACTAGGAACGGCGAGCTTCGTGGAGCCAAAATCATATCACAGGATACTTGTAGGCGGTTATCAGCATCACGGAGAAATGTCATCCATCTCCCCAATGTGTGAGGATCCCCTTCGAGATCTCATCAAGGCGCCCGCAGCGCTGACGCATCGGGACCGACCCCTGGCAGGCGCAGTATAAATTCACGGCGCATGAGTTCGACGGACCTCCAGGAATCAACTCGCCCTCATCAGCCAAACCACCGCAGTCGAAAATGCTCGCTCCCCGCGCCCTCGTCCTTGCGATTGCCGCTCTTGCCAGCGCTGTCGTCGCTGTCCCCGCCGGAGAGGCCCAGCAGCTCGATGCGCGCGTCGCCAAGTGCAACTCTGCTACGTACGGTCCTTGTGAGTCGGGCAGCTGGCTGTATCGCTGTGTTCTGTCTGTAGTAGACTAACACGTACTTCAGACACCTGCCCGGGCGCGTGCTGCAACTGCGACGGCCTCGGTGGCCCGGGATGCCTCGGCACTGACCTCAAGTGCTACTGCATTGCGTGAGAGCGCGGAGAGAGTGTTTGCGTTGTTGATCGAACCCAAGTATTATACTACGGCGCTTCGTCTAACAGATTAAATTTTGGCTTTCGTCTCAGAGATAAATCTCCTTTCTCGAGCAGCGGATTAGTTGCGCCTTCCGCAGTCGCCCGCGGCGCCGAGTTCAGTTATTTGCTATCTCAATCATCGGACAGCTGACGTCCGAGTTACTTCATATTATTTGCGCAGCAAGGATAAGTAAAAGATCTCCGAGGCAAACACCAGCAGAGATAATGTGACCGCGTCGCGATGCAACGCTCGTTGGTCGTCCAGCCTTGGGTAACGCGTCCTCTTATCCAAAGTGTGCCTTACTCGCGGAACTCTGCACAATTTGTGTGCTACATGTGTTGAGATAACCAGAATACCAAGATCCTGTCATTTCGGATTGCCCTCGGAACGATCTCAGCGATGACACAGGATAGTGATGCGCCACCAGGGCCATCACGCGCCATTCCCAGCGGTGCACGTTCGCGGCATAGACTTTGCACAAGCATCGATTGCGCCATCCCTTCGCGCCGTTGTCGCCGCGGAGCGCATCAGCGCGCGTTCAAGACGTGAGTCGCGCGTCTGCAATGGGGGAAAGGACTTAAGCTCCGGAATTAGTCGCAGATACTCCATCAGTCCGCGTCCTGTCAGATGTTCCATCAACGCTTGGCCGTGTGCGCAGCGCCAAGAAACCGAGCGCATTGAAAGTGTATAAAAGTGCGCGGGTTTTGCGCTGGGAGGAGCCCCACTCACATCGTCAAGTCAGCCAGCCTCCTCGACAATGTTCGCTCCCCGTGCCGTCGTCCTCGCCCTCGTTGCCCTCGCTGGCGCCGTCGCCGCCGCGCCCCAGTCGCTCCCTCCGCGCACCTGCACGGCGCCCAACTGGCCGGTAACCTGTGAGTAGTATTGCACAGAGCAGGAGATGTATCTTGTGTGTTAACAGCTTTGCATAGATACGTGCCCCGGCGGCGCGTGCGTCTGCGACGGCGGCCTCCCTGGCTGTCTAGCCGACAAGTGCTACTGCCTCGTCTAAATTCGCTGAGATGTTGAGACCCGAGATTTCGTTGTAATAATCTACCGTATACACACAGTCTTTGGGATTATTTTGCTTCTCTGGTCTGCTTGCTTTTCTCTGAAGGAGTTCAAGCCTGTCGAGAACATCCGTCTTCAAGCTGAGCGCGCGTGAGCTGTGCCTGGAGATTTGTTGTCGCTAATATCCCGGAGATAATATACCTGTGGACCAAGCAATTTTGTTCCACGGTGATTGAAACTTTCAAAGAAAACTGCGGAATTCGGATGCGCTGAAATTGAAATGCGATGTCTGGAACTGGCCCAGCTGCCGGCAAATTGCGACACTTCTTGGCCTATGAACTTCATTGTCTTGCAAAGCTGGATTATGTTCAGACTGGATCTGCGGCTCATTCACGCGCTATTATATCTCGAGACGGTCATCGGCATCCAAAGAATGCGTTGCTACAGTTCAGGACTTTCCGACTGCATCGCTCTTCTGCTTGTCGACGCCTTCGCTGGTGCCAATGGGTCTCTTCGCCCGCGCGTAGCCAGCCAACAAGTGTTCATTGACCTATTTTTTCTCGAAACCGTCTATGCGCCTGACAGTTGCTCGGAGTGCCAGGAATCGCGGCTTCACCCCCACGCGGTGATAGTAATACAGACCACCCTCAGGCTTCCACGAATACGCTACACGACACCAGGGGTGAATAGCTATTTGTGTAAGTACGCCCCTGATGAGGACCTAATGCAGGAATTCCGCCGCAACACCTGGCATTGTTCAATCAGCTTCATCATTACAATGGGACCGGGCTAAGTGTGAGTCCTCCTTAGGTCCTTCTGAGCGCCTATTTAGTTCTTATCTTACCTCGCAGCTATGTTAAATTTGCTTTCCATAAGTGCCGACGCGTTATATGCAAGAGGTTGACTTGGTTTCTGTGAGCAAAATCATCATATTGGCGACAATGAGTTGTGGTGTGCTTCGTGATCTAAGCTAAACACACAGGAACGAACTTGGGATTTTCCGAAAGTTTGTAAAGCGACCAATCTTTCAAGCTCCGTAGGATACTGTATCGACATTGTGCGAGTGGTGGAAAATGCCAACTCGTTAGTAGCCTGAACAATCAAAGGATTTGCGCGTCGGAAAATCTCAAATCTTTGAGGATATCCAAAATGCGGGATCTTGACCAATGGAAAATTCCAATGTTTGCGCTCTCGGCGCGAAACTGTCACCTTCGTCGCGTAAGCTTCAAGCTTTTCCATTACTCAGCTGATTTGAAATCAAACCAAAGATGAACATGATTGTGTCGTGGGGCATATTGGAAAATTTGATTCGTTTAGAGACGCAAAATTCAAAGGAGTGGATCATTGGAAAGACATCGACCCTTGAGGCGCGCAAAACACGTGATGTTTCGACGTGACACAATGGACGTCAACTGCGCTTCGGAGGATTCAGAAGTCCCTAGAAGACAGTACAATTCAAATCGTCACCGATGGCAAAATTTGGTCTTTTCCGATGATTGGGGAAATTCGATGAATCTCTCGATGCAGAAATCATGCCAGCGCCTAACTTGCAAAACGAGTTGTATTACGGCATGGCAAAGTCCAAAATGGACCGCGACGGGCTAATGCAGCGCATTCCGCAATGTAAAATTCTGTGAGATCGCACGCTTGCAAGATTCAAACCGTGGGAGGCGTCTTACGCCGCGACCCAACTCTTCGCGTGGTTCATACCTCATGCACGCGTAGTGCACGTGACGAACGTGCTAGAGAGCACAGGCTTCACGCGCGGCTTTATGCCGGCCGAGCGCACGCCCTCGCGGCGGCGGCTGAACGGCGACAAGGCGAAGCAGTTCGACGCGGCGCTCGAGCAGGGCGACACGGTCAAGGTCAAGAGCGCGTTCCGCTCGAACACGACGGCGAAGAAGCCCAGCGGCAAGAAAAGCCGGTTCCGCGACAGCACGGAGAGCTTCGGGCAGACGAGCCTAGAGGAGGAGAAGTACGTCGGTGTCTCGACCGGCGACTCCATCCCCGTGTTCGACAACCGCGCCGCCGTGCGCGCGCGCGCCCGATGGCGCGGCTGGTAGGCGCGAGGCTGGAGATGTTTGATGGGGATGGAACTGAAGGAGTGGATACCCCCTGTTGTTGGTGTATTGTGTTGGGTGGATGGGTAAGGTTGAAGGAGCTTGGAACTTGGAGGAGGATACGGGCGTTTTTAGCACGAAGCACTGCCTGCTCGGCAATGCTGTCATGTGTCGGAAGGTATGGCACGCAACTTCGTCGTCGTCCTCCAGCTCTTCCTCCTCCTCGGCCTCCCCGTCCAAATCCGCGCCATAATACACGGCCATTTCGACATCCTCGTCCTCCTCGCGCCCGACCCCTCCGCGCAATCTGGGCGGCAGCGCCGGCGCAACCTGGCCCTGGCGCGGCGGCGGCGTGACGGGCCACTCCGCGCCGGCCTCGCGCTCGATCGTCGCGGCCCTCGCGCGATTCGAGTCGAGGCTGTCCGTGCGCTGGCGTTTGTATGTCCCGCCCCCACCACCACCCCCGCCGTTGTCGCTGCTGGTCTCCTCGCTGCTACGCTTCCGCGGGTTGTCAGTGGTCGTTGCCGGCGGCGCGGGTGGGGGCGCGATGCGCAGACACGCGGCGCAGCGGCATGGCGCGTACAGCGCCGCGCAGCACGCGTCTTTCCACGTGCGCTCGAGCACGAACCGCGTCTCGTGCAGCGGGCCCGCGCGCGCGCGGCAGCGCCGTCGGCACCCAGGGCACGGCGTGCGCGCGACGGGCGCGCCGAGCGCCTCGCTGCTGCACGAGTCCGGCGTCGTCCGCATGGTCGTGGTGCTCGCTGGGCTGGTCGGGCTGTGCTCGCCTGAGCTCGTGCTGGACGAGTCTGAGCGCGTGTGTACGTGCCGTTGCGCGGCGGGCGACGCGCCGGGTACCATTTGCCGCCAGGTCTTCTCCTCGGCGCAGCGAGCGAGAAGCCATTCGGCGAGCTCTGGCGAGCGCGAGATGGCGCAGGCCTCCTCTTGCGCGCGCTCGATGCTGTCGTGTGCAGCGATCATGCGATTCGCGATGTTGAGCAGCGCCGGCCAAAGGACGCTCCGCAGGTTGAGATAATACGCGCGAGCTATACCGTGTAAGAGTCCCGCCGCTGGAATCGGCGCGTGCGGCTTGAAGGGCTGGGGTTTCGCGGCGTCGGCGAGCTCTGGCACTGGATGGACGGCGCAGTTCTGCTGGAACGCCAGCAAATCTGGGCGGCCGTAATCATCGCACGGCGAGGTCCAAATGCCTTCGAGTATCCGCGTCCGGGCCCACTCGCCCAGTGCGAGTTCGCGAGCGTTGGCCTCCTCCGCCCAGGAGACGTCGAGGTCCATTTCGTCGTCGTCCTCCTCGGCGAGCATCTCTGCGTCCTCGCCGTCCTGGAAGCGCGTGGCGGCGACCATTTGGGCCATCATGTCGCGCATGCGGGTATGGTCGCGCAGCCAGACGCGTTCGGCGGCCAAAACGACGAGCGTGGCGATGTCGCCGTCGGCGAGGTCGACGTAGGCGTCGAGCGTGCCTTTCAGGTCGCTCTCCGCGCGATCAAAGTTGCGGCCGCCGAGCGCAGACAGCAAGCCGTTGCGGTCGAGCTGAGCACACAGCGCGTCCTGGCGACAGCTGGTGCAGGTGGCGGCGAGGCCCGGGAACGCGTCGTCGTCGTCGTTCTCGGTGACGCCGGGCTCGAACGGCGACTCGCGAGGGGCCAGGGCCGAGGACTCGCGCAGGCAGACACCACATACATGCACGAAGCGGTGGTCGCGGCAGACGGCGACGAGGCCAAAGTGCGAGGACGGCATCCAGCGCTTGACCATGACGTTGGGGCCGCCGCGTATGTCGAAGGCGCGGTTGACGCGACAGGCGGCGCAGAAGAAATTGGTCAGGTTGCGATACGTGTCGGCCGACGGGCGGAAACGGCGGACGCTGGCGGCCGACATGCCCTGCGGCATGGCCAAGCTGGCGAGCAAGGCCGGATAATGGTCGGCGGGGTCCATGACATGGCAGGCGGTGCGCCAGAATGGATGGTCGTACCAGCAAACGCGATGAGATGCTCGACACGCGCTATGGGTCGCTTGCACGCGCCGGTGCTCGACGCAGCCGGACGACGACGGACGCGAGACGCATAGCCGTGTCAGGGTGTTGGGCGGCGCGCGACGAGCCCTGATCGACGTCGAGCTCGTTTGCGCGAGACGACGACGGCGGGAGAGCGGCGTTGGCGCGGACGGCGAGGAAGAGACGGCGGAGAGGGGATGGTAGCGGGGAAGGGATGGGGCGGCGGCGAGATGTCAGCGTGCGCGCGCGAAGTCTGACGGCGGTGTCAGCGGCGGCCAAGACAACGATGAACAGCAGTTGGTACTCACCGACGGCTGCGACGAGGCCATTTGGAGCGGCGTTGTGCGACGAGCATAACGTACTCGCCGAAGTGAGCTGGTGGCGGGGAGCGCAATGAGCGCGTGACCCCTGGCGGCGCAAGTCCGCACCGCCGCGAGGTTGCCCGCGACGGCGAGCTGCGACGTCCTCGACGTCGTTGGCGCGTGCTGAGGCCTCCGCGGGGAGGGTGTATGAGAGGGCGGGGAGGGAAGGGGAGTCGGCGGCGGGGAAGACGATGGCGGCGGGCACAGTACCAGAGCTCGGCGGGCGCGCGTTTCTGGAGCTGAGTCAGCGGCGGCGACGACCATGGTGTATACACGTCCACGCACCGCAAATGGCGATGAGCAGCCCGCGTACGGCGCCGGGCGCGACGCCGACGTCGCGATGTTGGACAGCCGCCGCGAGCGCGACCAGCTGAGCACGCCACGGCGCGTGTCCGTCGTGTTCGACGCTGAGACGCCAGCGGCGAGCGGCTGACCGTGGTCTGCGGAGCCCGGAGCGACGGCACGACCGGGGATGATAGCGGCGATGAGCAGCGTGCTGCGTGAATCTGCAAGACGGAGACGGCGTCAGCGGCCGGCAAATAAGATGAGGATCGCAGTCTGTACGTACCG
Source organism: Auricularia sp. M12 (assembly GCA_037042885.1). Classification (NCBI taxonomy): domain Eukaryota; kingdom Fungi; phylum Basidiomycota; class Agaricomycetes; order Auriculariales; family Auriculariaceae; genus Auricularia; species Auricularia sp. M12. Next base: position 1,245,012 of record CM073216.1, read on the forward strand.
CGTGCATTCCTGCGCTGCAAGTCCCGCGCTGAGTTCGTGCCAGCGGTTGCGCGACACGGACGGAGAGCCGCCGCCGCCGCTGGACTCTGGCCGCGATGGCGCGCGACGCGCGCGCGGCGGCGACGTGGTCGATGAGGGGATTTCCGCGGCGGGGACACGACGTGTTGAGGGGCGGGAGGTGTTGAGGGCGGGAGGTGTTGAGGGCGGGAGGAAGACGGCGGGGCCAGGGACAGTGACGGCGGGGGACAGAGTAGGGCCCGCGTGCATGAAATTTGGACTCAGCGTCAGCGGCGGCGTGGAAAACAATGAAAGGAAACGTCGACGACGCGACTGCTAGGTTTTCTCGCCGCCCTGCTCGTCTCTGTCGCGATGCCGATTAATAGATAGTGTGATATTTTAGCATTTCTTGGGCGTGCTGGCCGAATCGGCAGTTGGTCACGTTCCATCACAGCACGTGATCGTGGGCGCGATCATATACGATCGCGCCCGCGCCTGGTATTATGACAGCGAAAATAAAGACGACGAGTCGTATTTGAAGAGCTGCGCGCCGGGAAAGCGTTATAGGCGGCTGAGTTTGAAGATGCTGCTCATTCTTCTTCTCTTTCCTCTTCCACCATGGCATCCCAGTCCACCCTGCCTCTTGCACATGCCAACCAAACTCAAGGCCTGCATTCCAGAGGTGAGTGAATTACTGCTCTGTATCAGGCAGCAAGTACTTACTCTGATATAGCTCCTGCTGTTGTGACTGGCTCTCTGGCCAGTCAGGACAGCCTGAGACTTGTCACTGGGCCCCAGACCGCCCAAGGAGGGGCTCCAGGTGAGTATTTCGTTTGTCCATCACATTATGCGCGTTTACGCCCTTGCAGGCCTCGAAATCGCCGCGCTCGGTGCTGGAGGACGCGCGCGCGCGCGCGCGTCCTGGGCCGAGCTTGCTTTCGATTTTCTGCGCGTAAGTCTTTCCGTTTCGATCACAGTTATTTTTCATTTTATCTCACCGCAACGTAGTTTTTCGTTGATTTATACGCGTACGGGTGGAAGGCGTCGGGCCATCCCAAAATCGGTTTTTGGCTGACGTTCGTCGTCGTCGTCGCGCTCCACGTCGCGAACATCGTGGAGTACTACACGAAGGGTATCACTTACCATTTTATTTGCCTACTGCTTCATGAGGCTTTCTTTGTCTTTTGCGCACACACGTTGAAGCCCCAGCTTACCGTCTAAGGACCACTTCGCTACCGATGTATCCGCTGTAGCTATCGTGTTTTTGGTGTAACTGCTCTCTTGCTTTGTATACCTCGCAATATCAGTGTTTTTCTTGGTAGTCTGGTTGTTGCCACCGTTCGTCTGAGATATGAGAAACGCTCGGGATAACCCGCCGTGTCAGTGATGAATATTCGGAGCCAATTGTCGGCGACGGAGCGACAACCGGAACGCGCTTGTGTTCGCGTGGCTTCGTATACCGGGCTCGCGGCCTCGACGCTCCTCTCCATCATCGACTCGCAGCCGGTTTCCGAGCCTGCGCTGTGTCGTTACAGGTTGCTTCAGTACGCCGGCGAGCTCATCATCGCCGACAGCGTCTACCCGTTCAGCGTCGCGTCGGAGAACAGCGAGCTATCCGAGCTCGCGGTTACAGTGTTCCGCAGAGCCATTCGCGTTCAAGTTCTGCGCGGGGATCTCCAGCTGCGCGGAGGATGGACGCGGCGGTGACGCAGCAAGTGGCGTCCAGCACTTACAAAGGATCAGTAGTGATGTTCCGCAAAAAAAATCATACGTGTTGGAATCTCAGCGCTTGAATGGGTAAAAACATCTAGCTCTCCTCGTATTAGTGATCTACTTCCACTGCAGCACGGATTAGTCTGCTCGAGATCAGAATACGTAGCGTCGTTTGCGAATGTGCCGGGGAGCGATAACTTGACGTCCTCTGCGAGTTCATGGTCTGTTCCATCAGCGTCCGAACATCGCTCTTGCGTCGGAATTTGTAGGAGGGTTGAAAAGCTCGAGGCTTGCCAACTTCGCCATGCGACGCATGAGAGCATCCTGTCTCTTTTCGACGTCTTGCGCCTGCGAATCGGTCTTTTGCGCCGCACGTAGAAGACGGAGGTGAACTCTGTGTCACGCGTCAGCGAAGGGCATTGCATGCAGACGCGGGCTTACTGCTGCTCCTCAATGTCTAGAGACCGAGTGAGATTAGCGCGGCACTCTCGCGAACGTTAAGCACACCTTTGTATTATCTCTCGACCAGTAGTCGGTTTTGCGGCGGAGAAACGTACAGAACCCGCTGGACGTCACTTTTGCCGTCAGCGTCAGTAGATGGAAGTCGCGCAGCACTCGAACTGTCATCACGCTCTGCGGTCGCTTGAAACTCGCCGGAAACAAGCCGCTGCGCCAGAGAGACATGGCATCAGAGCCCTTGCTCTTGGGCGAACACCTGCACAGAGAGACGGACATCTCGCGCACGCCATTGTCATGGACTATAGTCATCTTCCTCGTCTCGCGATCGCTCGACGGGCACGGCGATCCATCGTGGCCCATATGTATCACAAAACCTAAACACACTCGAGGTATTTGCCGTTCCAGTGATGGACGTCGTGGAACGGCGCATGCTTGTGAGCGTCGGGTATGCACGATCGGCATCGCGGCGCAAGTTGGAAGCATGCGAAGCACGTGTGCTCCTGTCGAGGAGCTGCGAAGCCCAATTCGCCTTGAAGTCCGTCAAGACTTCAGAAGGTCTCTATATATATATATATATGAGCATCAGAGGAAACATTCAGACATAGTTAACGGTCGGCGTGCTGGCCAGGACCGCTCAAAGAACGTTGTACTGTACCGTATCGACCGTAGGTTCATTCCCACGGGGTCCGATAAAATTTATCTAATCTTTGTGAGCCTCGATAAGAGATCGCGGTCGATTCCGCACATCAAACCTTAATTTTCAGAGGTGGGCGTTACGCGTTACTGAACCTACGGTCGATACGGTACAGTAGTAGCAGCATCCGACAATAGACTTTGAGCGCCGGGCGTCGGCGATGCACACCGCGAGTGCCACAAGAGGAAGGTTTATCGACCCAATACATATAGCCGACAACGACGAGACACTAGGAGTACGGACGCGATGACCACCATGCCGATTTACATGCACGTCAGACGACGGGAGGGATCCACGAGGACATGTCGACCAGCCTGGGGGTCATGGTGTTCATAACATTGCAAGTAAGCAATCCATGAATGCGAGCAAGGCTGCTGGACGATGCACATCGACGGCCGAGTCGTCAACGTCGTCAGAGGTACAAACCAGTACATGTCTGACTAGCGCTGAGCCCTCACCAGCGCGCGGCACAAACGAGTGCGTGGCGCACTGGCGCTCGACGAGGACGAAGTGACGGGCGATAGATGAGCAGGACGAACACGTACCGTTGCAGACGCGGGCTTGAGCGTGCGCCAGTCGTGCGCGTTGGGTGTCTATGACATTGCAGGTAAGCGATCCATGAATGCGAGCAAGGCTGCTGGACGATGCACATCGACGGCCGAGTCGTCAACGTCGTCAGAGGTACAAACCAGTACATGTCTGACTAGCGCTGAGCCCTCACCAGCGCGCGGCACAAACCAGTGCGTGGCGCACTGGCGCTCGAGAGCGCGGCGCTCGACGAGGACGAAGTGACGGGCGATAGATGAGCAGGACGAACACGTACCGTTGCAGACGCGGGCTTGAGCGTGCGCCAGTCGTGCGCGTTGGGTGTCTATGACATTGCAGGTAAGCGATCCATGAATGCGAGCAAGGCTGCTGGACGATGCACATCGACGGCCGAGTCGTCAACGTCGTCAGAGGTACAAACCAGTACATGTCTGACTAGCGCTGAGCCCTCACCAGCGCGCGGCACAAACCAGTGCGTGGCGCACTGGCGCTCGAGAGCGCGGCGCTCGACGAGGACGAAGTGACGGGCGATAGATGAGCAGGACGAACACGTACCGTTGCAGACGCGGGCTTGAGCGTGCGCCAGTCGTGCGCGTTGGGTGTCTATGACATTGCAGGTAAGCGATCCATGAATGCGAGCAAGGCTGCTGGACGATGCACATCGACGGCCGAGTCGTCAACGTCGTCAGAGGTACAAACCAGCACATGTCTGACTAGCGCTGAGCCCTCACCACCAGCGCGGCACAAACCAGTGCGTGGCGCACTGGCGCTCGAGCGCGGCGCTCGACGAGGACGAAGTGACGGGCGATAGATGAGCAGGACGAACACGTACCGTTGCAGACGCGGGCTTGAGCGTGCGCCAGTCGTGCGCGTTGGGTGTCTATGACATTGCAGGTAAGCGATCCATGAATGCGAGCAAGGCTGCTGGACGATGCACATCGACGGCCGAGTCGTCAACGTCGTCAGAGGTACAAACCAGCACATGTCTGACTAGCGCTGAGCCCTCACCAGCGCGCGGCACAAACCAGTGCAGTGCGTGGCGCACTGGCGCTCGAGAGCGCGGCCCTCAACGGGGATGATGTGATGAATGCACCGACAGTACTTACCGTCGCAGTTGCGGGCCGGTCTACAAGATCGCGTCGAGGCCTTGATATGTTGGACGTCGTCAAAGATGTTGCGTGCATCGCTAAATACAAGGTACCGCTCGTGAAGTGGGACTCTGGGCTTGCGCTGCTGTTGCGCCAGTCGATGCCCTCCACAGTCGGTAGGCTGCCAATGTCCTCGATGCAGAACTCCAAAGATGCTAGAGGTACAAAACAGTACACTAGCGTCGAGAAGCTCTCGTCAGCGCGCGGCACAACTCAGTGCGGGCGCGCTGGGACGTGAAAATGGGCAAGATGCGGCGCTTGCCGCCGGTCACACATATGCCTCCGGTTGGCGCTCAAAACCGCATAATAGCGGTCATTCAACGGATCGGCAGGCAGCTAAAACGATCTCAGGATGATATTCTCACAATAGCAGTTGTGAGGTCAAATCACAGCCTTGTGTGCCAGAAAAATCAGGCAAAAAATTGTGCATTGCAACCGGACTACCATAGACATCGTAAGCTAATCGCAAAACAAAAAACAAAAAAATCAAAGGGGTCGGGTGCGGGCTCATCATGGATGGAAAAAAGTCGTGAGGGTAGCACGTAACGCTCTTATCACTCGCGAGAACAATGGAAATGGGTAGGCGGGCCGTATCGAGGGGATGACGGGCGAGGCTCCGGTGAGCGAGCATTATACGGCGGGGACGGAGGGGAATAAGGCGAGCCTGCAGCATAGGGCGGGGACGGCGGATAATAACGAGGGGAAGACGGACGAAACTCCGGCGAGCGAGGAGCCCGAGGTGGAGGTGGGGGCGGTATATAGGGGACGGAGAACGACGCGGGCTGCGCTGAGGACAAAGTTCCCCCTGAGGAAGTGTGATGAACGCGTACTACGAAGGGCGTCAGTATCTGCGGATGGGGAAAATGATCCTTACCACGCCCGGATACCGTTGGCGGCTCGCTGCCCGGCGACGACGACGCTCTGCGATACTGTCAAGGTGGCGGCAAAGGAGAGACTTGATGTGCCAGTCGCTCTCATATCGTGGGAGATCCGGCCACTGTGAGCGCACCTGGAAATAGTGGTGAGACTCACGCGCGGGGCTGAACAAAGCGGACACACCACTCGGCAGAGGGCATCCACGGCATGCGCAGGCTGATCTTGATAGGCTACTCGCGTGTCAAGTTGAAGGGAGGCGGCGTTTCTCACGGCAGTCTGACGACACAGTTAGAGAATGAGGGAACGAGCAAAATGAACGGACTTGTAGAGCGGTGAAGCCGACAGTGCTCAATCCCAAGGCAGTCTGCAGTGCGCCGCTGGTCCTCAAGCGACGAAACCCCCGAAGGCTCGAGTACGGTGATCTGTCGCATGATGGAAGGCAAGGGGTCCGTAGGCGAGCGAAGCACGGTCGGGGCCTCGCTGGGTGGCTGGGGACGGGATGAAGTCCACCGGAGCAACCGGAGATATGGGACAAACCTCGTCCATTCGAATCCGCCCGACGTTGGCCTTGCTGTCGACCTGCATCCGATTGGCTCGCATCTAAGACGAGGGTCAGCGAGGACGGAGGAGTGAGCACACTGCGCACGAACCTTCTTGAAGCGGTGCTGCCCGGTCGTCGTCCTCGGACGTCTGGGCTTTGAGTGCGAGCGAGACATGGACCGTCGGCATCGTGAACGCGGACGTGTCTGGTTTATCAGGCCGGAAACTCGTTTGGAATCAGAGGAGCACGTACGATTGACGAGAGCTTACTTTCCTTTATTATCAATGGAACATCGTTTGAATGGACAAACGATTGAATCGGCCCCAGTGCGGCGTGTGGCGATGCCGGCGTTCCTTGCGGCCATGCCAGCAATAGCGGCGGGTGGCGATGCCGGATGCTAAACAAGGTTGCCCTTATGATCTCTTTTGGTGCTTTCACTCTCTTTCGTTCCGACTGCCTGGTCGTGCCTGGGCGGCGCGATGCCGTCGTGTAGCGGTTTATGAACGTGAACAATCGTCGGCATCCGAGCGGCAGCTTAGACGCAATGTCAACGGATAACCAGCGCCAGGTTGGCGCCACGAGCCCGTTGGCGCTGAGGCAACCGGTGAGTAGCGAGCCACAAGGCTGCTCGTTGCCTTGGACACTTAACCCAGCGCCAGAGCTCGTCGATATCTTCGGCACTCGCGAACGACTGCTCGGTTGACGATCCTCGGTGTGCCCCATCCGCCTGCGCACCTTGCGCCAGCTAACATCCCATGCTGCAGGGTTGGGCCGACTACCGATCCTGCTCGTCTCTGTCCGTATTGTAACGAGGTGCTTCCCGATAGCCCTAGCCCCGTTCTTCAGACTTTATTCCGGGCCGCGCGCGCAAAGTCCTGGACGAGCCCACGCCCGAACAACCCTCTGGCGCTCAGGGCGCCCATGCTTGTCTTCGTGGGCATCTGCGAGCGTCACAGGTTCGAGAAGAAGCTGCTCCCCCTCGCCCGGCGTCGTGGATGGCCCCTGGAGATCGACTTCGACGCGCTGACCATCCGGATAATGAAGAACCGACTGGTGATTGACCGTGTGCTCGAAAACCCATCGATGAGCAGCTTCTTTCGCGCGGCAATGGATCACGTCCGTCGTGTCGGCTTGAGGATTTCGGAGAGCCCTATGGGCCAGTACGCGACTTTCGAATCCGTACAGCCAGGATAGTGCGTACTCACCCCCCTTCGCCCCACTTTCCGTCCTCTCACGACCGCTTGCAGTTACGGCGAGCGTGGCACCGTCGTGATCTACCAGACTCTCATGGTCATGTATCCACACGACGTCCTGCAAGAGGCCCGTGATCGCTTTGCCCCGCTTAGTACTCAGACGTTTCAGCTGTCGGTGCTCGTGCCCGAGACCGCTCTCGCTCTCATCATGGAGGACGGCAACTCTTCGCGCCGCGAAGCGCTCCTCACCATGCGCGCGAGCTCTCGGTAGCAATCTCATGTTCCCCGACGACGATACCAGTGAAGACGCGAGCGACGCCTTGTTGCGTGCGCACGCCATGAAGCGGCGGGAACAGATCGACAAGGAAGAGCAGGAGGTACCCGCCGACGCGACCGACGCGAAGCGCGGAATGCACACTCGCCGTGTTCCGTCATAATGACCCGAGTTCGTCGCAGGCACCTTCCGCAACAATATAATCGATACTAATCATCCTCGGCCTGCAGCTGCCGTTAGTTCTCCGACTTGATTACGCTGTCCAACCTCAGTATACAGAAAGGTACCACTCAATCATTCTCATAGGCTGCCCATAGGCTGCCCAGTGCTGGTTTGCGTAACACTTGCTGGGACTGTACGCGTCCTTCGTTTGCACTAATTGTATGTCGATTGTATGCAATCGCGTCATGGCCCTTCTGGATAGGAATGAAGTTACATGAGCAAATACACCGCTACTACAGTCTTCTAGTCCAGGCTATCGATATCGTCTGCGGGGGACAACATGAAGTTGACCATCGCGACCTTGTTCTACACGAATGCCCGTTGATCTGTACAAATGATGTAGGTCGGTGCAATGAGGAGTCGTGGACTGCAGGTGGCGTTCACGTTCTTCCCTCCGTTTCTTCTTCTCTGCGTCCAAAGCCGCCCGACGGAGCGCTTGTCGAGCAGCAAACTCGCGTTGTCGGCGTTGCTTACGAGTTTCTTTCTGCGCTGTCGTCGTCGGTGGCGCTGGCGCTGCGAGAATACTACATTCGGGCTCGCGTTCGTCATCGAATGCAAGGTCGCCAGATACTTTCCCTGTCCCCGAAATCGCCGCTAGGCACCAAGTAAGGTCACGAAATGCGAGAATTTCCGAAACCCGTACCTGCTAGAGCATGCTCTCCTCCTGGTATAGCGTTTGGTTCGGGCTGAAGTTGCTGTGCCTATGTGGGGGATGTCAGTCAGAAGAGTGCAACAAGTTACGCAGTCGTGCAGCGCACAGTGTTGAGAGCTAGACTCAGGCAGCTCGCATCCGTGTCAACGGCTTGGATATCATTTGGCGAATCCGTTCTCCAGGAGCTTTTTTTCCCAACAGCGGTGAGGTGGACGGGCGTATGGTCATGGCCTACGCTGCTGCTCTGTCAGGGCGGGGAGCTGGCGGTGAGCGGGGGCAGCCCTCGTAAATCGGGGCGCAGGAAACGGGTCGGAAAAGAAAACAAGAACCGTACACATGCAGTCCGGCAACGACGATTCGCGTTTGGCGGGATACCTGCGACGGCATATACGCTCCGAGAATTCCTCATTATCCAGTTTCATAGATGGATCCAGGACGGCACGTATAAGTCGTCGACAGTGGTAACAACTTAACGTGCAGGCTGTGCAGCAAGTCCAGCAGTCGATCGCAGAAACGCAGGTTCTAGCGGAACAGCTCAAACAAGAGAATGACAGACTTCGCGAGACTTTGGATCGGGTGAGAAGCTATAGACTCTTTGTGTGTAAGCGCTGATCCCCCCAGATTTTTAAGGCCCTAAACGAGGTGGTCCAGTGTCCCAATTGCAGCGTCATTCTTGAGAAGGCTTGGATGTGCAGTGCGATCTCAAGCGCTAGTTCCGATGGCTAATACCTAGGGCCGCAGACTCCCAGACTGTGGTGGGTATCTCTCACCTGTGCGCAAGCTTACTGACCAATGCTACTGTGTTGATAGGCCATACGTTTTGCGAATGTTGCCTGCAAAAACGGTTTGCAGAGGAGAAATTTGTATGTCCAGTGGCAGACTGTGCGCGAGTTTGCACTGTGAAACCGATCAAACATCTCGTCCTTCGCTTTCTTGTGAGCTCGGGGCAGGGTGGATACCCGGACACATATGTAGTCTCTGATCGAAGCGTGGGATGATTACGGATTTGTTGGTTACGAGGAATTGTGATTGAAGGAACAAGATTGCATCTAGAAGAACAGTGAGGTTTCTCACAAAAAAAAAGACAACATGAGAATACTGACGTCAGTGAGGTGAGGAATCATGTGCCTGTAAGCCATACGCTCAAGTACATACGAACATTTACTAGTAGTCTGGGCACTTCTTGGGCACCTCGCCGCCCGGACCGGCATAGAGAAGCATACTCTAACCAACATGCCGTCAGAATTCTCAGTCTTGACATAGCGTTCACCATGGCACAGAGACCTCCGTTGATTGCAATCGCAGCCAATGAGGTGACGCAAGTCGCTGCCAGCGGTTCTCGCTGATCAGACGCGCATTGTGCTGCCAAGATGATGTTGCGCATGCAGAAAAATTATTCACTATTGTGCGAGTCTATCGACTGCTGTTCCATTCTAACCCATGGCTCTTATCCCATGCTCTTCGCCTCCACCATCCCCAGAAGCACCCCTCCCGACAAGACTCGAGTCATTGAACCATAGCAATGTGCCTGTTGCGCCGCAGTCGGTCGACTACTTGCGCGCTGCTGTCGCGGTAGATGAGGAAGGCTGGTGACCGATGCTACGAGGCGGCTGCATCTCGGGACCAGTTGTGCAGGACGCAGAGATTGCGTTCCGTCGACGATGGTGAGTATAATCGAGGTTGCGTTCGGCGAGATCGCTGCAAACCATTCTGTCCAGCGCAGCCGTACAGAGAACGCGGACGACAGGACCGGCAGAGGGGGCATTTTTCTGGCCGTGAGGACGAAGTGAGGGGCGCCACCCCCGGCGAGATGGGCGCCCAACTTCGAGGCGAGTGCTGTGCAGAGGCGTGCGACCGTTTCTGGCGCGAGATGAGACGAAAACAGTAGAGGTGTCGTGAGGAAGGCGATGGCGCCCGGAAGAGATGTGGGGACATGCAAGAGCGCCGAGCGAGGGCAACTCAGGATAGAAGTAGCCCTAAGATGGGCGTGTGGCTTTGAAAATTCGCCACTGGTATCAGCATACGTCGATGACGGGTTGTATATAATGCGGGACAAACCTGGCTGTCGCGAGGGAGAAGGGGAGCTCGGGACAGTGCATCCATATGTTGAGTCGGTGAGCTGCTGAGGGCCGGTGGCTACTGAAGGAGCACATGCATGACATTATTTATGCAATCGGAGATCGACGTGAATAAGGCTGGGGTCGGTAAGGTACGAAGCAGCGGATTGGTTGTCGGCAAAGGACGACGGGAATGGACGCGCAGGCGAGGCAAACAGGACGGACTCATGACAGTGAGAGGAGACTGTCTACCTGCAATTGACGCTGGGGCAGACGGGGAATGGACGCGCATTTGAGGAGAGCACGAGATATGGTAGGGCGGGGGCGGGGGCGGGGGACATTCGAGACAGTAGAATGATTGCGGCCAATGGTCTCCTGAATGGACGAGAAATTGGGCGTGGAAAGCTCGAGATGGCAGTTCCATTGACGGAGACTGTCTTTGAATCGCTAGGAATGGACCGCCATTCGAAACGGGAGCAGAACCGACGGCAGCGATGGCACGAAAGTCCCCGTTGGGAATGGTCGAGCGCGGCAGCAGGCAAGTGTGCGGCGGCGATGGGCGGACGCGAGCGAACCAGGCGGAGAGATCGTGCGCCTCAGAGAGAGACTTGTGGTATGCCAGGCGAGATGATTAGTGTCCGACTTGCAATGGATGGAATGAATCCGCGGTTCGTTTGATGCTGAGTTCGCAACGCAGTCTTTGATCGGGCCTGTACGCTCTGCGAGCCCCTAAGCCAAAGTGTGTCTGACGCTGGCGTGTGGCCAACCACCAGCATAACGCGCTAGGTGTCGGGAAGGTAAGTGTGGCGCGGTCACGGTTCGTTTGTTGCTGAGTTTGAAAGCGCAGTCTTTGATTACCCCTGACCCTGTGACGCTCCGAAGCTGCCGGGCGAAATGGACAAGCATAAAATGCGTCTGTCGCTGGCGTCTTGTGAACATCCAGCGAGATGTCGACTCGCAGCTCGCCGCCTCCGCCTACGATAAGGACGCATCGATTGAAAATTGTGCGTCGTGCTGCTGCGCGCCCGCTAGACGTTGACCAGACTTGTCGCGCAGGCCAGCGCTGGAAGACAGCCCGATTCTCACGCGCTGAGGGTTAGAGCCCGTCACAGGCAAGCGCAATATTCGAACGTGGGTCCATAGTCGACTGCCTTGATCAACTTTAGCTGACCTGAACCCGCCCAGCAGAACGACCCATCGCTGCCGCAGCCCAGCCCGCACCTCCAGGCTTCTCACGCACCCGACCTAGAGCACCGCGCCCAGGTTGGTAGCTTGCCAGAGTCCCGTCTTGCAGCTCACCCACTGTCTTTCATCAGCCAGCCCTCCCGTCATCGCTGGCTCACGCGAGCTCGCTTCTCGACACCAGCTCCCGGCTCCCGACTTACAACATCAACCGGGATTCGACCTGGCCAATGCAGGAGCCCGTTCGGGTTTGTCATTCTTTGCGTTCACCGCGTGTCGCTCAATCGAAGACCAGACTCTTGCACTGCCGTCTTCAGGTCCCCATGCAACCAGCCAGCCATCCTTCGATGCTACTCGTTCGACAAGCATGCAGGTTTGTTTTTCTTTTTCCCCTGCGCTAGAGCCGTGCCCGTACTTAATCGTTGCTATGTAGGCTTTTGCGCGCGCGACTAGGTTTCCACCACGCCCTCAGAGCCCCGTTTCGGGCCCGCTCGGTTCCCCTTCTTCATACACCATGGCACAGACTCTACCCGTTGCAATCACGTATGGCGCAGTTGCTCACGACCGTCAGGTTCGCATCGCAGCTATAATCCCGCACCATATGTTGACTTGTTCAACCAGCCACCGCGTTCCGCGTCGGGGACGCCGCCCACTCTTCCGCACCCCCTACACGCTGGCCGACAACTTGCACCCCATGGCACACCTCAGCTACCGGAGGGCGTCGATCGCTACTCGCTGCGCCGTCCACCACACGCAGATCAGCCGAGCGTCGACTTCGCCCTTCGAAACGACCCGGTCCTGACCCATCCGCAATCTCCTCTGGACGCTCGCCGGTCGTGGATGTGGCCGCTTCCCGCGACATCGCCGCGTCCGGGCTCACGAGCGTCGAGCACAACGGATGGCGATAACTCGCTTTCGCCGTGGTCCGCCATGCGGGCGCGACCGACAAACCAGGGCGGTCGCGTCTTTGCGCAGCCCTCGGTCGCGATGTCGACTGTCCCCGTATCGCCCTCGCCGCCGCCGCCGCCTACTAATCGAGGCCTATCAGGACCCAGCGCGCTCCCCTACGCCGCAGCCGCAGCCCCACCGCTACTCCCCGAGGTCCGTCTGTCGCCGGGCGGACATGTGTAGTCTCTTCGGGCTCACGTTCTTGCAGTCGCACGCCAGCGACCTCCCCGCTGTCAAAGTCGGGCGCACACATCCTGGCCCGACTACGCCGCAGGTTTGTGCAAATACCGGTAGTGCCTTTCCTGGCTTACACTTTTCAGTCTGGAGGAATCTCGGTACTCGGCGTGCCCCACGGCGAGCGGCAGCCCGCTCAGGCGTTCCCTAGTCTGCGCGCGCCAGCTCGAGAGCGCGTTCGGGAGATGCACGACGCCGTCCCCGTACACCTCCCAACACCTTCCACGCCCGCTTTGCCCAATCCGGTGGACGCGACTGCGCAGCTGCATGCTCCCGACATTCGCACGACCAAAGGCGACCGGGCGCAGTGCAATGCTTGCGGTGGTTGGGTCCTGCTCTCGAACATCTCTGTTCACGCAAACAAGAGGTGCAGAAAGCTGGTGCGTCGCGTCGAGTGGCGAGTCGCTGTGGTTGTCCGCTTACCGTCGCCCTTTTGTAGCCGAAGAAGGAAGACACGAAGCACTGGACGTACGTGGAAGAAAGTGAAGATAGTCAAGATGAGAATTCGTGATCTGGGCCGTCCTCTGTACAGTGTTCGCCTGCATATAAGACGCGTTATAGGCTTGGAAAACTCGAGATCCGTACGGACAGGATTGCGCGGTCCGGATATGGTAGAACATGCCCGAGCTGGCCTGGAGGGTACAGCTCCGGAAACATCGGCGATCCAAACCAATGCTCCTCCTTGCACTTCCCCGTAATCATCCTCTCCGTGCCAGCCTCGTTTCCGTGCAAAATTTCGCCCGAGCGCATGCTTGAGCCCGATCCGGAGCGCAAACGCATGCGCTCGCCCTGTAAAGTATTCACGGCCGCGCTCGGCCTTGGAACGCGCTCAGCAGCACGGTGCGCGCAATTACTGACCGCGCTTACTCTCGCCTGACGCCTGGCCCGATCCTCTTGTTTCCAACGCTAGCCACGACATTGAGCATGATACTGGTGCATTCGCAGGCCGCGTCTGTGCGTCGCGCAACGGTCTGCGTGCGAGGCTAGACGAGCCGCTCAACATGTTTAGGCGATCTCATCCTTTTCGGCAGCATACTCATACGTTGGCCACGCACATTTGACAGCAATTTTGTGTGCCTAGACACACTGGTACGTTGAAATCCGTTCTGCAGAGGACGTTTTGTTGACGCTGCTGCTGCGCGGCGCTCGCCTCAGGCCGCCTGCCGTTGACCGTCGCGCCCCTGCACGCTAAAGCCCGTACTCGCTCTGGCGCATCTCTCTGGAGCGCGGGAAGGGTCAACTACGCCGCACGCGGGCCCTACAATCCTTCCATGCAAAGGCGACGGCGGCAGACGAAGACGTGAGGGCGTTCGACCCCGTTTGTGCGGGGTATATGTATACCGTGCCCAAGACGTTTGCGGGCGCGACAGCTGTGCGCCATGGTTGGGCTGTTTTTCGAGAAGGTTCGTTCGGCGAATATCATAATGTATGATCACTCAATTGCGTTGCTAGTGGGTACTCGATCGTTGAGTATCCGGATGTCGGCGGTCTGTTGGTCGAGATGCGCGCTGGAGCAGGTGAAATTTCAGCGGCAATGTCGTGCGATAACATCTGCTGACGACGCTCAGTGCCCGACTTGGGGCTGAGCGGCGAAGGCGAATCGACGCCGAGCAGCAGGTGCGCGACTTCACTCTATCGTGCCTGACTTCGCATGCTGACCCAGCGTTGCAGGTTGGCGCGTAAGATGCGCGCGGTATAGCCGAGTTCAAGTCATTTACGATCACGGCCTGTCAAAGGATATGGAGATTGTGACGCTCTGGAAGTGCTCGAGCACACGCCCACGCCCAATGGGGCGCTTGAGGCGAATGTCCGCGAGCGTCCGCATGCTCGACTCGAAGATTATGGTAAGCTCTCTATTCGCTGTTCTCTATCTCGTAGTCCCTACACCTGGGCCCGTCTCGCCGTTTCTAACCTATCGTAGGCTGTCCCGGTTTACTAGCACCAGCCTCGTTCCCCATATTGTCCCGCCGACCGCTGCGTCGTGCAGATAGGTTGCGGGCCGCTCTGCTGCAGCTGCCGCCGCCACCGTTCATTTCGCCTGTGCGCTCGATTCGTGAGGCCGTCGTACGACCGCGGTGCCTTCACTATCGTCCACGCCGCGTCGTTCGTGATCATCAGCAAGCCATCCGCCAGTACATCATCTGCGACACCGCCCCCTGCGTAACCGCGAACGCCACCGGGTCCCAGGACGGCGCCTTCTCCGCAACTCATGCGTATACGAACGGTCGATGCGCACTCCACAGTTATGGAAATTAGCTTCGCCGCACAGCTCTGCGAACGCGTGCGGCTCGCCCGACTGCTTATCGCGGCTCTACGTGTGCGTCTTCGTGATGCTACTTTATACTCTCCGCCCACAATGACCTGGCGTCGCCTCTTTGCGCGGTCTCTGCTCTCAATCTGCTACAGAGATCCCTCGTTCGGTATTCCGTGTGCAATCAATGTCAGCGACTGCAGTACGACCCCAAGCAGTGTCCACGCCTGACACTAATGGCCACTCGAGAGCTGGCGTGCGCTTGCTCAGCGTCATAGCGGAGGCGGAAGCTGGGGAGTCCTGACGCGACTATCCACCGCCGTCGTCCTTTTGTCGTTGCGTCTAAACCAATGCGGCCTCCACCGTCTCTCTCGGTCCTATCGGCAGCAGGCCTGTACCAACCCGCCCACGGAGCCTGGGCCCTTTCGTACTCCTTTGCCTCCTTTGCCACTGTATCCACCTTCAGCTCTTCACCCTACCCCGCACGCCTCTAGAGTGAATCAATACTGCCGACCTGATTGTAGTGCTCATCCTCGCCGCTGATTTGCTATGCCACCGTATTTTCATATGTTGTCCCCCGGACTATTGATATAGGCATAGTTAGGTTCGAAGATTCCATTGATTAACCATTAATCGCACTTTTCCAATGTTCTGTCTACCCTGAATCGAAGTCGTCGAGCACATAAATACTCATGCCCATCTGCTCTTATCCCCTACGGTGCACGTTCCCTTTTATGTCGAATGATCGCGAGCTTGTAAGTACTAAATTTCTTTGAGCTGCTTCAATCAACAGTACCAGTCACATCAATCAGGTCCACTGGACGGTCTTTATCAGGAACTGCGCGATGTCATTGCGGCGAACCAGTCCCTCCTACTCGCCGTCGAGGAGTCTAGTCTTGTTCGTCTTTCGTAGCCACATGCACATTCTAACTATTGAAACCCAGGATCTCGATCGCCAAACTGCTGCTCGGGAAGAGACATTACAGCATTACCAAAACATGAGCCACGAACACGAAGAGTTGAATATCACCCTGACCGAGGTGAATTTCTCCTGATCAAGCCTCTTCGATCTCAAACCAGTGCCTATATAGCTTCGTGTTCTCTTCCAACAATTCTCACTATGCTCGATATGCCAGACTCTGCTCCTGTCGCCGTGGATGTGAGCCTCTTCCTCCCACATCTTTATCTATGTTCACGGCAGTAGTCTTCGCGAGTGCGGTATGTTTGTCGAGAAAGAGGAGTGTTGTTTTTGACCAAACAGGTCATACCTTCTGCGAGGCTTGCCTTCGCCAGCAGTTTGCGATCCACGATTACAACTGCAAATTCCCGGGATGTAATGCATCCTGCGAGGAGAGACCGACACCAGGATTAGCTGTTGAATACCTGATCCTGACTGCTCTGGAGGGACAGATCCCACTCCGATCGAATTTGAACGCAAGTATTTGGGATGAGACGTTTGGCCCGCCAGTAGATCAGGAATGCTAGGCTGCATACATATACAGTACATCTGTCTCGGCGTGATGCCCTGCCGATGATAAGCGTAGCGGTGGAAATGCAGACAATGGAATTGCTATGAGAAGGTCTGTGCGTAGAACTTCCAGACATTGCGTTCCACCTGCAGAAGTTGGTCCATCGTCAGTCCTTCATGCGTCGTAAAGCGCCTGAAGTTGGCAACTTCGCGGCACCTCGGCCAAGCTCGAACGAGCTTCCAAAAATGATATATGGAAGTGAGGCGTTTTGCGAGATCGGGATCGGTCTGCGGGGGTGTGGACACCCCGGAAGGCACGAAGCCGTCATCTCCGCCCCAGCATTGTTGCAGGATAGAGTCGCATTCCGTTTGAATTTCAGGAGTCCAGATCTTCATGGACTTGAGCACGGTGGTGTCCGTACGACGAAGCTGGAACCGAAAACCTGCTTCCTCCAACTCCCAGATGAGAAAAGCGCGAACCTCCCGGCGATTCAGGTCAGACGGTGTCAAACGATGCTGGCAGATGACGAATTCCTTCATGGAATGGCCATTCGGCAGCTCGCGGTTATACCCATCGACGGGATCAGGCGGGGAGTTCGGGGATGTGACTTCATTGAGGGACGCACCTGACCGGTCTCAGCCTCCAAGTCGCTCGCGTACGGCATCGCGTGCAGTCCTGAACCTCCACGGTCAGATTCCGAAACCTAATATCGCGTAAATGTCAGATCTAGATGATCAGTAGGTTCTCAGCTTTCCCGGCACGCACCGTCTGCGCAATCTTCGCGCGACTGTACAGAACGAGTCTCCCTTCGGAATTCTGCAGAAAGTACGCGAAACACGTACTTGAGCGAGATATGGGCCCAACTTGCCATCACGAGCGGCGTCAGCGCTTTCCACATGGCCTGAGACGCGGGGCTGAGACCGCATTCGTCATCACGTGACTGATGCCACGTGATGACATCGGTCAGCAGGATCTCCTTGTCGCATCGATCTTGAATACCGTCGGGGACGCGAGAGACGGTAGGACGCAAGAGAAACAATTGAAGAGCAAGACTCTCTTCTTATCGTAGTCCCAGTATTCGTCCCAGCGAGTAGACGACGAGGAGACCGTGGGGAAGTCCACGGCATCCATGAGTACCATGCGCCGCGTCGCCACCTCGAAGAAAATATCCAGATTCGGAACCAGGTTCAACCAGCCTTTTGGTTCAACCTCTGCGCGAGATGAGGTCGCGGGAAGGTCATAGCCGGGGCATGGGACTCGGGTATAATTGCCTGCTCTGCATCCCCCCGTGCGGATCCTGCTGGGCCAGCGCTACATGTAGCTGCTCGGAGAGGCTGGTTACCCTCTTCTCGAGGGCTTCGCGTTCACCTCGGGTCAGAGGCGCTAGAGTATGAGAGCCTTCGCCGCCCGCGGCGGTTTCACCGTCGTCCTTTGGCCTGTGCTCCTCGATCCAGTTCGCGAGCTCCCGATCGATCTGGTACTTATCGTCCAAGATCTTGCGCCAGACTTAGGCTGTGAGGCCGCTTGAATAATCAGCCATTGTCTTTCTCAGCCAGAGGTCGCGCAGTGCGACCCAAGCCTTCATGACCTCTTCTCGTGTTTCAGTATGAGGTGCAGCAGCGGGGGTAATGCGCATTCTAATGGGCGCGTAAATACGTCCTGCAGAACGGCGTGCGCGGTATTGTCGGCGCAAAGTCGCCTCTCTCAAGTCACCGAGCGATCAACAGAGTTCGCGACGTCCGCATCCAACGCGGGAGCGGAGGGACCCACACCGGCAAGGGAACATGTTCCATCGCCTGATGACCAGGATCTGTCGACCAAGTTCTGGGGCGCCATTGCTTTGGCGCGTCAGGGTGTCTTCGCGGCTCGTGAGCTACAAAAAACTCAGTCCCGTCACCTGTTCAATGAATGACAAAGCACGCACCTGAGATTCGGGCTCGTTCGTGGAGAATATACCGAGGTAGAACATTGCTAAGTGCCGCGTCGCCCCGCGATGACGCTCGCGCCGATCTTGGCGATTGAGAGCAGCGAGACGATGACGATGAGGGTGGCGGAGAACGAGAACGGCGAGATGGGCGCGGCGCTGGGTCTTCCTCAACATACCCTGAATATCTCAGCTGGCGCCCTCGGGCAGGAGAGTGGGCACGGCTGTGACCAGATCGAGCTTCAGGTGCGGCGCGCTCGTCCCGCCAGTCCGTCTCGCACATCTCAGTCGTCGGTGGAGAAACCTCGCGACGATCCTGATGATGGCGACCGTACGCTTCCCAGTGGCAATGCTCTAAGGAATCGAGCACCTGTGTTTCTATTGCTGTTCGCCATAGAGCCTGTTGCTTCACATTACTGCGGCTGATGTTCTTGGGAAGCCCGTGAAGAACGCGATACACGGGAATTCCGAGTCTATGCAACATGTCTGCCATTGTTGCATCTGATGTGAAAACGCCGACGAGATTCGCGCACAGAGAGGCTACGTATTGTCCTTCTCCTATACCGTATGATACCGTACTAACCACGATTCCGAGGGAGTGCGAGGGCGGGACCCTGGGATAAGCTCTGGGGGTGCGTCGAAATCGCCTCGTCGCGAGTGGTACATGGTGTCTTAGAAGTCCAGCTCCAAGGACCAGTCGAAAAAGGGGAAGACAAATGAGGAGCCCTTGCCTATTGGTGACAGTGATGAGCGCGATGGATTTGCTTGGTCGGTGTTTGGTGCGGTGCGGACACCTTCAGATTTGCGCCGACTTGCTCGCGCGTTTCTTCGCCGCCATAGCGCGCCCATAGTTGCTGTCTCTCTGTCTAGTATTGGCAAGTAGTTCCGCTGAACTTACGAGAAGGTTTGATCAATCCAATAATGGACTCAATCATTGTGGACATGCACGTGTCCTACACTACCGCTGAATGTGATGGTCACAGTAACACATCTCCCCATGTGAGCACCCATGTTCTTCAAACTAGTTTGAGTGCGATGTAAAAGGAACGTGCGTAGGACGAACCCATACGCCAACTTGATTACCGGCAGAAGCATCCATTGCTGGAGAGGGATTGAAATGGGTAGATTGCTTGGCGGACCTATGGTTAGCTATCCCTAAATAACGGAAAAGTGGAAGCTCACATGCTTTAGCGTTGGACGCTCGACCTGTGCGTGCATGACGATCGGTGATGGCGGTATATCCGAAAATGTACGCCACGGCCCGGAAAACTACGGCAGTGTAAGAGAGGGGAATGAGGCACGCTTATGCTGAACGCGCACAGGCGTGTAAATCGGTAGTGATGCCCCATGTGGCTTATGCTTCGCAGTGCTTAGTTTACGCGCGATTGCGGCACGGATAGCAGTCATCACAGGCCTTGTTCGAAGTGGCGGCGCTAAGGGAAAGATCGCCGAGAGTCGCTTCTGTGAGCGTTTCTCGCGCGACAGTGCTTTATAGGACGAGCGACTGTATTTAAGCCTTATCTAACATTCGAATGAACAGCATAGCACTGAACGTTGGCTCCATTGGTCAGAATTAAAAGAGCAGGAGCACCGGCTCAGCTTTTCAGAGCAAATCTGCGGGAATTCGATAGACCGCGGGTCATATTCGATCTCAAGGTAGTGTGACGAAACATACAGTGCGGACGAGCGAGTAGCGCCGCGGCGGCTACGAATGAACCCGGGCGTCGGGTTGGTACGCTGCCGCGTCAGCCGAACCCGAGAACATATGCGTATCAGCAGTTGTCGGATTGAAGGATTTTTAGGTTATGGTTGCAATTTCTAGCCACACTCTCACGCAGCGAGCACCACCATCATTACAGTACGAAAAAATAAACTTCATGCTATTACTGTAGGCGATCCAGCTCGGGCGCGGGTGGGTACGTATCGCAGACCCCTGTCCCAAGTCAATCTCTTGATCTACACGGTTGTGCGACACAAAAGAGCACGTACTTTGCTAGGGCTTTCTGTGCGAGTCGATCGGTCGCGACAGTCTTGAACCTGCCATTCGTGGTAATCCCAAGGACAAGGGCGTCCCCAGGCCAAGGCTGACGAGTAGAACGGTATATATGAGCGTTTATGTCGCTGGCCGCGTGTCTAGTGTAGAAGATTGCAAACTTGTGGATGTGCCCATGGGCCGTAATCGAGACGCGTATCTGGTGATAGTGAGCCCTTGGCTGGCGGCCAATGTACTGATCCACAGCTGCGTAAGGCCCGTCCGTCATGACTCGGACACGATCGACGCTGAGGCGGCCGCGAGAGTACAAGACGCCGATTGCAGTCGTTGGTGTCATGTACGCAGGGCACATAGTAGCGCCGTGCGCTGGGAATGGAGTACTGAGGATGTGGCATGGCATCTTATCAATGTTTTCTGTACAGGAGCACGTGATTCGACTTTCGAACAGTAATCAAACAAAAATAAGTCCTTTGCAATTGTGCACTGTTACGATTGAAGCGTCGGCTTGTGCCGCAGGTTTCGTTTGCACGTTCCAGCTCACTTCCTTCCTACCTATTCATGACGCACTCCCGCAATATCGCGAGCGGTTGCCCAGATGCTGATATATGCGCGCATGACTCATCTTACACGCGCTACCTTCAGCTGTTTGGACCGCAAGAACAGCACACGCTACTCGAATGGTCTATTTGATTTATGATTGAGAGGTGGGCCCGCTGTTCGCAATCGAAAGCGGGGGCATTCTGATAGTTTGTTTCAATGACGACGGACTTCTCCAAAGCAATGCTGAGAGCTACAAAAACCGGTGCATCGACTGCGACTCGATTACGCTCATGTCTCCCCGCCAGCGAAAGCGACCACGCGCCGTCGGCGAGGGTGAGCTTGAAATGACGTCTTCACGTTTCGCGGTCCTCATGTTGTTCAGACCCATCAACGCGCGCACAAACGCCGAAGCGCTTCAGATACAACTATGGCGATCGACGGCATCCTTTCTTGATTCCGCAACAGTCCATGCCTGGTATGCAAGTGCCTATTCCTGCGTCGCTTCAGGTTCTTGCACCCATTCCCCGGTATGTACCTTAATCATCGGCTGAGGAGAAGCCTAACTTGAATACGAGGCGTCCCATCCCCTACCACGTGGACGAGCCAATGGTGAGCTGCTGCGTGCAGCCAGCCATTTGGCGAATACTCATGACACTAAATTTCCATAGCCTTTGACGTTGTCTCCCAATAACGATCCTGTTCGATTTGGCCCTCCGTCTTTCGTAGGCAGACTGGCCACACTCCTCGTAAAACACCGCTAGAATGTATCATCCCTCAGAACGATGCCCCCGAATTCCCTGCACTTCCCGAAGATGTCACACGATCCGACTCTCGAACTGGCTCTGTCGACCAAATCAGCACAGAAAGACTCTTCGAACAGCTCAGCGATGGCCGTTTTTCAGGTCAGAGCACCTCTTCCGGTAACGCTCCTCGGGCAGATGCCATGCGGCGATCGCGTTCGGAAAGCGTCAACGATCCTCATGATGACGACGAATTGTTATTGGTAGCCAATTCCGGATCATCCCGCGCAGTGGTTGTTAAACTGGTACTTAGGCCGCGTCGCATGAGGCGAGTCAGACTGTCGAATCCGACCTATCCCATCAGCGCAGGCGATCTATGGATATGAGATCCTGGACGTCTCGCCAGTCTTTCGTGGTAAGCACATTCTTATCTACGTGGATTCCAGTGACCGGTGTTTTCAGGTCCGAAGCGCACCCTCGGACGCGATGGACGTTTCATTTCCGGTGAGTTTCTTCAAACACTTTTTTTTCAAAGCGTCCGACTGACGGTAGGACCACACGCTCTCCCCAGGTAACCAGGTTATCCAATTGACACTTGGCAGGTGATCACTAACGACTTGACGAAGGTCCTTGATGAGGACGCCCCCGGTTCCGCAGTTTCTCCTCTTCATGTGAGTCACTCAAAACGCACTGTGTTGGAGCAGGACTGACATATGACAGACGAGTAACTCTCCCTCAGACGCCTCCATGGCGTTTTCGACGCATGTAAGTTGTCCTGGTCGCAAAATTCTTCGTTGACCGGAATGGCAGCCGAATTCCTCCCCGAATCAGGTATTCTGCTCTTGAATTTAAATCAATTGGATTGACGTGTTCCCAGGAAGAGCACGGAGACCGATACACGATGCGACAACGGGCTTATCCTCCGATGGTCATTGGCTTTACAAATGCACACAATCGCAGAAGGAAGGATCAGGAAACCAGAAACCTGCAGGTAAAGTCGCGACGCAAGAGTCGCTACGATGCTTGCTGACTGCGAACAGGCGAGCGTGAGACAAATGATGAAAGAAGAATTGGGGTTCACTGCAGACCAAGCGCTACCTCACCCACCTGCTTCAATTACCGACATTGCGAACTTCCTCAACGGAGGGCCCGGCGCGACGCTCGATTTCCTACAGCTAGACCTCGTCACAACGTCCGATGGTATCCGCTCACATTGGAATATCGACGCGGGCACGAAATTCGCAAGGCTTTTCCTCGATCGCGTCCATGAGACTCTCTTCGACGAAGACGCTTTCAAGAACGAAGACCTGACCATATCAAACATCAGGACGCTGTTCCTGACCCGAATTCGGTACTTCATGCGGCTTTACCGTAATGCATATTTCCCAGTACCTTCCAACGTACGCAAGCTGCGTAAACAACTGGACAGGCGGACCAGTCGGCGTATTTCCGTGAGTGAGGTCCCTTGTGCACGCGATCATGATGCTAAATCATTGCAAGCTGTTTCGCCTGCGCAGGCGCGTGGTCCGTGAAGATAGTCAACTCGGGAAAGTATTCGATAGCGTCGATGATGAACTGATCAGCGAGGATGAAACGGATACAGAACTTTCCATCCGCAAAGGACTCAAAGTCGTTCGTCGCGTCGAGAAGGGCTGGGTCAATCCAGAGCTGACGCACATTTTCCACGACGCGCTCGACGTTCATCACCAGCGTCTGGATATCTTCGGGAGTTCGGAGCCGGCAATCGTTTCCGTCAGAGGGTCAATCATCCCCAAAGCGCGTAGTCTGGACGGGCGTAGTCGTCGGGTTGCCGGAGAATTTTTACAACCCTGTTTGGCTAGAACGTCTTACGAAGGAGGAGAAGGCTGCATTGGTCCCTTCACCTGCGGTCGATCTGCGACCCTTCGTTGGTCGCCTCGGACGGTAAGCCGGTTTGATTTCGCGGCCCTGCTCTGACTGTTGCTGCAGGCGTTGCTGTGACGGGCGGCCCCAACGCGAAGGCTCTCCGATAATCTTGTTCTCATGATCTAGCGAGTACCTTCCTGTTGGCTGTGGTATTACTAGCAAATGCAAGTTGCTGAAATAACTACCGTTGTTTTCGAAGCCATAATCGCGTTCCGAAGGGTGTAGTGAACGAGTTCAAACCCACGTCCAGGCGTTCCATTACGGAGCCAAATCGACTGAGTGGTTCACTCGGTGCTAGAGGGTCCAGCCGCTCATGCTTAGTGCTTCAATCCATCGCCCACTGCACATTCCACAATAGCGACCTCGCCGTCTCCCGTTATCCGCGACGGGTCCCACGGATCGCTCGCCTCGTCCCAGTACCCCGCTTCTTTTTCCCGGGCGGTGCACGGGCAAGACGGGGCCGCTTTTGCTGGACCTTCCGGACTCAGCGCTAGGCGTGACGCCCGAGCAGGTTCATTTGCTGCACTTCTTGCGATCACAGGGATAGCCCAGGCGACACGCCGACATGTAAACATGTCATTCTTCAAATTTAAGGAACATAGTACAGTCGAAGCCCTTTTAACCCATAGCATTTGGGACCCCCCAAAAGCTATGGGTTATGGGAATTATGGCCAAAGAGGGCGTGCATTTGTATGTAAATCTCGATTCCGGAGGCAGCCAATCACGCTGGTCGGCTATGGGTTATGGGCGAATAGGGCTATGGGTTATAAGGGCTTCGACTGTATCAAGCTTCAAGATGTTCCTATCATTCATACAGAGGGTGATCGACTCCTCGTGGGTCCACCTCTGAACTTGGAGGCGACAACTACTTTCAAGCTGAGAGCGCGTTATTGTGTGCCTCTGCGGGGGGATGCACCATATGATTCCGAACCCTGATTGTCCGAGGGTGTGCCAGTTACTTGTAATTACGCACCGCGTTCATCCCATGCTCTGAGAGAAGATATTTCAACGTATTTCAATGATTGATAGGATCAACACGTACCATCCGAGACGACGTGCGTTTCGTCCACGGCTCGCGGTTCGTCTCCAGCGGGCCTCGGACCAATCACTGTCACGAGATCAGAATAAAGCAGGGGACGCGCAGGATTTTCAACTACCTGCACCTCCGAAGATTCCTTGACCTTGAGCAACGGCATGCGGCGGCTTCAAGCGAAAGACGTGTTCCATACAGTATCCTCCGTCAATTTCGTCCCCGATCCGTCTCCCAAGCATATCGTCGTCATCTACATCAGGATGATTAAATAGCAGGCACGGTGCGACGTATTCAATTACCTTCAGAACTTGTAATAGCGATCCAGAGGGCTGTCCGCGAATATAAACAATTGAGCCACGCGGATGCATCATGTACATACGTTCTGATGATTGAGCGACACGCGTAGCTGTGCGTTTGCCCCGGAGACTGTTGTAGCCATGATATATCTTGGATTCATTGCTCGCGAGGCGGTCGCATGCGACACGTATTGAAGAGTCGGGTCGCAGTCCACGCCAAAGTTCTGCTGCAACCTTGCTGAGGTCTACTGGCGTAAGGTTGATGTAGCGCGAGATCGCAGTGCGGAAAAACTACAATAATGTGAGGCGCCGGTCAACTATCGAGATAGCCTGCCGCACAATGAAAGTATTCCGAGGCCTCTTGCATCGCCCATCCGGGCGTTGACGGAGCTTGCGTTGATCCATTTCTTCTAAAGCGGCAATAATTGCATGTTCGGGGATGGTCACATGGTCAGTGGGCAGTGGCGTCATGACTCATGAGTAGTGAGGACGTCGATGGTTGATGGGAGGTCACTCGACGACGGTTGGGGTGCCATGTGCAAGCTTAAGGCGGTATAAATGGTGCTTTCATGGTTGCATTGGACTGTAACATCGGAAGGCCTTTATTGTCGTCTCTCAGGGCATTCTTTCGTTTGAC
This sequence comes from Auricularia sp. M12, assembly GCA_037042885.1. Lineage (NCBI taxonomy): Eukaryota > Fungi > Basidiomycota > Agaricomycetes > Auriculariales > Auriculariaceae > Auricularia > Auricularia sp. M12. The sequence goes on from CM073216.1 coordinate 1,270,536, forward strand.
AATCAACGGTTGATTCGACTTTTGCCGCGGTACCGACTTGCTTCGGATGACGCGCTGTGTGCCTGGCGTGCCTCGGTCAATGAAGGCTCTCGTCGCATGGAGAATGATCGGGCCGGTACTCCGAGATTCAATGGTCGTTCACCATTCAAACCAGAAGTCTGAGGGCATTCTTTCGTTTGACAATCAATGGTTAATTCGACTTTTGCCGCGGTACCAACTTGCTTCGGATGACGAAAACACGCTGTGTGCCTGTCGTGCCTCGGTCAATGAAGGCTCTCGTCGCATGGAGAATGATCGGGCCGGTACTCCGAGATTCAATGGTCGTTCACCATGTCAATGAGTGGCTTGTGGCGTCTGCCTCGTGGCTTGCACATGTTCAACGGTCATATGCAAGTCGGTGAAGTCCTCATCTGCCGCATTTCTGCTTCGCACCTCAATCCTGGTAGTCGATGGAAAGCATCCCGTCAAGCTCGTACGAGCTGTATGGCCTGACTCAGGTGCGTCGCGCATTTTCGCAAGACTGTCCTAAGCCGCGTGATGCAGGATGGTCAGAATTCGAATACTGGACCGTTCGATACGCTGCCCGGTTCCACCAGCGGTATGATGGTACGTCTATTGATTATTCCTGTCATTCCATTCATTCATTCCCACGGTGAAGAAACCGCCGCCGATTCTGAATGCAGCGACTTGTGATCGCGAACTGCGTAGATTCGTAGCAGCCAAGATCACCGCAGAAATACTCCGCATTGTGCAGTCCGGCGAACTCATCCACGACTGGGACGCTAAGGACCAAGAGCGCGGCGACTTGCGCGACTCGTACCGCGGACCGGGTCGTTCATCGTCTTCCGCGCGGCGACTCGCCGGGCGATGGGCAAGTTTCAGAGGGAAATCAAACTCCTCTACCCCAACATGAGCTGGGCCCAGAACTACCTCGGCGCCCTGTATTCGCGGCTGTGGAAATCGCCGGTTGTTCAGGCCGGTTTCCTCGAACAGTGCAAGTCACTGGGTATGCAGCGCCGGTTGACTATACGTGCCTCTGTCAATGAGATGGGAGATGTGGGCGATTTGTCTGACGCGGACGTAGAAACGGCTTAATCATGTATATGCCTCAGTTGCAATTTATCCTCTTTTGCTTGAGACTTCGCTTCAGGTGATTCGCGAACTGAGTAATCGTCATCCCAAGAGTAGATGCAAATCATGCAATCACATACAGCGAAGACACGTCGAGCAGCACGATATTCGATTCGCGGGGCTGGCGGTCCAGGGAAGGAGCTAGCGTTGAAAAGGAGACACGTGAAGCAGCGGAACGCGTGGTTGGGACTAGTCGTGCGCGAGTTCAATGCTGACGCCTGCGCGCGCCCCCCGGACAATCACAGCGGTAGAGCCGCAGCGGTGGGGCGCACAATGTCAGCAGTGACGAGGGGAGCGGCCTGTGACATGGCCGAAAGGGACAGAAGGCAAGGTGTGATTCAGGACCCGATGAGAGAATATATACATCGGGGAGGCACAATGTAGGATGAGAGAAAATGTATGAGGAGACAATGCTAACACACGAGCACATTGATGGGTTTTGCATCGTCCAGAACACGGATAAAGAGCGCGTGCAGCAACCTGTCAACCGGGGCGAGCATGGGCACGAATCCGCGGAAGCGTTGCACGAGCCCTACGCCGGCATTTCCCTGACACAGGTGGATCTGACTTGACCTGTACGATATCCGCGGGTGCGCAAAACACGCCGAAACAGAAGCGGCCCTCGATGCCGCTATTCAGCCGCGCGAGACCGAGACTGCCGGCATGAATGTATCCGATTTGCTGCGCCGACAGTGTACAGATGCAGAGCATGGAGAGCAGCCGCCAAGGCAAGCCCACCTTGTTCGGGAGGCCACGCTCCGTCGCTTACGAGGATGTAGATGAGAGTAGTCAAGTGCAGCGCCATCACCAGGCTCTCATGCTGTCGCCGCCGACGATAGAGACCAATGAGCCGAAGTCGAATTTGAACTCCCGTTCCCGTTCTTTTGTTTTCAAAAGACTGGCAAATCTCGCTCCTTTGACACGTCATGCTTTATGAATGGAGTGATCCGCCCTATAAAGCCTGCGACACTGCGAGAGGACGTACGCAGCAGTCATGTCGATGTCTCAGCAGCCCTCCACGATCTCCAAATTTACGCCGCGTTCCCCAACAAGGCCGGCTATTACTGTAGTACGTGTCACAGCTCAGTCACTTCCATTTCTCACTGCGTGTGCCACAGCAGGACTGGATTTCAAGCGAGGACTCCACCGACGCCAGTCGCTCCCCGACTCCGCTTCACCATCAGAAAGACGTCCCATCGACTCCTTATCCCTCTCCCGTACGCCCTGGAGAAAGTGTATCCAAAGTCATTGCCTTAGACGGATTCAGATTCAGCCGTACTGGCTGTCGCAGAAAATCGAAGCTGGAAAGTCGGCGGCATCTCCCGCCTTCAATGATAAGTCGAAGGATGCCGCACGCAGAAATAATATCAAAGTTAGCATTGTTACTACTCCTTTCAACTTGTGCTTAGCTGTACCCAGTCTCGCGAGGGAGGGCAGGGCCAAGGCAACTCTTCGGTTAGTCATCGCGCCCGATATGTAACCACCTGTCGCTTATACCTTGCGTCTAGTGTCGCGCGTGCGGTTCTGCTTTGGGACCACGTACAACTGTCCAGATCACCTTCACAGGACCAGTTGAACAGGTTTCTGTGTATGGCAATTCGACGGCAAACTGATCATTGTATGAACAATGGGAGAGCAATGCAATGAGAGTGATTAATCATTGATACCACAACGACCGCCCAGTCTCCATGGCTGACAATGTATTAGCGCACGCTCCGTCACCGGTGCGGAATTGGATGTCGCCGCGTTGGCGTTGTGCTTGTCAGCATCTGCATGGACGGGCGTCGTGCTCGAAAACGTCGGGGATTGGAGAACAGCCGGGTTTGCATTCGATATGTCTGACATGCGCAGTTGATGGAGGGCGAGACACGTCACGCCTGCGACTGGTGTGAGAGGTCGCCACCACCGCGTTGTATTTGAGCACAGAGATAGGCACAAGAGACGGTGGGGGCCGTATTGGTTTAGACGCAACGACAAAAGGACGACGGCGGTGGATAGTCGCGTCAGGACTCCCCAGCTTCCGCCTCCGCTATGACGCTGAGCAAGCGCACGCCAGCTCTCGAGTGGCCATTAGTGTCAGGCGTGGACACTGCTTGGGGTCGTACTGCAGTCGCTGACATTGATTGCACACGGAATACCGAACGAGGGATCTCTGTAGCAGATTGAGAGCAGAGACCGCGCAAAGAGGCGACGCCAGGTCATTGTGGGCGGAGAGTATAAAGTAGCATCACGAAGACGCACACGTAGAGCCGCGATAAGCAGTCGGGCGAGCCGCACGCGTTCGCAGAGCTGTGCGGCGAAGCTAATTTCCATAACTGTGGAGTGCGCATCGACCGTTCGTATACGCATGAGTTGCGGAGAAGGCGCCGTCCTGGGACCCGGTGGCGTTCGCGGTTACGCAGGGGGCGGTGTCGCAGATGATGTACTGGCGGATGGCTTGCTGATGATCACGAACGACGCGGCGTGGACGATAGTGAAGGCACCGTGGTCGTACGACGGCCTCACGAATCGAGCGCACAGGCGAAATGAACGGTGGCGGCGGCAGCTGCAGCAGAGCGGCCCGCAACCTATCTGCACGACGCAGCGGTCGGCGGGACAATATGGGGAACGAGGCTGGTGCTAGTAAACCGGGACAGCCTACGATAGGTTAGAAACGGCGAGACGGGCCCAGGTGTAGGGACTACGAGATAGAGAACAGCGAATAGAGAGCTTACCATAATCTTCGAGTCGAGCATGCGGACGCTCGCGGACATTCGCCTCAAGCGCCCCATTGGGCGTGGGCGTGTGCTCGAGCACTTCCAGAGCGTCACAATCTCCATATCCTTTGACAGGCCGTGATCGTAAATGACTTGAACTCGGCTATACCGCGCGCATCTTACGCGCCAACCTGCAACGCTGGGTCAGCATGCGAAGTCAGGCACGATAGAGTGAAGTCGCGCACCTGCTGCTCGGCGTCGATTCGCCTTCGCCGCTCAGCCCCAAGTCGGGCACTGAGCGTCGTCAGCAGATGTTATCGCACGACATTGCCGCTGAAATTTCACCTGCTCCAGCGCGCATCTCGACCAACAGACCGCCGACATCCGGATACTCAACGATCGAGTACCCACTAGCAACGCAATTGAGTGATCATACATTATGATATTCGCCGAACGAACCTTCTCGAAAAACAGCCCAACCATGGCGCACAGCTGTCGCGCCCGCAAACGTCTTGGGCACGGTATACATATACCCCGCACAAACGGGGTCGAACGCCCTCACGTCTTCGTCTGCCGCCGTCGCCTTTGCATGGAAGGATTGTAGGGCCCGCGTGCGGCGTAGTTGACCCTTCCCGCGCTCCAGAGAGATGCGCCAGAGCGAGTACGGGCTTTATGCGTGCAGGGGCGCGACGGTCAACGGCAGGCGGCCTGAGGCGAGCGCCGCGCAGCAGCAGCGTCAACAAAACGTCCTCTGCAGAACGGATTTCAACGTACCAGTGTGTCTAGGCACACAAAATTGCTGTCAAATGTGCGTGGCCAACGTATGAGTATGCTGCCGAAAAGGATGAGATCGCCTAAACATGTTGAGCGGCTCGTCTAGCCTCGCACGCAGACCGTTGCGCGACGCACAGACGCGGCCTGCGAATGCACCAGTATCATGCTCAATGTCGTGGCTAGCGTTGGAAACAAGAGGATCGGGCCAGGCGTCAGGCGAGAGTAAGCGCGGTCAGTAATTGCGCGCACCGTGCTGCTGAGCGCGTTCCAAGGCCGAGCGCGGCCGTGAATACTTTACAGGGCGAGCGCATGCGTTTGCGCTCCGGATCGGGCTCAAGCATGCGCTCGGGCGAAATTTTGCACGGAAACGAGGCTGGCACGGAGAGGATGATTACGGGGGAAGTGCAAGGAGGAGCATTGGTTTGGATCGCCGATGTTTCCGGAGCTGTACCCTCCAGGCCAGCTCGGGCATGTTCTACCATATCCGGACCGCGCAATCCTGTCCGTACGGATCTCGAGTTTTCCAAGCCTATAACGCGTCTTATATGCAGGCGAACACTGTACAGAGGACGGCCCAGATCACGAATTCTCATCTTGACTATCTTCACTTTCTTCCACGTACGTCCAGTGCTTCGTGTCTTCCTTCTTCGGCTACAAAAGGGCGACGGTAAGCGGACAACCACAGCGACTCGCCACTCGACGCGACGCACCAGCTTTCTGCACCTCTTGTTTGCGTGAACAGAGATGTTCGAGAGCAGGACCCAACCACCGCAAGCATTGCACTGCGCCCGGTCGCCTTTGGTCGTGCGTGCGAATGTCGGGAGCATGCAGCTGCGCAGTCGCGTCCACCGGATTGGGCAAAGCGGGCGTGGAAGGTGTTGGGAGGTGTACGGGGGACGGCGCGTCGTGCATCTCCCGAACGCGCTCTCGAGCTGGCGCGCGCAGACTAGGGAACGCCTGAGCGGGCTGCCGCTCGCCGTGGGGCACGCCGAGTACCGAGATTCCTCCAGACTGAAAAGTGTAAGCCAGGAAAGGCACTACCGGTATTTGCACAAACCTGCGGCGTAGTCGGGCCAGGATGTGTGCGCCCGACTTTGACAGCGGGGAGGTCGCTGGCGTGCGACTGCAAGAACGTGAGCCCGAAGAGACTACACATGTCCGCCCGGCGACAGACGGACCTCGGGGAGTAGCGGTGGGGCTGCGGCTGCGGCGTAGGGGAGCGCGCTGGGTCCTGATAGGCCTCGATTAGTAGGCGGCGGCGGCGGCGAGGGCGATACGGGGACAGTCGACATCGCGACCGAGGGCTGCGCAAAGACGCGACCGCCCTGGTTTGTCGGTCGCGCCCGCATGGCGGACCACGGCGAAAGCGAGTTATCGCCATCCGTTGTGCTCGACGCTCGTGAGCCCGGACGCGGCGATGTCGCGGGAAGCGGCCACATCCACGACCGGCGAGCGTCCAGAGGAGATTGCGGATGGGTCAGGACCGGGTCGTTTCGAAGGGCGAAGTCGACGCTCGGCTGATCTGCGTGTGGTGGACGGCGCAGCGAGTAGCGATCGACGCCCTCCGGTAGCTGAGGTGTGCCATGGGGTGCAAGTTGTCGGCCAGCGTGTAGGGGGTGCGGAAGAGTGGGCGGCGTCCCCGACGCGGAACGCGGTGGCTGGTTGAACAAGTCAACATATGGTGCGGGATTATAGCTGCGATGCGAACCTGACGGTCGTGAGCAACTGCGCCATACGTGATTGCAACGGGTAGAGTCTGTGCCATGGTGTATGAAGAAGGGGAACCGAGCGGGCCCGAAACGGGGCTCTGAGGGCGTGGTGGAAACCTAGTCGCGCGCGCAAAAGCCTACATAGCAACGATTAAGTACGGGCACGGCTCTAGCGCAGGGAAAAAGAAAAACAAACCTGCATGCTTGTCGAACGAGTAGCATCGAAGGATGGCTGGCTGGTTGCATGGGGACCTGAAGACGGCAGTGCAAGAGTCTGGTCTTCGATTGAGCGACACGCGGTGAACGCAAAGAATGACAAACCCGAACGGGCTCCTGCATTGGCCAGGTCGAATCCCGGTTGATGTTGTAAGTCGGGAGCCGGGAGCTGGTGTCGAGAAGCGAGCTCGCGTGAGCCAGCGATGACGGGAGGGCTGGCTGATGAAAGACAGTGGGTGAGCTGCAAGACGGGACTCTGGCAAGCTACCAACCTGGGCGCGGTGCTCTAGGTCGGGTGCGTGAGAAGCCTGGAGGTGCGGGCTGGGCTGCGGCAGCGATGGGTCGTTCTGCTGGGCGGGTTCAGGTCAGCTAAAGTTGATCAAGGCAGTCGACTATGGACCCACGTTCGAATATTGCGCTTGCCTGTGACGGGCTCTAACCCTCAGCGCGTGAGAATCGGGCTGTCTTCCAGCGCTGGCCTGCGCGACAAGTCTGGTCAACGTCTAGCGGGCGCGCAGCAGCACGACGCACAATTTTCAATCGATGCGTCCTTATCGTAGGCGGAGGCGGCGAGCTGCGAGTCGACATCTCGCTGGATGTTCACAAGACGCCAGCGACAGACGCATTTTATGCTTGTCCATTTCGCCCGGCAGCTTCGGAGCGTCACAGGGTCAGGGGTAATCAAAGACTGCGCTTTCAAACTCAGCAACAAACGAACCGTGACCGCGCCACACTTACCTTCCCGACACCTAGCGCGTTATGCTGGTGGTTGGCCACACGCCAGCGTCAGACACACTTTGGCTTAGGGGCTCGCAGAGCGTACAGGCCCGATCAAAGACTGCGTTGCGAACTCAGCATCAAACGAACCGCGGATTCATTCCACATTGCAAGTCGGACACTAATCATCTCGCCTGGCATACCACAAGTCTCTCTCTGAGGCGCACGATCTCTCCGCCTGGTTCGCTCGCGTCCGCCCATCGCCGCCGCACACTTGCCTGCTGCCGCGCTCGACCATTCCCAACGGGGACTTTCGTGCCATCGCTGCCGTCGGTTCTGCTCCCGTTTCGAATGGCGGTCCATTCCTAGCGATTCAAAGACAGTCTCCGTCAATGGAACTGCCATCTCGAGCTTTCCACGCCCAATTTCTCGTCCATTCAGGAGACCATTGGCCGCAATCATTCTACTGTCTCGAATGTCCCCCGCCCCCGCCCCCGCCCTACCATATCTCGTGCTCTCCTCAAATGCGCGTCCATTCCCCGTCTGCCCCAGCGTCAATTGCAGGTAGACAGTCTCCTCTCACTGTCATGAGTCCGTCCTGTTTGCCTCGCCTGCGCGTCCATTCCCGTCGTCCTTTGCCGACAACCAATCCGCTGCTTCGTATCACTCTCTCCCCAGCCCCGTTCGTGCCAATGGCACTCCCTGCCGCGGCCTTTCTCCTTTTATCGCAGCCCTGATTTGCGTCATCACCGTTGCGTTGCGGCCTGTGCTCACGCTTGTCCCGCACGTTCAACAACATACTAGCGGGGGTGCGTATGGTTGCACGCTGATATTATACCATTGGCAGTTAATTATGAATCAAACATGATTCGGCCCCAGGACGATCTCATCTCGCTGCCCTGCCCATTCAATGTTGCACAGTTTTTGATCCTCCGTCTCATCTATTCGGCGATATTTCAACTCGTCTGACCGCTAATTCCTCAATTGTTTCTACCATTGAATGTTTAAGAACTGAGGTGACAATTACGTTTTTTCAATGAAATACTGAACACCTTCAGAAGACGTTTAAATAGCATCAGCGTCGTCTTGGATCTGAACATGCACCCCCTTGGGCCTGGGTCCACGTCGCACAGGCGTGGCACTGCCAACGACGGTCGCTTGCATGCTGCCCGTGCAGCCCGCACTGGCAATGCGGGTCAACGAGCCCATCACCCGCCTCGGTCTCCGTCTCCATTTCTTTTTGACGTGGATCACACTTCCGATCCATCTGAAGTATTTGACGACTTGAATGATGGCTCGAGCTCGCAATGGTCCACCGAATCCGGATACGGCGCTGTGAGGCATCTATCTCCGTCCAGTGAACAGAGGATGAAGTTTAGCTTACAGCTCTGGTACTAGAGCGAGGATGAAGTACACTCTCTTGTGGGAGGTCAGGCCCAGGAAGCCCAGGCCAACACAAATCCGCAGAATAACTTGGGAGAACAACGAAACTGGTTCACGACTGTGTCAAATCCGGTGAGTTTCCGCCATGCACGTCGTTTCAGTATTTTCATTCCTCAAGCAAAAAACAAGCCGGAGGAACCATCGTCGCCCTAAGAAACCCAAGCCTATGCAGAAATCATCTAAGCCGGTCAGTCGTCAGAATGCCCTTTTTTTTCTTCCGTTCAAGAGTAGAGTGAGTACAGGATTCACCGGCGCCGTCCGCGGAGGTAGCCGCGCTGCAAGTCCAGCATTATTATCTAGCGAGCGGGTCTACCCGACCTTCGAAGGTGCCTGCGCCACTGTACCCTCTTCCGGAAGCAGCGCAAACGCATCCACTCCACACTTGGGTGGTATTTGCCAACCGTCGATTCAGAGGCACGAGGGAATTGCCGAGTGACGGACAACCTAGACAGAGTATGTCGCCACTGAACCCTCGATACCTCGCGACAAGCTCGAGCAGCAGGCAAGGAGGATGACATGAATAACGGCGGCTTCATGGTTTCTTGTCCTTGGCTTGTCCTGTCCTGGACAAAACCTTGGCTCACAGTACGTAGTCTGCAAATTCAAATCACACCTGCCCGATTTGCCCCAATTAGGCTCTGGCCGTGATGCACGTGATCCAGAAACGCGTCTGGTCTCGATGGCGCGTTTTGATGCAGACTTTACTTCGAACGATTATCTTCGAACGTCACAGCTAGTTGTAGGTATCAGCGAAAGCCTGCGAGCGCGCGGTGAATTTGCGCTGCGCAGTGATGGTCACTCACGGTGATAGCGGCCCATGACTTCCCGTAAGAATCTGGACGAGTCTGGCAACATTTCTAAATCCCGGAACACGATGCGCAGCTAGACGATGCCAAACGCTGCTAGACGACTTAGCTCCGTCACTGCCCGATATAGTCATTGAACAGCAGGCATACCATGGCCTTAATTCTCGAAGATATTACATATTTTATACTTCAAATGCTCTAGAGAATTGATCATGGCAATGGGAGTGGTCTCCGGCAACAAATTTCACTCATTTTCAGGCGGGAATGGCACCCAAGTACCATCCAAGACTCAAATAATGAACAAGCATAACATCTTTGGGGTTTTGCGGGCTCTTTGTGGCCTTGCCTGTTATGATTTGGAGTTGACGGAGGAGCCGGACTGGCGGCGGCAGCGGCGACATCAGCCGGTATCAGCGAAATGCACGCTTGTCTAAACGGTGGGCATCTGGCGAGGGGGGTCCCCCCTCGTCAGATTCGTCGGTCTGGCTGAGGTCTCCCCATCATGATCCCGTGATGGACGTGATACCCGAGCATTTTGGAGACGTTTGGACGTGCCAGATCGTTTCCAAATCGTTACGGGAAGTCATCCAGTCTTTCGCTCCTCACACCTGACCAACCTCGATCACCACGCTCCAGTCAGCGACGATTCAGACCATCACTGACTGCGTGTTGCCCGCTCTCCTTCGTGCCAAATTCGTCCGGAGACGCTAGTCAGGCTCTGCGCGTTATTCTGAGTTGCTGTGAGCACCTGTGCTCATCTTGGTTGTTTCTAGCTCACACACTTTTTCTATCGCTAACTCAGTGCTCTGCGCAGCTTGTTAGAGATGTGTACGGAGCCTCGTAGATCCTTCGATTCACTCGCATCGCTTCGACCACCAGTCATCGTCCAGACCGCCAGCATCACTCGTTCTGGGGTTCCCCTACCATGGGCGGAGCGAACGCATGGATAGGAACCAGATGGCGCGATCGTCCAGGCGTGGTTAATCCATTGGTCGACCGAATGACAACCCCCTGGATGCACCGATAACATTTGATTACCACGACGTCGCTCAGCACTGAATACGGTATTCGGGCGACTGCATGCCGTGGGTATCTAAAGACTGGATAGTTCAGACTTTCAGAAATTTGGCAAACGCGATCGTTGAGCCCGGAGAGATTGGGTGGCTATGGAAGCGCGTTGTATTGGTCGGGAAGGTAAGATCCAATAGTTGGGGGTTTCAGGGATCAGATCTCACCCACCTATGCGCAGATCGCGACAACGCATGATGCTTATACAGGCTGTATGCGATGGCGCAGCCAGGCACTCGGACTCGGCGGCCGCCCCTGGGCGCTGGGCTTATCTCCGACTCGCGCAGCGCACCACTCGACGCCGTGGCCGGTATTTCGAAGTGGCCATAGTGGTCGCCTTGAGTTGACGATAGTGTGTACGGAGTCAAGACGTTCCGCAGTGGGGATTCACGTATGCTATCCTATCGCTGTCCACATTATCTACGTTGTGATCTCATCTGCTCTGCGCGTTTCTGCCACGACCGCCTTGAAAGCAGACTCCTGCGTTCCTCATGAATTAAGCAGCTGTGATAGCCTCCCCGACCTTCACTGACGCGAGAGTCGAGGCTGCAGTAATTGCCTCTGGGGTCTTAGCTCCGCGCTCTGGGTACTGCGTCTGGAAGGGGTGCTTTGGTGAGCTGTGAAGAATCGTCGCTCGGGAAATATGGGCGCACGAGACTAGGCCCGGACCCGCGATGTGGAAATCCTGAAGAACCTGCTCCTTGCAGCCCAGATGGTGTCATAATGGCAGGTAAGTTCTCTAACGGCGCATCCATGGTAGTGGGCCTGGCTCCGATATAATCGATGAGCTGAGCAACCTCCGCCTCAAGCTTCGCGATGCGCGCGGTGTTATCGAGCACGAAGCGATTGAGTAAGTTGACAGAGTTTCCGAGCTCGACTAGATATGCATTGTGGGTTGAGACCTTCGCACGGGTAGTTTCGAACACGGCAGGATGTATCGCAGGTGTAAGCGAGCGATCGCGCTTGAGTGCATCGGCCACCATACGGTCCACTCGGGACAATAGCTCGTTCAAAAAATCTTGATCGGAAAGATTTGAACCTTGGATATTCTCCTGACGTTATATTCAGTCCACAAGGATCCTTTGCTCTGAGGAAGACGCACGGTGACAGTGAACGCCGGAATTGTAGATGGCGCGAACGAATTGGCCGCCTGGAGTCCACCCGAACTGCGACCCAGGACGGGGCCAAGATTCTAACCACGATGAGTGCGATTCATCTGAAGAGAGCTGAAGTCACTGACGGGATTGGGAGTGTATGCTGCTGGCGTGGACGCGGAAGGCTGCGGAACGTAATACGTCGACATGGCTGCACTACGGTTTCCCGGCGAGATATGCCAGACTTTATAGGACATCTCATAGGAAGAGCTGTGACATTGATTGTCTTGCTGTCATTCAACACTTATAATAATCGTTCATACAATCGAACACGAGAATGACGCCATACAAATCAAATTCCAAAGACCGATGTTCGGAAGCGCCGACCTCGCACGATTCGTTCGATACGTAACATTAGTTAAGTACTATCGAGGACCGCGTGCTCGTTCATCACTGATCATCCCAAATGTTAGGCACTGTTCGTCATTTACTTTTCAGTAACTGTTCCGACTTTCGTGACGAAGACGTACAGCATAAATTGTAAGACAGGATGCTCCGAAGTCGAACAACGGGTAGCCCCAAGCGTCCTTGAAGTGCGTGTTCGGCGTGTTGAATATCCGAAGCTTCGGCGTTGTCGTCGTCGATATTCAAGTTGAGTTCGCATAGGTTGGGCCATCTTGGAAACGTCTCCTCGCCACGTACAAGCTGATATTCAAGTGCGCGTAAGTCAATGCAAGTCAATCAAGATTGATGACAGAGTAACGACTTACCGCGTGGATGAAGTCTAGAGGAAATCCCAATATCGTCAATTCCACAAGGCCCGGCAACCGCTGACATAGCGACTGCAAATATTCGCCTGGATCTCCACGGTCGGGGCGAAGCAACAGCGAAGTGACCGGCGACATCCCCGAATCGCCAACAAGCGAATAAGCGACGTCAAGAGGATTGACCGCACCAACGAGTCGAACGCGCTGAGTTGGCCTACACGAGACAACGAGGGCCGCTGTGGCAAGATCACCGGTGAACGAAGCCAGCCGGGGTATTAGGTGGGCCGGAATAACTGCCGAGCCCCATACGCGTAATACGTGGAGTCCCGGTTGTGTTGAGAGAAGGGACAGAAACCATGGCTGAGTCTCTTCATCGACCAAGACCTCCAGCGACCGCAAGGCGAAAGTGAAAGCTTGGACTGGGATGGGAGAAGTCCATAGGGGCAAGGACAGCACACGAAGACGAGAGCATTGACGAAGAAGGTTCTCCATGGACGCGACGACCTCGAGGTTACCATCTTCCTCCATGCGAGGATCGAAGAAGGCAAGGATCTCACGGACGTCAAAGACTAAGTCAGGCCGGAGCCCTACAGATCGCATGAACCGCTTCTGCGCCTGTACATCGCATAGGATGATGCGGGAAAACTGTCGTGCCTGGCAGACGGATCGAAGACAACGGTTTGTCTGCGACAGGGCCCAAAGTTCTGGACCATTTAAATGTGCAGCAATGGTTACCCATATCTCGGGGGGGAGGAATGGACAGAGTCCGAGACGAGGCGAACTTTCCTGGGGTGGAGCGCTTGAGGCAGCGCTTATAACGGAGGATATAACCGGGATGATCAGAAGAGACAACGAATAGATGACCGTCAGGCAGCGACAGGCCGCCGCAAGTAAAGCCAGGTCATAGACGCATGAGCTCAACCATTCGCGGATCATTTGAAATCTTCCCTGGTAGCACATGACAACAAATATCAGTACATGCCTTGACGCACAGAGGACAGGAACTGGCGAACCGAGGCATGAGGAGCATATGTGTCAACACAGCTCAGATGATGAGAGACCCGCAGACTGCGCCCTAAAGATCTTTCGGCCATCGCGGAGCCCTATGAACCCTGGTCAGTGAGTGCGGCAACGATGATAACTGGTGTAGCGCACCTGGCAAATCATGATGCACGCGCGGCGTCTCAGTCCCCCGAGGAGACCTGCGGCAGATGAATGGCGGCGGCGCATGTTGTAGACTGACGGAAGAGTACGTCGATACGCCTTGACGGTTCGTGTCTACGATTCGCAATTCGTTCGATATTGTCAGAAGGAACGCAGAAGTATGGCTCACATACTCACCGTTCTGAGGTGATGCCCTGCCGTCCTAGGGGATGATAGTTTGCGAGGGAAGCGAACCATTGGAGCGGTTCCGGACGGGGGAGGGCTATGCTCGGGTATATGTATAAAGCCGTCTGGCAGAGGATCTCATCCTTAGCGCAAATGAACGTTAAGGCGAAAAGCTTGCTCTTTGTCGAGAACAAGAGAGATTTCTGTAAAAGATTGCACCAACTGTCTCGGGACTAGTAGTGTTTCAAATTTCTTGCAGTTACAAAAGTAGCGAGACTAGTGGCAATTGTCAACTCACGGTGTGGCTAACCGTGTTCGTAAAGTTTTTGTCTGAAGGGTTGAAACTCGCATGTTTCGAACGACAAGGACGGAAAGCAAGTGCAACTCATACAGGTCGGTAGATAGTATGCGACGATTTGGGGAGTGCGGACAGCGTGTGCGCGCAAAGTGTAGCACTCAATCCACGCATGCAGAAAAACCGTTCCCTCTGACACAGGGGTTATTCAGTTGATTATATCCCGTTGCTCCCACGCTACTCCCCTCCACCATACCGAGACTCGCGTCTCCCGAAGTAATGGGGATATGGACGCCCGGGAGCGCGACGCGCTTCTGCGTGCGTGCGTTATGACAGCTCGCGCAGCGCAGCCGCCGGCGGTCCCGACGCCCTCTATCTAGCAGCCTTTGCCGGCACAAGACCGCGACGGTCTGCGCGAGCATGCGCAAGCTGTTCCACACAGTGTGAACAACCCGCCTCTGCGCGAGGGAGAGCAGCGCGCAGCGCACGGGATGCATAGGACGCGCCAGTGCGCTGCATGTCGGCGCCCGCGCTGGCAGCGACTCATCCTCTCGCGGCGAGCGACTCAACTCTTGCTGACGCAGAGCAGGCGCTACCTCCGCTGCAGGCGCCTCATCGCGACGCGCCCCGGCGCGAACACGACTCCGCGAGCAGAGGTCGCGCCAGCGTGCTTGACTCCAGTGCCCGGCCCTCTGTGAGCGCCGGATGCCGGTCGAACAGCGCAACCTTTCTGGGACTACCTTGTACCCCCACCCAGATCAATAGATTGGTGCTTTCTTGGCCGAGAGAATATTGGAAACAATCATAGCTCTGAGATATTAGAAACAATCATAAGCCGTACTCCGTGCCGCAAAGCAGGCGTACACACCTCAATCAATATAGTCTCGACTGTTATCAGGGCCGATGCATGTGTGTTACAATATTCGTCTTTACCAACCATATTGTGACACAAGACATGCGATTCCGTTGCAAGCAGACCCTATATACAATGACATGCGCAAGAAAATATCGAGAAAAGTTCCTACTCGGACCACGGTACAACTGTTGGGCATTGCATTGGGACAGGGGGTTCTCGAAAGAAGTAATCCGCGTAAGTCTGCGTATACACGTGCCAGACTTGCTTCTCAAAAGCGAGGAAGTCCGCCTCGTCCTCGAATGCAGCAGGCGGTGAAGGCAGAGCGGCACGCGGCCATGTCTATACTACGCGGTGAAATGCTCTGATCGAGTCTTGCCGCGCGCGCCAGTCCGTCGCTGTGAGAGGGCTCGGCCCGTCCGGGGCAAATGACGAATCGTCCCAGATCGCGCACAACATGCTTTGCGGAACGCTGGCTCCGTTTTCATGGGCTTACACCAAGTGTACATTCTTCGCAGACAGTCGTCCAACGCAAACAGCGCCGTATGGAACGTTAGCTCCGCCATGTGCCAAATAATGAGTGCCCTCTCGGCCAGGAATAGTTCGCGTCCGGCGTGTCCACAAACGCAGGCAACTCGCGATCATTGTAGTACATCGGGCCCGCCGGCTGAAGCAAGTTGTACAATGACGTCGGCGTGCTCATGGCGTCGGCAGCAGCTGTCGGCGCTGCAGAGGCCGCAGTTGCCACTTGGTAGTGCAGACGACGGCGAGGAAGTTGTGGACGGCGCTGATGGTTGCGCGGCACTCCGCGTCTCATGTTGCGCCGTTGACGATGCCGCAGCTGATGCACACGAGGAAGACGAAGTTGTAGTCGCTGAGCGTGGTGCGGGGGGCACTGTCGACACCGAAGTCGGCGAGAAAGACGCGGGCGGTGCAGAAGCCGTAATCTGCGCCACCTCATTTTGCGGCCTTGGACTGCTCCCTGGCATGGCGGCGGTGAAGGCATAGGTCCGAGTGCGATGCTCCCATCGAACGCAGTACCGTCTGGCGGAGCCTGAAGCAGCCACTCGTGCCAGGGCGCATGGTCAAACGGGAACTTGGGTGGCACCCGCCATGGAGGCTCCAACGTCAGGAGCGCGTCATTGACGTTGCGCGTACGGCGTTTGCGGAGAATTTCCATTTTCTGGATAACCTCGACAGAGTGAAGAAAGCGCCTGAGAACCGGGCCTTCCGTAATGTCGGCGGGGTGCAACAGTCGCGTGGGTCGCTCAAGTGTAGAGAGATTGACCCATCTGAGCTCCTTCTCTGTCGACGAGAGGAAGACCGACGGCATGCCGGCCCCGCTGTAGCAGTGATCAATGCATGCGTGCGCGACGACTTTGCCGCTTACCTGTCCATCGGCGGAGTCCACGGGCGTTCGCGCCGCTCCACCTCACGCTCATCCGCGTCTTTCTTGAGCTCAGCGGCATACCACTCCAACAAATTCGGCGCAACCTGCCCAGCAGCTGCTTTTTCTGTTAGATACGTGTCAGCGCGACGACACCTCGCATGACACGCGCGCAGCAAATACCTCGGTCCTGATTACTCGAGTTCTGACTATTTCAGAGCCACCCGTTGGCTATCATCGTAAGTTGCTCTGCATTGGCCCAAGCGGCACCTCAGTCGCATACGAAGTAAGGTGCTTACGGGCTTATGGGCTTACATTGGTCGTTCGCGAGTTCTGGGAGTCTAAGTTATTGTCAGTAACTTGTACATGAATACGAGTAACACTGCTCGGTACTGGGCACGGGCGGAAGACGAAGGGACGACGGGCGCTCGCGCGGTCGTCAACGTCGTCAGAGGTACAAACCAGCACATGTCTGACTAGCGCTGAGCCCTCACCAGCGCGCGGCACAAACCAGTGCGTGGCGCACTGGCGCTCGACGAGGACGAAGTGACGGGCGATAGATGAGCAGGACGAACACGTACCGTTGCAGACGCGGGCTTGAGCGTGCGCCAGTCGTGCGCGTTGGGTGTCTATGACATTGCAGGTAAGCGATCCATGAATGCGAGCAAGGCTGCTGGACGATGCACATCGACGGCCGAGTCGTCAACGTCGTCAGAGGTACAAACCAGTACATGTCTGACTAGCGCTGAGCCCTCACCAGCGCGCGGCACAAACCAGTGCGTGGCGCACTGGCGCTCGAGAGCGCGGCGCTCGACGAGGACGAAGTGACGGGCGATAGATGAGCAGGACGAACACGTACCGTTGCAGACGCGGGCTTGAGCGTGCGCCAGTCGTGCGCGTTGGGTGTCTATGACATTGCAGGTAAGCGATCCATGAATGCGAGCAAGGCTGCTGGACGATGCACATCGACGGCCGAGTCGTCAACGTCGTCAGAGGTACAAACCAGCACATGTCTGACTAGCGCTGAGCCCTCACCAGCGCGCGGCACAAACCAGTGCGTGGCGCACTGGCGCTCGAGAGCGCGGCCCTCAACGGGGATGATGTGATGAATGCACCGACAGTACTTACCGTCGCAGTTGCGGGCCGGTCTACAAGATCGCGTCGAGGCCTTGATATGTTGGACGTCGTCAAAGATGTTGCGTGCATCGCTAAATACAAGGTACCGCTCGTGAAGTGGGACTCTGGGCTTGCGCTGCTGTTGCGCCAGTCGATGCCCTCCACAGTCGGTAGGCTGCCAATGTCCTCGATGCAGAACTCCAAAGATGCTAGAGGTACAAAACAGTACACTAGCGTCGAGAAGCTCTCGTCAGCGCGCGGCACAACTCAGTGCGGGCGCGCTGGGACGTGAAAATGGGCAAGATGCGGCGCTTGCCGCCGGTCGCACATATGCCTCCGGTTGGCGCTCAAAACCGCATAATAGCGGTCATTCAACGGATCGGCAGGCAGCTAAAACGATCTCAGGATGATATTCTCACAATAGCAGTTGTGAGGTCAAATCACAGCCTTGTGTGCCAGAAAAATCAGGCAAAAAATTGTGCATTGCAACCGGACTACCATAGACATCGTAAGCTAATCGCAAAACAAAAAACAAAAAAATCAAAGGGGTCGGGTGCGGGCTCATCATGGATGGAAAAAAGTCGTGAGGGTAGCACGTAACGCTCTTATCACTCGCGAGAACAATGGAAATGGGTAGGCGGGCCGTATCGAGGGGATGACGGGCGAGGCTCCGGTGAGCGAGCATTATACGGCGGGGACGGAGGGGAATAAGGCGAGCCTGCAGCATAGGGCGGGGACGGCGGATAATAACGAGGGGAAGACGGACGAAACTCCGGCGAGCGAGGAGCCCGAGGTGGAGGTGGGGGCGGTATATAGGGGACGGAGAACGACGCGGGCTGCGCTGAGGACAAAGTTCCCCCCTGAGGAAGTGTGATGAACGCGTACTACGAAGGGCGTCAGTATCTGCGGATGGGGAAAATGATCCTTACCACGCCCGAGGATACCGTTGGCGGCTCGCTGCCCGGCGACGACGACGCTCTGCGATACTGTCAAGGTGGCGGCAAAGGAGAGACTTGATGTGCCAGTCGCTCTCATATCGTGGGAGATCCGGCCACTGTGAGCGCACCTGGAAATAGTGGTGAGACTCACGCGCGGGGCTGAACAAAGCGGACACACCACTCGGCAGAGGGCATCCACGGCATGCGCAGGCTGATCTTGATAGGCTACTCGCGTGTCAAGTTGAAGGGAGGCGGCGTTTCTCACGGCAGTCTGACGACACAGTTAGAGAATGAGGGAACGAGCAAAATGAACGGACTTGTAGAGCGGTGAAGCCGACAGTGCTCAATCCCAAGGCAGTCTGCAGTGCGCCGCTGGTCCTCAAGCGACGAAACCCCCCCGAAGGCTCGAGTACGGTGATCTGTCGCATGATGGAAGGCAAGGGGTCCGTAGGCGAGCGAAGCACGGTCGGGGCCTCGCTGGGTGGCTGGGGACGGGATGAAGTCCACCGGAGCAACCGGAGATATGGGACAAACCTCGTCCATTCGAATCCGCCCGACGTTGGCCTTGCTGTCGACCTGCATCCGATTGGCTCGCATCTAAGACGAGGGTCAGCGAGGACGGAGGAGTGAGCACACTGCGCACGAACCTTCTTGAAGCGGTGCTGCCCGGTCGTCGTCCTCGGACGTCTGGGCTTTGAGTGCGAGCGAGACATGGACCGTCGGCATCGTGAACGCGGACGTGTCTGGTTTATCAGGCCGGAAACTCGTTTGGAATCAGAGGAGCACGTACGATTGACGAGAGCTTACTTTCCTTTATTATCAATGGAACATCGTTTGAATGGACAAACGATTGAATCGGCCCCAGTGCGGCGTGTGGCGATGCCGGCGTTCCTTGCGGCCATGCCAGCAATAGCGGCGGGTGGCGATGCCGGATGCTAAACAAGGTTGCCCTTATGATCTCTTTTGGTGCTTTCACTCTCTTTCGTTCCGACTGCCTGGTCGTGCCTGGGCGGCGCGATGCCGTCGTGTAGCGGTTTATGAACGTGAACAATCGTCGGCATCCGAGCGGCAGCTTAGACGCAATGTCAACGGATAACCAGCGCCAGGTTGGCGCCACGAGCCCGTTGGCGCTGAGGCAACCGGTGAGTAGCGAGCCACAAGGCTGCTCGTTGCCTTGGACACTTAACCCAGCGCCAGAGCTCGTCGATATCTTCGGCACTCGCGAACGACTGCTCGGTTGACGATCCTCGGTGTGCCCCATCCGCCTGCGCACCTTGCGCCAGCTAACATCCCATGCTGCAGGGTTGGGCCGACTACCGATCCTGCTCGTCTCTGTCCGTATTGTAACGAGGTGCTTCCCGATAGCCCTAGCCCCGTTCTTCAGACTTTATTCCGGGCCGCGCGCGCAAAGTCCTGGACGAGCCCACGCCCGAACAACCCTCTGGCGCTCAGGGCGCCCATGCTTGTCTTCGTGGGCATCTGCGAGCGTCACAGGTTCGAGAAGAAGCTGCTCCCCCTCGCCCGGCGTCGTGGATGGCCCCTGGAGATCGACTTCGACGCGCTGACCATCCGGATAATGAAGAACCGACTGGTGATTGACCGTGTGCTCGAAAACCCATCGATGAGCAGCTTCTTTCGCGCGGCAATGGATCACGTCCGTCGTGTCGGCTTGAGGATTTCGGAGAGCCCTATGGGCCAGTACGCGACTTTCGAATCCGTACAGCCAGGATAGTGCGTACTCACCCCCCTTCGCCCCACTTTCCGTCCTCTCACGACCGCTTGCAGTTACGGCGAGCGTGGCACCGTCGTGATCTACCAGACTCTCATGGTCATGTATCCACACGACGTCCTGCAAGAGGCCCGTGATCGCTTTGCCCCGCTTAGTACTCAGACGTTTCAGCTGTCGGTGCTCGTGCCCGAGACCGCTCTCGCTCTCATCATGGAGGACGGCAACTCTTCGCGCCGCGAAGCGCTCCTCACCATGCGCGCGAGCTCTCGGTATGGCAATCTCATGTTCCCCGACGACGATACCAGTGAAGACGCGAGCGACGCCTTGTTGCGTGCGCACGCCATGAAGCGGCGGGAACAGATCGACAAGGAAGAGCAGGAGGTACCCGCCGACGCGACCGACGCGAAGCGCGGAATGCACACTCGCCGTGTTCCGTCATAATGACCCGAGTTCGTCGCAGGCACACCTTCCGTCCTTTGTCGATTCGCCGAGCAATATGATATCTTTCATTCCCATCCCCCTCCCTAGATTGCTCCTGTCTGGGCCCCTTCCTACATTACCATTGAATGCTGGAGGACACGAGGCAAAACTTCTTCATTCGAATGGCGTTGTTTCAATTAGCTCCAATGGTTTTCCACTGATGTGATCGTTTGATAGCACAATCGTTGGAATCTGCCGCCGTCAATGATCACATAATACACTCAGTGTGAACTTATAACTGTCTCTGAGGAGGACCCGCTCCCAGTGAGACTGGTGACGGGCCATGTCCGATTCTTGCAACCTGTCAAAGCCATGCCTGACGCCAATGGCACCACCAGAATCATATGCAAGCCACGCACATGATCTGCTTACCTCAAACTCACGCACGACGAACGGAAGAATCGCGTTCGCGTCTGCGCTGCTCTCTCGGACTGCTGATCCAAACCTCCGCGCTGCCAACGTTGATCTCCGTTCTGCAGTACATACTCTTGCCGTTCAGGTGGGATTGCACCCTTCCTTTTTATTCTGTCCGTCGCACTCATGGTTGCACAGAATATGCAGCTCCATGAGTTGGCCGACATATGCTATGAAGATCTCGTACGCCGTGCATGCCTGCGTTGCCAGGCAGCACACTCATCGATATACTCGGGTCATATTTAGAGGTACATTGGATTGGCTTATGTGAACATCAAAAGACGCTTGGCGAGTTTAGAGGTAGAGCTGAGCAAGCTCCGCATGGTAGGTCATGATCGACTTGATCCTATGGCGTTTACAACAGCCGCAGAGGCTCAAGAAGGAATAAGCGGGGAAATATAGCAGACGTACGTTTTTTTTTGTTTTTTACCAGGAGACAGTGATGGAATTTTGGGACCTATGCTGAGAGGCACTACAGAGCCTGCTAGCGTATGTAAAATTTTGCCGTGACCAGTGAAATATACATGGAGCGAGCTTCTTATGTGAACTTATGGTACTCCTCCGCGGACGTTTGCGATTCTTCGCCGCGGATGCTGTCCGCGAGGCCCGCGAACGGCCCAGCACTCGGCGCCACACGGACGTACTCGGACCCAGGCGCAGAAGGCGGACCGACGCGAACGGAGACATGAACGGCATACTCTCTCTGTGCAGGCTCGTGGCGCTGCCACCCGGCAGGCCACCCCAACAGACCGCCTGACCCTGGGGCATGCCCAACGGCCGAGCCTGGCCGCGACCCAAACCCGCCAGGACCGAACTTGGTGTCAAGCCGTGGCGGGTTCATCGTCGTATTGCGCTGCGAGGGCGGCACGCGCGGTTTGGAAGGAAGGAAGGAAGGAAGTTCGATTCTGAGAGGCATCCCGACATAACGGCAATTACAGTCTTCGCTCTCAGGACCCGCAGTCAAGCTGAAGCCAAACAAGCCAGCTGACGCATTCGCTAAGCAGTCGGCCGTCCCGCTCTTCGCCCTCTACGAGCCGCCGCAAACCCCTCTTCTCCCAACGATCCCGCCTACGCAGACAGCAGGGCTGCGCCCGGAATTAGCATAGGCACCTTTTCGACTTGCTCCAGCGTCTCATAAACCCACTTTGCCGTTTTTGCTATCGAGTCCTCATATGAAATGAGTAGCCGTAGGTACACCGCATGGTCATTGTATAGGACCAGAGGCAGTAAAGTAGGATGGGCTTGTCTCATTTCGTTCAGGAAGGCGGCGCGTAGTGCTCGGACTTCGGCAGTTGCTGCGCATCCAAGTAGGACATGTTCAGCTGTCTCTACATGAGTTTTGCACAGACGGCATAGCCGGTCGTCGTAATCTACTCGCGCTCGATAGCACTCTGGCCATCTCAGGCGCTCAACTGCCAATGCATGGCAAGATAGTAGCACCCTAGTCAGTGCCTTACGATGCAAATCATTATCAATGCGGAGATAAGGACGCATCGCGAGTACGGGGCCAGGGCGGTGACGCAGTAGGTAGAGTTTTTTGTTCGAGTCCAATTGGGCCTGTAAATCCGAACGCATCCAAGCCATGATGCTCAACCGGCATTCCTCGACGGAAGCCGCTTGGCATTTTTGGGGTTGGACGCCGAGTTATTGACGAGCCACATTTGTGGCTACGCGTACAGATGAGATAAAGAGTACGTACCGCATGCTCTCAGTCTTGTATCAGTGCCTTGCCAGCGTGTTGTGTTCCGAGTATTTAGGTCGTACTCAGCCACCTGATGTTGAATAGATTCCCCTTTTCCCCTTTATCTCACTTTCAGTCCGAGTTCAAGAGTTCAAGAAGCAGTCGTTCATCCGCTCCTGAGCCGACAGGCGGCCACCGTCGAGCTCTCAGCGCGCCGCGCGCAGGCGCTTCAGTCCGGGGATCAAGCATTTCCATTCCGTGTGCGCTGGCCGAGGACCCTGCCGTCCCAGCACTTCCGCGATCCCCACCGAACCTGCGCGTCATTATATGTTAGGTTCGCATCGCGGTGATAATCGCCCGACGAGGACGCCTCATTCAGGCTCATGCCGGATGGCGCACGCGAGTGAGCACGGCTTGTTGTTGCGGTACGGGTCACGGCTGCGCGAGTAAGGCTGCAACTAATTTAATTAATTACTAAGTATAATTAATTAACAGCCTATATAAATACAATTAAAGTACGGACTCGTGTATTTTTGAGTAATTAGTTATAATTAATTATATCTACATGTCAACTTAATGAGGGCTCAGATCAACTAAGATGCATCTAGAGAGAGGTGTTATAGATCTGATACACATTTATAGAGACTTTCCTGCCATGGGAGTGGAGGTCCTTGACGATATGCAAGACTGCCAAGTACCTTACATGTTGCTAGAGTCAATTTCTGAAGTATCCTGAGGTTGTAGCATACGGTATCGAGCCAAAAGAAGTCCTATTAACCAATAATATACCTGAGGAGCAGGTATGGTATCCCAGTCATCAGTCATGCTTCATCTTGGATCGTCTTTCCCAATTTGGTAATACTCTCACCCAAAAAGGTTTCTTGCTTCTCCCTCATATTGCAGGCATCCCAACACCTCAGGGACCTTGTATGATCAGTAGGTATAGTTATAGAAGCATGTATGATGTAGTCATTAGTTGCATACACCGAGTATAACTTGTCATCAATGGCACTTGATTTGATTCAGATATAACTAGTTATAATTAATTGATACTAATTACATACTGAATCTAAATAAAGTACGGCGAGGTGTACTTATATTTAATTTAGTTTCAGCCTTATGCGCGAGTGGTTGCGCGATTCGGACGAGTTTCCACTGCGATGCGCGCGGAAATGGCGCGACCGGTCTCCCCGGCCTCCTGTTCATTCTCTGAAAGCAGGGAGCCATATTAGACGCACTAACGCAAACACGCCGCACGGCCGAAACGTACCGCTTAACTTCTTGAGCGGAATCATGGACTCGTAGAACTTCTCATTATCAGCGACGACGACCTTCTTGTTATTGCCCGAGTCGATGACGACGCGTGTTGCCCACGAGAAGTCGTCCATGCATCAGAACGAGTATATCGGAGGAAGAACGAGTACACCGCATATCTACCAGGACGTGTCGAACTTCAGGGACCCTCATACCGCGAAAGCATAGTGGTGGCACTTACGCAAGGATGTAGATATTAAGCCCACAAACTTAACTCGCGCCGAAGAATGAAGATGATAACCTGCAAACAGCAGGCAGATCAGCGCCACAAACGAGCTCGCAAACAGGCCTGCAACGCGTAGACGATGCCCAACATGCCCAACGAAATGATACGCATTGGCGACTTGCCTGTCGCAACAGTAACGATCAGCTACACGAGCTTCACGGCTAAATCAGTATATAACGCATAGCATTGAAAAGATCGTGCTCACATAGAATGTCGTACCGGCCAGGGTGGGGTGCCCAGCAGGTCCAGGAAGACGATGAAGCAAGCGCATGGAGAAGAGACAGAAGCCGTACAGCTCTGGCAGGAAGATGAGTTTGACGAGGTTGTAAATAGTGGAGTTAATTCAGCGACGAAGCTGGGAGAGCAGGACGCTCCAGCGGTCGGGTGCCACGGTATGCGCGATGGCGTCCGGCGTGAACTACATCTTGAACGTCAGGAAGTGCTACACCATGATAGTTGTGAAGCTACGATTTTCATTGAGCGATAGTAACAGCAATGGGCAACATGCGTACATGACTAACGAGCGAACCTGAATCCTCGTCCACCACGAGGCGGACTCGTTGTATAGTCTCGTCTCGCCGCAAACAGCGATCATCTGTGAATCGTCTGACGTATACGCCACAAGCCGGTTCAGAGAGTCCGGTTTTACGATCTGTAGCAAGCAAGCAACAGCGGGCGCAGACGTTAGCGCACCTGCGCAAGCAACGGAACGGGCGCGCGCGGCAGGGACGCACAGTATCGTCGTCCACCATGAGCACATATTCATGAAACGCTGGGTCGATGCCGATCACGTTAAGCATTTGGTGAGAGATCTCGGGCTCCAGCGGGTTCATTGGCGCGTCGCAGTGTACGCGGTTGAGGTAGTGCAATAGCAATACCTGGGAGTCACGCTTGCCGCGGTTGCCGGGACAGCTTCGCTCGCTCGGCTTGCCGACCTTGACGACGATGACATACCTACACTGCAAGTGTCAGGTAAGACCCACAAAGAAACGCGAAATGCATACGGCACGACGTGGCCCTCGAACTCGGAAAGACCTGAGTACATCGTGCCGTAGTTGAGCTGCTTCGAGCGCGATACGATGGATCTGAACACCAGCGGCTCCGGATCGAGCTTGGGGTCGACGCTGAGAATGCGGGACGTCGCGCAGTCGTTTCCAGACCGATGATGCTACCGTCGCATGTGAGAAAGAGCAGCTTGCTTTATCATCGTACTTGAGCGCCGCGAGCGAGTTGATGGTCCGCCGCAGCGAGTCCTCCCTCGCCTTTGGAATAACTCGACACTTAGCACATAATGAACTTGTCCTGCAGCTCCGGATTGCGCTTCTCGCACAGTTGCAACGCGGCCAAGGCTGAAAGAAAGTACGCGCTAAAAATCAGCGCCAACCCGAAAGGCAAAACGCGACGACGAAGACGGAGCACGCACACCTGATAGCAATCGTGGCCATGATAAGTCCCGACGCGACGAGTAACAAGTAGTTCTGGACCTGGTATCTCGTGCTCTTGCGGAAGTCGACCACGCCGAGGTAGAGGTTGTTCTTCAGACAGACAGACCTACTGGCGCCGGTAGTCCTGCTCCGTGACCTCGTTGACGACGAGCATCTGCTTCGCCTGCTTCGTCACGTCCTTCTCGGACGGGAACGCGTAGTCTTTGTCGCCCTGGTGCAGGTTTATCGTGCGAAAGTAATCCGAGAGATCGTAGATGCCACCCTCGTAGATGGCCCATTGCCTCGCCGGACCGCTGTAAGAGCGTCGTTCAGCGGCGTGACACGCTCGAGGAAAAAAAGGACGTACTTGTCGAACGTCGCATCGCGGAAGACGCGGTTTCTCTCCCAAAATAGCGGCCCTTATGTTCTTCATCTTGGGCAAGAAGTACTTGGTAACCCAATCCGCATCGTAAAGCTTAGTCGGCGACGTGCCCCGCAATGGGCCGATCACATGGACCACAGTCGGCATCACGGCGCTCTAGTTCGCATGCTGCATCTGCACGAGGGGGTTGGTGAAAAGGTCCGGGCAGCTCTTCGTGAGCGGGATCAGGAGGTAGACCGTGAGATCCTGGCCCACGAGCTCCTTCATCATCGGCTGGTCTTAATTAAGGTTGTTCGAGTGGTCCGAGCGCCAAAAGTTCGTGATGTTGTACACCTCGCCCTGCGCCGCGACCCAGAGAGTTGTTGTCTTCCGTGTGTTGCAGCAGCTCATTCTCCGAACACTCTTGTGGAGCCAGCATAGAGTAGACCTCCGAAGCTGATGATGTAGAAAATGACGATACCGCAGAGCTCGATAATTAGAATGCAGATAGTAATCTGGGAGAAAGATAAGCGCGTCAGCATCGGATGAGTACCAGAAAGCCAAAAGATAGCGCACCTTCTCGCGTCACACCATCTGCACGCCCGACCGCTTCATCCTCCCAACCGACTTGAGCAGGAAGCTCAGGATCCACCAAATATTCATCCACGCGAAGATGACCCACCTCCACCTCGTGCGGCTCGTGCGGACCTCCTCGAGTCTGGATCTCCTTGACGACCATTTAATCGTCCTTAAGCTGCTCTTTAGAATCCTCATACGGGTCCTCGTCGCGTCACACGTCAAATTCACTCGGGCTGCGCCAGCTCGCGCCATCCCCGCGCAGCAGCGCAGAACTCAGCACCCCGCACGCGACGCTCGCCGAACGAGTACGTCGCGCCAGAGTCGTTCGGCCAAATACCCAACATCGAGCGTGAGAAGAAGCTCGCTGGCGGCCGTGTTGACCTGCGTCCCGATGGAATACACGTGTCCGGGGTAGAGTTGCGTACGCCTCCTCCTCGGGCGGAGCACTCCCGTCTAGCGTGAGCACCGGTGCTAGCGCGCGCAGTGGGCAGCTCAGCACCAACGCCTGGACGACGGGGGACGGCTCCTTGCTGCGAGTCTCGGCGGCCAAGCCAGGCCCGCTGGACAGCTTCGCGACGAGGGTGTCACCAGACGCGCGCATTAGCGCGACGAGCGCGGTGCCCAGCACGTCCGCGTCGCGCGCGACGAAGGCCCGCGCATTGTACGCGCACGAGCCCGCACAATGGTTGATCCCAAACAACGGCGTCTTGTTATCTGCGGCTTTGTTGCAGCAGCGGCGGGCTCACAAAGCTCGAGTGGGTGCCAAATAGCGAGACGAGATCTTGCACCAATTCGGCGCCGGAGCCCTCGACACTCGACGTCGACTTGCCATTGCGGAAAAGTGCTCATGAGCGCGATAGCGCCACCGGGCTTGACGCGTTGACGAGCTCACTCTTGCGCACGCCATGCAACAGCTCGACGCAGGCGCTGTTGTACATCGTGACAACCTGCGGCAGGCTGATGACGTCGAACGTCCGGCAGGTGACATACGAGACTGGGTGGACGACCTCGTCGCAGAAGTTGATCACGAAGTCATCAAATCCATTGGCCGTGCTGTAAAACGAGCGGCATTGCGCTGCCGATAGATCCTGAGCCCGTGGACGAGCGCGTCTGGAAGCCGGGTGCGTCGAGCAAGACATTCTGTGTGATCCGCTGGTGGGCATGAGCTTATGATTGGCGAGCTCGATGACCATCGAAGGCAAATAGTATGGCATAAAGATCCTGTGCCCCGGGCGCGGTCGGCGCCCAGAAGGACATTATAGGCGTCATGCTTGCATGGCTCGTCTTGGTCGTCAGAGCTTGCGACGGGTCGTCCTGCGCCACATCCAGGAAGTGCGCGAGCTGGTCGAGCACCTGGATGTTAGCAACGCGAACGGGCTCTTCGCTCGCAGGCGGGTCGGAGAACTGTAAGTTGGAGAGCAGGAGAACAGCGACTAAACACAGCTGAAGATGGACTGTGCTTGGAGTTGAAGCCGATCATCTTAAACGCCGCACGAAGCTCGTCCATAGCCACCGTGTCGTCGTCGGAGGGTCCACCGGGGAGACGATAGCAGCCTGACGAAGCGAGCAGCGCATACTCGGACGGGTCCTCCCATGCCAAACGGTCGTTCCTCAGGCGTCGCGCCATGAAATTGGTAGTAAACATGGAACGAGCGCTCCTCGTGCTGCAAGTGCACGATGAGGTTCTTGTCCGGGCCCCCACGTGAGCGCCTGAGCACCCGCGATACGCCCTCGTTGAAATGGACCAGCGGCCGTGGCGTGAGGCAGACGAGGCGAACGCCATGGTGTTGGTGAACGCGTCGAACACGGTGCTCAGCGCGGATCTGCTCTGCCACGTGTGCGTCCTTGTTCGAGTGTGCCGAGAGCTGCAGGAGCTGGTTCGTGAGCAGCCGCGCGCTGAACGTCTGGCCCGAACCCGTAATGCCCCTTGTAACACTTCAGAAAAGACGGCAAAATGAATAGAATGAATAAACGCACAGGAAGACGACGCTGTGGCTCTGCGCATAGCGGCGCATGAGCATTTACAGTAAATGCGGACGGCCTGGTTGTACTGGTCGCACAGATGCTCGCGTGCTCTTCGTCTCTCGTTCCCCGACCCGTGATCGTCCCATGTCGTCATTGATGATCCGCCGGATTTGCGCACCTAGCAACCGATACCTCCGATATGTAGTCCTTTGGCTGCACCAGTGTGTAGTTCTGTGTAGCTCTGTACAGTAGTTTGCCATTGCATCCTACCCAAAACAACAGGATGTTGCATTTTGAGCTAGCCTAATCCCAAATCAATGAGCCACGCGTTTAGTACATGGCAACATGAATAGAAACTCACAGAAATTCTTGGTATGACGGCTACAACGAAGGTAGGTAATGTAGTCTCGGTGGCTGAGTGGTTAGAAGCTCAGTCACCCTGCGGACAGGTCAAGGGTTAAGTCTTATGTGTGCGCTTTTTTTTCACGCCGTATTTTTTGAGACAGAATTTATCATATAATGGCAGGGAACCTTCGTTGACCGCATGTTTTTCATCCTTCCTTGTTCCTGAAATAGCTCTGCCAAAGTTCACATTTTCGCGGACTTCGCTCTACAGTGGGCAGAGCCCGGCGATCACGGACGGCGTTTGCTGCATCACCGCCGAGCCATCAATGACGACATGGGACGATCACGGGTCGGGCAAAGCATGTTATGACCGCACGCGGGCGTCAATTTTATTGCACCATAAAGGGCCGGCTCTATCGGCACTACTGGATAGAACAGTGGTTCTCTCCGGAGCCGAACGAGCGTGTTGAACGAACGCCGCGCACGCACCGCCAGAGGATCTGCTCCCAGCATCGCTCACCATCCACGTCTCGTGGTAGGCGGCCATATGTGAGCACGGGTGCCATGCATGGGACGTTACTTACTCTGTACGCCGGTGCAGAATGTGGAGAAGGCATACGGGAGTGCAGTGCTTCACGAAAGATAGGGAAGTCCTTCAAATATGTGAGCCGATCCTTTGTGTTAGACCTCTTTGGGAATTATACTGATCAGTTGCGCCATGATAACTTCAGTGCGCGTCTGGATCATGTCCGAACGGGGATGAGCGCACCCCCCATCTTTCACCGTGCAGCGCCATCACGAAACTTTTCGACATGGACATTCTGTACATGTATCGTTGTTCATTTTATGTTAAGGGAGCATTTGTAACGGTGCAGTATATTCAAAGACGAGAGAGGAGGAGGCGCGGCAGGACCGCAGTTGACACGTTGTACTTGGAGGCGAGGCGATAGATCCCTACGGCCAGAATTACCGCTACAATCAAGAACCAACGGAGGCAGTGGTACCGGCGCTTGAGGCAGGGTAAGTGAATAATTAACCGAGAGGAAAGACTCTCACGTCTCCTGCATGCAGCGCCACATGCACCGTAACCGCTTCCTTGCTATCCATGACGTCGACTCTCTGAATGCTGGACCCATCATCGTCTATGTGACAGTGTCAGCAGCGAAGAAGACCAACGCTGTAACGGAACATACTGGTTTCCGTACTGGTTATATCAAACGACATGACGCCGTCCAGATAAGTTCTTGAGACGCGTAAATTATGGAAGGCCAGCGGTTCGGAAACCTGGGGATCAACTTCCGAACTTTCGATGCACATGAAGCGCGTGAAGCTGAAAGTCTTGGGAGGCTTTCATGGCGCTACGTTGTCTAATTTATACCCGTCCGGATGCAATGTCGCCAGAGCTGCGAGTGTGGAAGCGAATATTGAACGTGGAGGTCCAATTGAATGCAGTTGTTTATCAGTTTGAATCATATGTTCTACTCTCACTACTAACGAGACTCGAGAAACAGGAAGCAGAAATCGTATCTCCGCATGAGACAAGAATCCAAACTCGAGATGGCAGTTCCATTGACGGAGACTGTCTTTGAATCGCTAGGAATGGACCGCCATTCGAAACGGGAGCAGAACCGACGGCAGCGATGGCACGAAAGTCCCGTTGGGAATGGTCGAGCGCGGCAGCAGGCAAGTGTGCGGCGGCGATGGGCGGACGCGAGCGAACCAGGCGGAGAGATCGTGCGCCTCAGAGAGAGACTTGTGGTATGCCAGGCGAGATGATTAGTGTCCGACTTGCAATGGATGGAATGAATCCGCGGTTCGTTTGATGCTGAGTTCGCAACGCAGTCTTTGATCGGGCCTGTACGCTCTGCGAGCCCCTAAGCCAAAGTGTGTCTGACGCTGGCGTGTGGCCAACCACCAGCATAACGCGCTAGGTGTCGGGAAGGTAAGTGTGGCGCGGTCACGGTTCGTTTGTTGCTGAGTTTGAAAGCGCAGTCTTTGATTACCCCTGACCCTGTGACGCTCCGAAGCTGCCGGGCGAAATGGACAAGCATAAAATGCGTCTGTCGCTGGCGTCTTGTGAACATCCAGCGAGATGTCGACTCGCAGCTCGCCGCCTCCGCCTACGATAAGGACGCATCGATTGAAAATTGTGCGTCGTGCTGCTGCGCGCCCGCTAGACGTTGACCAGACTTGTCGCGCAGGCCAGCGCTGGAAGACAGCCCGATTCTCACGCGCTGAGGGTTAGAGCCCGTCACAGGCAAGCGCAATATTCGAACGTGGGTCCATAGTCGACTGCCTTGATCAACTTTAGCTGACCTGAACCCGCCCAGCAGAACGACCCATCGCTGCCGCAGCCCAGCCCGCACCTCCAGGCTTCTCACGCACCCGACCTAGAGCACCGCGCCCAGGTTGGTAGCTTGCCAGAGTCCCGTCTTGCAGCTCACCCACTGTCTTTCATCAGCCAGCCCTCCCGTCATCGCTGGCTCACGCGAGCTCGCTTCTCGACACCAGCTCCCGGCTCCCGACTTACAACATCAACCGGGATTCGACCTGGCCAATGCAGGAGCCCGTTCGGGTTTGTCATTCTTTGCGTTCACCGCGTGTCGCTCAATCGAAGACCAGACTCTTGCACTGCCGTCTTCAGGTCCCCATGCAACCAGCCAGCCATCCTTCGATGCTACTCGTTCGACAAGCATGCAGGTTTGTTTTTCTTTTCCCCTGCGCTAGAGCCGTGCCCGTACTTAATCGTTGCTATGTAGGCTTTTGCGCGCGCGACTAGGTTTCCACCACGCCCTCAGAGCCCCGTTTCGGGCCCGCTCGGTTCCCCTTCTTCATACACCATGGCACAGACTCTACCCGTTGCAATCACGTATGGCGCAGTTGCTCACGACCGTCAGGTTCGCATCGCAGCTATAATCCCGCACCATATGTTGACTTGTTCAACCAGCCACCGCGTTCCGCGTCGGGGACGCCGCCCACTCTTCCGCACCCCCTACACGCTGGCCGACAACTTGCACCCCATGGCACACCTCAGCTACCGGAGGGCGTCGATCGCTACTCGCTGCGCCGTCCACCACACGCAGATCAGCCGAGCGTCGACTTCGCCCTTCGAAACGACCCGGTCCTGACCCATCCGCAATCTCCTCTGGACGCTCGCCGGTCGTGGATGTGGCCGCTTCCCGCGACATCGCCGCGTCCGGGCTCACGAGCGTCGAGCACAACGGATGGCGATAACTCGCTTTCGCCGTGGTCCGCCATGCGGGCGCGACCGACAAACCAGGGCGGTCGCGTCTTTGCGCAGCCCTCGGTCGCGATGTCGACTGTCCCCGTATCGCCCTCGCCGCCGCCGCCGCCTACTAATCGAGGCCTATCAGGACCCAGCGCGCTCCCCTACGCCGCAGCCGCAGCCCCACCGCTACTCCCCGAGGTCCGTCTGTCGCCGGGCGGACATGTGTAGTCTCTTCGGGCTCACGTTCTTGCAGTCGCACGCCAGCGACCTCCCCGCTGTCAAAGTCGGGCGCACACATCCTGGCCCGACTACGCCGCAGGTTTGTGCAAATACCGGTAGTGCCTTTCCTGGCTTACACTTTTCAGTCTGGAGGAATCTCGGTACTCGGCGTGCCCCACGGCGAGCGGCAGCCCGCTCAGGCGTTCCCTAGTCTTCGCGCGCCAGCTCGAGAGCGCGTTCGGGAGATGCACGACGCGCCGTCCCCCGTACACCTCCCAACACCTTCCACGCCCGCTTTGCCCGATCCGGTGGAGGCGACTGCGCAGCTGCATGCTCCCGACATTCGCACGACCATAGGTGAACGGGCGCAGTGCAATGCTTGCGGCTTTTGGGTCCTTCTCTCGAACATCTCTGTTCATGCAAACAAGAAGTGCAGAAAGCTGGTTCACGCAAACAATAAGTGCAGAAAGCTGGTGAGTCGCATCGAGCCGCAAGTCGCTGTGGCTGCGCCTTACCGTCGCCCTTGTGTAGCCAAAGAACCAAGACGCGAAGCATTGGACGTACGCGGAAGAAAGTGAAGATAGGCAAGACGAGAATTCGTGACCCGGGCTGCCCTCTGTGCCTTTGTCGTGCGGCGCTTACTCTGGAAGGCTCGCCGCTCAGTGCTCGCCGCCTTCATGGTGCTTTTTTCCCCTGCGCAAATGTTTCTGACGTATCCACGTTATTACAACCTTTCTTCTCTGACAAGCCTAACTGAGGAAGAGGATGCGTTGCAACGCGACGAAACAACTGTGACACGTACTCCTATTGTGCCACCCTAGCTTGTTGCCCTCATTCTCTCCTAGTACGTGATGACGCTTCAACCCATTGGATCTTGTCCTGTGTCCTTGTTCATGCAGTATAAAGTCGCTGGCTCGCAGTTTACGCTTCTGTCTGTTCTGCCACAGTCTTAAACGCCATCCTTCACACCACGTTAGTACCCTCATTGCATCATGGATCGCGACCTGCTCTTCACTGTCTTTGACTTCGTGGACTTGCCTACGCTTTTCGCATCGTCCCGCGTGTCACGTCTCTGGCGAGCGCTTGCCCGGGCCCATCCTTCGTTCTGGAAATCGCTTTCGCTCGGCGATTCCAACCTCACATCGGGCGTCGTCGAGCAATTCCTGGACCGACTCACTGCCAGACAGGAGTCAGACGCAACAATCATGCTTTCTCTTCGGTGCACAGTCTCACAGCGGTCTCTGACGGCACTCGTGCTGTTGCGCGTTGTATTGCCTGCGGTACGGAAGCAACTACATCGCGCAGAGGCTCTCAGATTAGTCGTCTCTCCTGCATTCGCCACCGAAATCTGGCCCTGGTTCACGACCGACGCGCCCCATTTACGAAATTTGCAGGTGTTGTTGAACGACTGTTCAAACATCGATCCCCTGCCCGCATTGTTCAACGCCCATGCTCATTCCTCTCTGGAGGAACTCCATCTCGACGGTGTACCCTTGCCAAGTCTTGAGCAACCATTGGGTCACGCACTCAGAAGTGTTAAAGCTGTCTATGACGCTGCACAGTCCTCGCTGCTCGAGCGACTGCTCGTCTGGATACCGCACGGAAGTCATCGGCTCAGCTTGCGGCTCCCGCAAACGCAAGGGACGCGGGTTGCAGCTGCCGGGCCTTCCCACCCTTAGCAGCGTTCAGATCGACACTTTGCAGCATTTTGTACTGCATCACGCCGCATGGCTTGCAGAACTGCCACATCATCTGATTCCAGTCATGACCGTTCACCTCTTCGCCTATGAGCCTGGCCGAGCTCGCATGCTAATGCCACGGGATGGTCCGCTTGCGCTCTATTTTCGGCGACGATGGATGCCTAGCGAGCCTAGCGATTGGGACGCGAACTTGGGCATAGGATCTATGGTCATGGCTGCGCCGGATAGTAGCTGGATCAGGGACTTCGTCTCGCTTAGGAACTCTGTGATGGGGTCACTTTCCTTCATTCAGGAAGTTGTGCACGCCGATCGCCTGGTAGTGCTTGCCTGCCCATTACGCCCTGTTTTCCGCACGCTGTGCACACACGGCTATCTCCTGCCTCGACTCGAGGATTTGCGCCTGATGGTCAACGTGCTACCCGAACCGTCCCCCCCTGGCTGGGACAGCGGACGAGTTGGATGCCCCAGACTTGTGACCCTGACCTTCCACAAGGAGTTCGACCGCGAAGAGGCCACTACCTCAACGGAGAACCTACGGGCATTTATATACGCATCTCTTGGTTGGGGATACAGAAATCCTCTTCGGGTTATCCTTCACGGTGTTGGGTTGACAGGACGTCTGGACCTGCTGGGGGGTATGGAGGTGGAGTTTCAATCGCAGGCAGCTTTCGCAGACTGATGAACTGCGAGAAGTACCATTGCGATTCGCGATGCAGTTTTCCTGTGATTTTGACAATATCAATGTCGTAGTAGTAAGATAACTCTAGACTAGTCTGTTGCGTTCGACGTTTGCGGTTGCAATCAAGGGGGCGTCAGCGGGACGCCTGAGCGACGGATTCAACTTGATTGCGAGGGTATCCCTTCGCCGTGCGCTCGGCGACGAACTCGTCTGTGGACTGAGGACTAGGCGACGCTCGGAACCGCACCTCACAATATGCATCGACACATCATGCAACTATTCCCCGGATGCGGGTAATGTTTTGTCGTCTGCTCTGTCGCCCGCATCTCAATATTACAATGAAGCTGCTTTGGAATTGCGGGAAGGTGTGCCCTTGATGCGACACTAGAAGTTGAGACACACCGAGAGGTGACCTAAGGCCGAGACGCGGTATTGCAGCTCATCTGACCTGCCTTGATCCTTGAGGCGGTCGAGGCGGTCCGAACCTCATACGCCTGATTCCGACGCTTTCGTTTACATTTTTCTGAACAGGAGATGTTTCAAAGCTCTGGTCCCGGACTGTTTCGCGTCGGAGAGACCTGAACATTAAGGGATCAGGAATGGTTCCTAGCGAATGCCTACGTGGGGACCCGCTTCGCGGGCAGATTACACGCCGGAGGCCTGCTTCGCTCGCACTTCATCCCTACACAGGCAACGCAGTGCCTACCGCAATTGAGTCCCGGATTTTGATCCAGACATCACTTACAGTATGTAAATAGACATAGATATAAATTAGCCCCGCAGTGACCCGAACAGACAGTCTCCATCCCCAATAATCAACTATTTGCGACGCTTCGCACACTGTGGAGTACTCTCGCAGAACCGGTGGGCCTCCGCTCAGACTATCGCAACAAATTCTTGCGATTCTAGGTAGCGCAACAGCTATGCAATGAATGTCTCGAGTTGTCAGCAGCCCTGGAGGCGCAAACAGCTCGCATAGCAGATGCACATTCCACCGGAACGCTACCTGTACGCATCGCAGCGGTTGGCCCAGGTCAATGACAGGCAGTTGCGGCGTAGCGTTTGGACCCAGATGAGCTGGCGCGTGGCGTTGGGTACACGACGAGCCGCAATCAAAGGCGCCCAACACATGCACGTCGTCAACGACACAGATGCGCGAGTTCAAGTCGCGTCCACTTTGCGCGGGATTAACAATTCCGCGGCGATGTCGTGCGCGTCAACACGACATCGCCGCTACCGCCGCCGCGCCTCATCGGCGCACCCCGCATCGTGCATCAGCCGCTCGCGTTCCGCCGCCTTGCGATCGCACTGCTGCTCCTCGCGCTTCACAGGGTAGATGCCCTCTTGCTCTTTGCGACCCGCATGCTCAGCGCGCTCCTGTTCGTCGCGCCGGGCACGCTCGTTGTCCTCTTGCTCCTTCCGAGGCGCAAGCTCCTGCTCGGAACGCTTCTAACGTCTCCCTCGCGCCGCAGCTCGTCGCGCTCTGCGGGATGCACCATTGAAGCCGCTCATCACTAGAACTTCGCTGCAAAACAATTTGGATGGTATAGAAGTTCCTGTCCCAGGCCACATTTGGAACGATTATCTTCCTTCGTAAAGTCTGCAAAGGAGACTACAGGCCGCAGTGCGCCGCGGTGGCTTCCTCACTGCCTCCACCAGTTTTGGTTTCTGCCCACCCGTGGCTCGCCTCGCGTGACGGCTAGATCTAGAACAAAAGATGCCTTGAAAACTTCTCCTAGCCTCTCCGCCGCCAATACAGACCGCTCGCTTCGGCCATCTATCCGGTATTTGAACTCCCACCATAAATATTACCATCTCCAGCTGAAGCCGCTAATAATCACCGCAACACGCGTTCTGATCTCTTCCAGGACATCTGCTCATGATAGCCCACTGCGCTGTAATTACCAACACTCGCTTCCCGCACGTACGGTGCCAGATCCCACACTCGGGGCTAGACTACTGGCGGCGCCCTTCTTTCTGGGGATAGTGCGCCCCTCGCTATGCTCAATCCTCATCGTTGGAGTGGAGAGCGGCGACATCGCACTTCGCATCCACGTCGATAATCAATCTTAGATTCTCAGCTTTTCCGTCCTAGGTACAACTTCGAACTCAATCGTAGTATGCCTCCCTCTGGCACTTCGACCGCCAGCAGGAATCGGCCACGCAGGACCGATCAGTCTGAGAAAACAGCGAACAGAAAGAAGTCGAAAGCTTTATCGACGGCCGCGAGCAACCCGCCGTTCAGTGTGTGCCACGTTGACAAAGATATCCTATTCTAAGTCATACATGCCTAATTTCGGTCCTGGTGGAGCACTGGTCACCTGCTGCTCGCTCTCGGGTCCATCGCCCCCATGCTCTACGCCCACATGAATATGCCACGTAGAGGGCTAGACGACGAATAGAAGTAAGCATATATAGCATTTTAAAGGACACAATTACCTTGATGGCCTCTCTGAAAGCACGCCAGGGCGATACACTCGAAGTCGGTGTGCTAATCGAGTTTGCGTAAGACGGCCACAAGTGCGATACGCCGACAACTGCTGAAAGTAAGACTATAATCATCGATAGACGAGAGCTCAGTTGAGGTTGCACATCACTCTTGAAAGGCCGTGAGCGATGAAGGATCATCCGATTTGGAAACCCACCCGACGCGACCTCTTCCAAACTTTGACCGTGATCTTCGATGGTTCACTGCAAGCACTGGCGATGAGGTGATGCTCATATGTTGATCCCGCCTTTGCATATCGTCAGCAACAAGGGCAAAATTGCGGGCCAACGTACCGCAACAACTTGAGCAAGATAGAGGCGACTCGCAGCGGTTCCTGATGGTGCGTCTGCGGGGATTCAACCTCCATCCTCCAGGGAGGCAATAGACGTACCTCCGTCCATGTCCGTGCTGTGTCGAAGAGATGTCATGTTCCCACTCGATAGCTCCCAGATCCTAATCTCTCCACTATCGCTCCCAGCAACGACGACGGCCTGGGACTCGGCGAAGCAAACTTGCAGAGGGAAGTTACTGGCAACACGACTTGGGGCCGGGAAGTCGTGCAAAAGGTTCAAACCGGTTGCTGTAACTGCATAAACCCGGACCGAGGACGCGAGCGTAGTTACTGCCAGGTATTTTCCGTCCACGGAAAGTGCACCCTCGCCGCTAAGAGGCCAAATTTATCATGATGTTCATTCGGATTTGACGAACCGAATATGTAACGGACTCACATCCGATGGCAAAGGCTACGTCTCCACAAGGGTCGAGAGGGGTCGAGGATATCCAGCGCAACACTGCAGATAGGTCAGAGGATCTACGCAGGGGTGGTCGTTCATACCATTCGCCTTCCTTGATCGCTGTGGCAAGCAGCGTCTGTCTGTCCAGAAAATGAACGGTCCGTATCTCGCGCACGCCATTCATTGACCAAGAGAAAATCTTTTGAAGCCCTATAAAGTCTCAGTCAGTATAGGCGATTAGCTATAGTGTACGAGGACTTACTAGAGCCCAGGATACCATAACAGTAGACGGTGTTACCGGAGCAGCAAACGAGCCTGTTACAGTGAACGGCCAACGACGCGATGTGAGCCTTATTCCCATCGACAAAAAATTGCTGTGATTTGTGAAATCGATTCTGGCGGAGTGAGAGCTCAACATCGACAGGCGCTCTTGGTGAAGCAGGGGGCCTACCTGGGCTGTGACGTGCTCGAAGAAATACAATTCTCCATTGCCGCTACCAATGAAAATCTCCTTGTCATCGCTCCAGCATCTGGATACTGCCTCGGAATTACACTTTGCCAGGCTTTGAAACATCTGACCCGTCGCCAGAGACCAGATGAAAACGTGACCATCGTCATCTGTCACTCCGATAAGTGAGTGGCCTCAGAGGTGCGTGATGGCCATACATACCTCCGGTTGCGAGCAATTCTCCACTGCTAGAGAAAGCCACGAAGCAGACGGGTTTAATATGCTTGGAAATCGTCAGTGACAGGGCGTATGGCTCCATCCCAGGCAGTGATGGGACTGCGACGACCATGAGGTGACCCTCACTCACATTTATACTTGGATTTCAATCCTTACTGCGTCCAATGACGCAGAAGGCGGGTGGATGAGCTCTGACGATCGATTGCTGCGTATGTTTCAAGCTCACTAATCATTGGAGCCCGGGTGAAGCTTGGGATAACGGATGAGAACTTCGGTGGTGATGCAGACAAACGCACGGGCCCTCGAAAGGAACGAGATGGAAGAGAATCGCGCTGTTACCCATCGAGGCTCTGCGTTTAGCGACTGTCTGACCTCGCATGTTTGATTGCGGCCTAAAGTTCCATTATTTCAGAATGTAACGTCGTGATCGCTTCGGCTTACTGCTTCGCGCACTTCGCAGTGGTAACAGCAGTGTCCATATTTCCCAGACGCGAAGGTAACTCTTTGAAGTGGCCGCGAGGCCGTGGCTAGGTAGGCAGGTAGGTAAATTCGGAGCTGACGGGGTCAAGCGAGCGAGCGGAGTTTCCGAACCGAACCGAACCTGCTCTCAATGATCATGATTTAGCACGCGGCGTTCGATTCAGGACCACGCGCGACCGAGAACGGCCACGTCCGCCACACCAGCAGTCCCTCCGATTCCGGATCCGACGTTGCTGCCACCATGTTCTTTGGAAACGCGAAGTTCGCGTTCTCGACTTATGTCTATTCCCCAACCGACCATCCTGTGCTTTGGGACTGCGTTCGGCCTGTCGCCTGAAGTATCGCGCTGAAAAGCCGATTCCCAGGGTATCTGTCTCTTACATCAACCTTAGTCCAGAGCTCGCGCTGAAATAACGTGATTGTACACCCCCTAGCTGAACGAACGCTCTGTGCGCTTTCTCTTCCCAGCCGGCTCGCATGGCTCTGTTTAGGTCAACCCAAGCGTCGCAGCGTGCACCATCAAAGCGACTACCGTATGCTTGTCTAACGCTATTTCAATACGACCGTCAACTTTCCATGGAACACGATCGCAGGATTTCTCTTTTCCTTCGGCGCCTTCCCTTGCCCAGCAGTACTGGACGCCGTCTCATGTCCAACTCCGGTGGCTGCTTGGTTTTTATCGCTCTTGACCGCAGCGAGCTACGTACCACCAAAATCAGCAATTTCACAAACGGTACCGGCTCAGCGGGAACATACTGTCGTCGAGCTATTCGCGCTTGCCTGCGAGCTACCGTTCTTCGACGGCTGCGACTGCGAGTTGCCTTTCTTCGGAGACTGCGATTGCGAGATGCTTTCCTGAAGAGACTACGACGACTGCGCGTTAGCACGCTGGCGGTACGGACGCAACACGATTGGTACTCACTGCATTCATCGTGTTGAATGTGGATGATTGGTGAGCGCAATGGATATGGGCGTTTCTGTCATCAAACGATGCTCGTTATTATACACAGACCGTTCCCTTGTTACTGCACAAAGGCGTATTTTGCTCTCGCTAGCGTCAGGAGACACAACGGCCTTCACTATATGCAACAAGGCCGCGATCCGCCGTCAAAGACTTTCACTCTCCTCGGGTCTCGCAAAGGCGTATTTTGCTCTCGCTAGCGTCAGGAGACACAACGGCCTTCACTATATGCAACAAGGCCGCGATCCGCCGTCAAAGACTTTCACTCTCCTCGGGTCTCGCAAAGGCGTATTTTGCTCTCGCTAGCGTCAGGAGACACAACGGCCTTCACTATATGCAACAAGGCCGCGATCCGCCGTCAAAGACTTTCACTCTCCTCGGGTCTCGTTATGTAGGACAAGGATCTCTGGTTAGGCCGCTGCCGGTGCACGCTCGAGTTTACCTGATCAGCACTTCAGGGCGCTTTCGAAGTGAGCATCACCGCATCGTACAACCTTAGATTCATTTCATTTACTAATAGAACTTCATTCAACGCCTGGCTCAATCAAACTGCTCCTTCGAATGAGTTCTACGATGCATCGAATGGAGCTCTGGTTGATTAAACAGTGTGGCGGAGGGTATCGACTCATGAATATGACATCTGCTGGTATGTATCTGGGCGAACTGTCGGCATAAATTGCCGGCTCACCTTGCGAGCAGGCATTGCGTTCATATCTAGATGCTGAAGCGCCGTGCATCTAGCACACTTGGTGAAACACGATCACCCAAGCGTAAACGGGCGAAGGTGAGCAAACTCGTCACTACGAGTCCTCCAACTCCAACTAATCGATTCGACCATGAGTCTTACGCGAGCCGTCCCGTACGCAAGCTGGCGGGCTTTCCCTGTGTCTCCGCAACACCTAACTCCCCTGGCTCTGAGATTGAGATGCGCCAGGACGAACAGGACAGTTGCCCTCAGGTTAACGTGCAGGTCAGCCAAGACCAATGCGGCTCAGATCTCATGACACTCATCGATCAACGCCGGGAACAGTGTTGCTCTTCGACGCAGTCGACTGTGAGTCTACAGATCAAATTTTCCGGAGCGGTCAAGCGTGTCGTGGTGCAAATCGAACAGACAGGCGGAGGCTGAGTTTGTGTACTAGATGTAGGCCGACTCCCAACATGATTATACAAAACCGCTTCAGCGAGATGATTCTGCAGTTGTAAAGTTCGTTGACCGTTGCATAACTATCTATGTCGGCGAGTCTGAAGGGAGAGGGGGGCTTCTTCCCGGACCACCATGTCCGGCAAACGCGCACAACGCAGAAGCAATACCAACCCCCCCAGGAGCACTCAGCACGGCCTAAAAGCTATGGCAGAGCGCTAGAACGCAATCTATAAGATTTTCTTGTACATGCAAGTGCGTGGTGGGCGTGTAGCGTATCGAAGCAACATCGCCCGGCTCGAGAGTAGTAACACGAGCAATAAGGAAAGCGGGCCCGACTGCATGTTCGCAGCCGCCTGCGTGGCTATACCAGCGAGTGCCGAGCAAGCTGCCACAGCGAACGCGCGCGCTGCAGCTCGCAGCGATGAGCCGTATAAGCGCCAGTAACAGCGCGGCCTGCCAAGAGCAAGTCCAGCGCAGAAAATCGAGGACTGGTGCAGCGCTAGGGTGGGGGCCAGCATAGGCACCCTCGCGACCCCAATGCGAGGGGTTGAGCGTGCTGGACGCCGTGGGCATCAACCCAACCATCGACCGGCAATAGAGATAGCCGGAATCCCCGGGAGCGCCCGATATATGCCCCCGGCGCTAGATCAGCGGATGCCGCTACTCGAACGCAGGCCCGAACTTGCAAAATACGCAATCGCTGGCCGCTCCGGGCACAGTAACGTCTCGGAAAGCCCCAAGTGTACGAAAATGGATTGTAGGGCACTTGTAGACATGTATCGCAGTCGCCCCATAATTGGGGACAAAAAGCCAATTCCTAGCCCTGCGCCACCTGCAAAGGATGCCTCTGTTCCACGACTACCAATCCACCAGCAGCAAAGCTAACAGTGCAGGATGCGCGAATCCTCCTCGTGCTGGAGGAATGGAAGCCGCAGAAGAAAAACGCCTTCCTCAGGACGCCCAGGGGATTCGCGACGACCTCTCCTCGGTTTAAAGACGGGGAAAAGGCGAACAGAACCCCAAACTCGATTCCCCCTTCGAACATGGACGACGACCATGACCCCGCCGCAGACTTTGTCTGGGAGCCAATTCCAGGCTTTCCCATTCCGAGGCCGAGCTCTCCCCGGGCATGTAGGCCTGCTACTCCGCAACAGCGACCAATGCGAGCTTTCGATCGCCCACGTACACCAGACGCTCAGCGAGCCAGCTCCTCCCCAGGAGTGTCGGATGGCGCCTCGTCGACGTCGCCGACATCCGACCTGAGCGCTGGTGAGCCCACTGACCTGGCCATGCCCACGGGGCCCCCTTCTCATAACGTTTAGACCGCGTGGGAGCCCACCTTGACAGGCCCACCAGTGGCGACGACGACAAAGTGCCGGTCACGGCGAGCTCGCATGCACGGCCGTGCGAGCCGGTAACGCCGAAGATCACGCCGGAACCCAGCCGCGAGTCCTCGCACAGCGGCGAGGACGCCAAGCCAACAAAGAAGCGCAAGAGGCGCGCGCCGCCGCGGCCAGCCACCCCGACGTGGACGGCCGCTGCATCCATCGACGCTGTGCTCAGCCAGGGCTGCCCGCCGGACACGAGAGCACGAGCGCGCATGCTATGCCTCGGCGGCTGCGGTGGATCATGGGCGAGGAACGACGCGCGTGAGACGCATTGGGGCCGGAACCCGACGTGTGAGGCCAGACACGTACGCGCCATCCAAGGAACACCGCATGTAATAGACTACAACCGCTCGCTCGTGCTCCGCCAGCAAGCTAGAGCCAGGAAGCAGAGCGCAAAATAGATTTTGATATGAGTGCTACGCATGATCCCGATATATATATCGGTGCCACGTCAGCAAGTTATATATTTCCAATACATAAGAGCCGCCAGGCCCCGCCGGAGCTGCCCGTTTAGGAAGCCGCCTT
The DNA here is from genome assembly GCA_037042885.1 of Auricularia sp. M12. Classification (NCBI taxonomy): domain Eukaryota; kingdom Fungi; phylum Basidiomycota; class Agaricomycetes; order Auriculariales; family Auriculariaceae; genus Auricularia; species Auricularia sp. M12. Next base: position 1,313,628 of record CM073216.1, read on the forward strand.
CGAGAAATCGCCGCCTGGGGCTCGCTGACACGGGCCGCACGACGCGGATTGCAATAAAGGTCACCGGACGAGTACTTATCCACCCGGCCGGGTCTTTGTAACCGAGTTACGTCATAATGGCCTAGACCCGGAGCAATTCCCGATGCCAAGCACGTCGTGGCTCCCACAAATACCCCCGGCGGCAGCTGCCCCGGGCTTGCCCTCTCCCCAATCCTTGGCCCGTCCTGACCTGCGCTCAACTTCGCCCCCGGATGCGACGACCACCGCACTGGTGCCGACCATCTGACAGCGCCGGCCGACGCGCTTCCATCCGCCTGCTGCCTGGCCAGCGAGTAGGAAGTCGTACTCGTCCGGACCGCCGAAACTGCAGCCCCGCGAGCTGACAGGCGACGAGCTCTCCCATCCTCAGCATGCTGTCGTAGGCAAGCTCCCGGAAGGCGAAGTGAGGCGAACGGCCCTCTCTACGTGACGCCCGTAATGATATATCTAGACCGCTGCCTTTGCCATCGAGAGCCACCCTCCACCTCCTTGCCCAACAGCACCCAGCGCGCAACCAGCCCCATCAAAATGACCAACGACATCTTCCGCGGCGACGAGAGCGTATACGCTCCGCCTCCCCCGCCCACCTTGGGCGACTACGTCTATCCAGCCCTCCAAGCTACTACTGAGTCGCTGACCCCGGCGTCCCCCTCGGACTCACTCAATGCCGAGGCCAGCTTCACCCCGGCTCGCCCGGCCACCGTCCGCAAGGCCGAGGACGCACTCTCCCCGACCCGCGAAAAATCGGCGCAAGACGCTCGCTGGGCGCGCCGCAAGGCCTCAATGGACACCCCCGTCGAGCCGTCGCCCCTCGTGGACCCGGCGGCCGCACTCGCCGACCCGGAGCCTCCGGCCAAGGAGACGACGACTCCCACGCCCGCGCCCTCAGCGCCAGCTGAAGGCGGCACCGCCGCCACCGTCGCCACGGCCTCTGGACCCATCAGGCGCGCCGTCCAGACCCGCCCTCGCGCCGCAACTATCGTTCACGACAAGGCGCCCGTCACGTCCAACGCGCCAGAGGTTCACGGCACGCGCGACCAGCCGGGAGTCCGTGCGACGCAGCTCGACGAGGCCAGGCTGCGCGGGGACCGCTTCGGATACGTAAGCCACACCTCGTCCAGGCCCATTCCATCATACTCACTTACGCAGTTCATGACCGCGGACGAGGCGCCGCCCAGCAAAGTTCCGAGCGCGCCAGCCGTCGAGAAGAGCCTTGCGGTATGTGACATGGCACGCTCACCAGCTACACATCCTAATTGATGACAGAGCACGGACATGGACATCTCATCCGGCCAGCCTGTCGTCGCGGCGAACAAAACCGATGACGGAGACAGCGACCCCGACTTTTTCTTGAAGGCCAAGGACCTCCCCCCCAACCCTGACTCGCCGACCGCAAGCGCATACGCCCGCCAACGTGTGCGGGACCACCAGCACGCACAGCGCCTCCAGGAATGGCGCGAGAACTCTGCTATTGTGTCGCGCACGGCCGCCGCGAAGAACCTGCGCCAGCACTCGCGGTCCCCGCCTAGGATGCGCAGCAGCACCGTGGTCCGCACCCGCATCGCCGCGTACGCTATACCGCGGCACCCAGCGTCGGCCCAGGCGCGCACGTCCCGGGCCGCCAACGCGGACGAGCCTGCCAGCGCGGCCCCCCCGCTGTCCCCCCCAGCCAGGTCGTCGGCCCCTCCTCCACGCTCGGCGCCGCCATCAGTCTCACCCCAGGGTGCCGCGCCGCCCCTAGCTGCCCCAGCGCAGCCTCAGCCCGTCCCCCCGCAGGACGCGCACCTGCCGCAGCAAGCTGCCTTCGACGTCGACATGGACGACGCTGACGACCTTTACGACATTCCCGCGGCGCAGCCGCCTCGCGAAGAGTCCGCGGCCGACTCTGACTCCGAAAACTCAGAGGCCAACTTCCAGCCCGTCGAGCAGGCCGCCGAAGCTGAAGCAGTCCCTCACATCGTCGTCCCCGAGCTCGCAAACGCCCGCTGCCACGTCGGCGTCTCCTCCGACGACCGCAAGATCGACGGCATGGAGGCCGACTATCACCTCGACGGTTTGGACCCCGACATGAGGAAGGCATGGGACGGGTACGCCGGCCCCAAATTCCTCGTCCTCCTTGACCGCGTCGGCGACACGAAGGAGCTGCGCGAAATGCGCGAGGAGGACGACATGGTTATCGTCGCGAAGGTCAAGAAGGACTTCGCCGACGCCGGCTTGACTGCCGACTTTGCGATAGCCAAGTGGGTCCGCGGCGCGCCGGAGAAGAGGCACCCGTACACGCTCCTCGCCTTCAACGTCTCCGGCCGCCAGCGACATATCGTCCTTCGCTACCACATGTGGGTACTGGGCAACACCAACTTCATCGCCGCGCGCTACCACCTCGAGGCGTCCGACTTCTTCGGCACCGTCGTCGGCACCAACCAGGACGCAGGGGAGATTCACGCCGCATGCGAGCGCTGGGCCAATGAGGCCGACGTCGTCGAGGTCTTTGTAAAGTACGCCGCCGCTCCATCTCCTCCCGGCTCCTCCTCCCTTCCTTTCTCTCAGATCTGACACCACCGTTCGTGTAGGCACTTTGACAAACACCCCGACGTCCCGGTCGCGGTGCTTGTCGAGCAGTTCATCGCCTCGATCCGCGTCGAACCCATCTCGATTACGGACAAGGTTCTGCAAGTCACCACGACCCAGCACAACGTGTACGCGTACGCAGGCTATCTCTCGCGCGAGCTCCACCGCGAGCTGCGCGGCATCATTCGCGCCATCCCGCTCGTCAACCAGTTCAAGAACACGGGCTACATGGCCAACCCCGGATGGACGTGCCTCACGTGCGGCGCTCTCTCGCACCCCACAGGCCACTGCCCGTCCAAGAACGTCCCGGGCTGGCACCGCCCCTGGAAGAAGCAGGCGCCAGGCACCACGGCCCTCGTAGGCCCGGCCAACCCGCCCCACCAGCCGTCCAGCAACGCACGCGGCGGTCGAGGAGGTGCCTTCCGCGGCATCTCGCAGCGCGGCGCGGGCACCGGCGCTCAGGCACGCGGCGGCTTCGCACGCGGAGGTGGCCATGCTCGCGGCAACGCTCAGGCTGGCCGCGGCGGACAGGGAGCTGGCACACGTGGTGGTCGCGGCGGCGGTCGCGGCGGCCGCGGCCGTGGATACGCTCTTTAGAAAGACCCCCCCCCCCGTCCTCTACCCCCCGCCCCCTTTTTTCCCTTCTCCTCTACTCTGTGCGCCCTAGCTGGATGTACACGACGAGCCACGCAATAGCATGACTTGACCTGCACGCTTCTAGACGTGTCCTTGTGTTTACACCCCGAATGAACTGAGTGCTTGCGACTTGATGCCCCTTCTTGACGCGCTAGCTGCGCAGAGAGATACAAAGTCGACGTTGCCTGAACCGGCGGCAATGTACCGAATACACTGGTCGGCCCAAATATACTAGCCGGCAACGGGATAGGAAAGCCGACTTAGTGTTAATGCGATGCATGAGGAGAGGAAACGGCAGCCTATTTAGGCTTCGAACGCGCCGTGCGGAGACGCTTAAGCCTGACTGAAACTCTGTGCGTCCGGACGCGCAGAAGAGTAACGAAAGGCATAGTTCGCCGCGCTGGCCGGTAATGTCAGCTGTGCGGTGGGGGCGCGCTGGCCCACACTCGCGAGATATAGCAGCGCAATCAACTCCATCTCAAGACTCAGAAAAACACTCGGTGACGAAAGACAGGTCGGTACACACGGCTCCGTCTGTCGGAGCGGCGGAGACCCAGTCTGCCACTTCGTCCGCGTATGAAGACGACGGGGTCCCAGGCGGCAGGCACGATGCGTATAGCGGCGCTGCCCACTCGGAGAGTAACAGCAGCGCCAGCGCGCTTTCCTTTCCCTCTTCGCAACAAAACCCGCAGCTGCCATGGCAGCAACGGAGCGAAGAGATTTCAAATGGTGCCGAGCCTTCTCAGGCTGGCCCATTACTACAATATTCGGATAGCTGGCTAAGAAGCAGCCTTCCGCCTAGGTCGTCGATGACACCCACATCGCCATCAGCGCACGAGAGCACTACCAGTGTCTCATCGGCATCCAGTTCTAATCACGAACAAGACCCGATTCTGAACGGGAAAAATACCAAGGCGTATATTAAAATTGCGTCCGAGAATATAAGAGGAAGAGGTGCCCCGAAGATTGCAGGTAGCTTGAAGTGGAGGAAACTGGCGGACGACATTCGGCGTGATAAAATAGGCATTTTTGCACTGCAAGAAACGCACCTTACGGATGAGTACGTCGATGAGCTACACCTCTTCTACAGTCACTTGAGAATTGAAAATTCTCCCCTGCCTGGGAATCCGTCAGGCGCAGCGGGAGTCGCGCTAATTTTCAACAAGAACCTCACAAATCACAAGTCAGTAACAACGCATGTGATAATCCCGGGGCGTGCGATAATCTCCACGCTGAATTGGCACAGAGGTGTCAACCTCTTGGTGATGGCAGTATACGCTCCGACCAACCAGAAAGCGAATGCGGAATTCTGGAATAAAATCAAGAGAGTGCTACGTGCCGACAAATCAATTCCGCGACCAGATGTACTGCTGGGGGACTTTAACTTCGTCGAGGATCCGCTAGATAGATTCCCCGCGAAGCTGTCCAAAATAGACGCTCCGGCGTCCTTCGACAAACTAAAAAAGCACCTGAAAGTCGCAGACGGATGGCGCCACACCTTCCCTGACAAGATCGAGTGGACATGGCGAAATACGGCGCGGACGACAATGTCGAGACTGGACAGGATATACCTCACCAGGACAGCGTTGGCGGCAAGCCGGGGCTGGGAAATTAAACTGTCAGGCATCAACAGAGATGACCACAGTAGGGTACAAGTGGAGCTGACAAACCTGGACATGCCAGATGTCGGCCAAGGTAGATGGACGATGAGAGAGTCACTCCTACGCGACGAAGCCTTCATGAAGGCCGCAAACGAGTTGAATAAAGCTGCACACCAGGATATTATTGACCAAGCCCTCGGCAATCGCACTGCATTACTGAACCCCCAAACTACATGGGCAAAGCTGAAGGAGGACCTTGTTTCCCTTGCGAAGCGACGCACGCGTGAGACAAACTGCGCTCATCTCACACTGTCGAACAAAGCGCTGCAAGAACGCGAAGAGGGCAAGCAGAAAATGCGGCTGGCGGACACGCAGGAGCAGCGTGAGGCCGCAGCAAAGCAGGTCGCGAGAGCGGAGAAGAACATCCACGACATTAAACACAGGGTCCACTGCCGCACTCTCACGCAAAGAACGACGCGCGCATGGGCCGAAGGCGAGACAATGAACAAGTCCTGGTTCCGCTGGGCAAAAGAAGGCCAAGCTCGAGACACAATGCTGCAGTTGATCAAACCAGGTAGCGACCCGCCCGTTTATGTAGTGGGCTCGAAGAGCATGGCGGAGCTAGCTAAAGAATACCATGACTCGATCCAGCTCAAGGATCTGGATATAGACGAGAACGGGCGAGCAGAAGCCACCACCGACGTTTTGGACCACATTGAACGTACCGTGAACGACCAGGACAGGGAGCGCCTCGAGAAGCCAATCGACGAAGAGGACGTGGTGGAGGCGATCCTCACCTCGAAAAATGGCTCTGCGGCAGGCCTCGATGGCCTTATATACGAGCTGTGGAAGGTGCTGCATGCCAGACACTGCAGCTCGAAGAACGGCGAGCAGCCGTGGGCAAATATTGCGGCGATCATCACAGCGCTCTTCCAGGACATTGAGAAACACGGGCTTGTAGAGAAATCCTCTTTCACTGAAGGGTGGCTATGCCCCCTGTACAAGAAAGGAGACAAGTGCGACATTTCAAACTATAGGCCCATCACACTATTAAACACAGATTACAAATTGTACACCAAGATACTCGCCATAAGATTGGCCAGGGCAGCGCCGGACCTCATCCACGAGTCGCAAGCAGGCTTTGTGAGAGGTAGGAACATAGCCGACCACACCAAAATATCTGCACTGATGCTGGACTACGCGGAGGCAATGGAAGTAAACGGCGCGATAATCGCGCTGGACCAGGAGAAGGCCTATGACCGCATACGGCATGATTATCTCCACGAAGTACTGAAGCGCTTCGGCTTCCCAGAACATTTCGTCAACCAAGTTAAAGTTCTGTACGAAAATGCGTACACATCGGTCATGATAAACGGGTTCTTGAGCTCGCGCTTCCGAGTGACGCGGGGGGTCCGACAGGGCGACCCCCTGTCCTGCCTATTGTTCAACCTGGCAATTGAACCATTGTCAGCAATGATGCGCAGGTCGAACCTGCGCGGCTACCAGATTGAGGGACTGCAAGAGAAATTAATCGCGACCTTATACGCGGATGACACCACCGTCTACCTGCACGAGGACGACTCATACGATCTTCTGGCGTCAATCCTCGATAGCTGGTGTCTCGCGTCAGGCGCGAAATTCAACGTCGCAAAGACTGAGATCATTCCCCTGGGCTCTAGAGCATATCGCGCAGAGCTAATCGAGTCGCGGCGCCTCAGCCCGGTTTCGGCGCCCTTCCCAGACGGAGTGAGAATCGCCACGGACGGCGAGCCAACGCGTATTCTTGGGACTTGGCCTGGGAACGGCGTAGAAAATGCGAACGCCTGGTCGGTCATTATGGACCGCATACAAGACGCATTCGAAAAATGGGAACGGCGACGTCCGAGCATGAACGGCAGGAGCATGCTGTCGCAGGTCATAGTAGGAGGATACACACAATTCCTGACGGCAGCTCAGGGCATGCCTACAAAAATGGAACAGAAACTAGACAAACTCACGTTGGACTTCCTGTGGGGAGGAGCACGAAGACACCCAATCAATATGGACGTGCTCCGCCAACCTAAAGACAATGGTGGGATAGGCCTGTTCTGCGCTGAGGAAAGAAACGAAGCCCAGTATCTCACGTGGGTAGGAGCGTACCTCGCAAAGCCTGAAGTGCGCCCGACCTGGGCCTTTATTGCCGACCATATTTTCAGAGCGGCTATTATAGGAAAAGACCGCAGATTAGTTCCCACAGATGCAAGAATAAACCCCTTTTACCAGGCGTGGCGGACGAATCCAAAGAAACTGCCTTTTTTTATGCGACAAATGGTTAGAGTGGCAAAAAAGCACCAGCTTGTCCTCGACGCACCGGTGATCTCATCGGAAGTTCGGGAATCAATGCCAATCTGGGCTCACCCAGCTCTGGCGGATCCGGACGCGCTGAGGCGCGGTAAGCCAGAGATCAGATGCATACGACGCCACCATGCAGTGAGAACTGTGGAGGACCTGGAAGAACTAGCTGAGCCGGACCACGAGGATCACGAGGCCGCCACTGACTGCGCGTGCGAGGACTGCATGACGGACCGTGCAGAAGGATGCAGGAAACCATACCGGTGTCAACTCCTCGCCGAAGATATTTTGAGCAGCATCATGGGCAAATGGAACACCTCCACAGCATGCGCAGAAGTGAAGCCGGATTTATGGACGGTCTTCGAAGACCAGCGCGCGAATGCGATAGCAGATGGCGAGGCCATAGTTTTCGATCCACGTCTAGACCCTGGCGACGACGCCGCAGACTACTATCGCGCATTTGTCGATTCCCTGGCCTTACAAGGCAGGAGCGCGGCCGAAACTATGCGAGCTGCAGCAGTAGAAAGAGAACCGTCTGCCTTGATACCAGAACCTATCCAAGCAATCATCTACGGCGCGATGTGTCTAGCGGACACGAACGATGCACGTGGGGGTTACGCCGTTGTATTCCCAGACGGCGATGCTGAAGACTCTGCAGGCTTTTGCCCTGGCATGCAACACAGCTACATTAGAAGCGTAGCGATCGCGGCGATCGTCGCGATATCTCAGGTCCCGGCGAACCAGCCCCTGCACCTCGTATCGACCTGTAAACAGCTCGTCATGGTGCTGACAACACGCCTCCACTTCCACGAATCTCGAGGCTGGCTGGATATGCCGCGGGAAGCAGATGCCCTGCGCGCAGCAGTCTGCGCCCTGCGTGCGCGCACGGCGGAAACTACTTTCACCTTCATCAATAAAAAAAGAGCCCAGCACTGGCCGCAGATTTGTGATGCGAAGAAGACGGCGGAAGTTGCGGCGGACCTAGGGCCCGTACGCGAAGTCGACATGCTGAACTTTGTAAGCTTTGATAAGCCTGGGTTATCTATCCAAGGTATATCACAGAATCTGGCACATCGGGCCATCAAGTACGCGAAGCTGGCCAAGTCCGGAACCCGGCGAGCGACGGCCGCGAATATCGAAATGGTAAAAGGGAGCCTTGCGCGGGCTCGGGGCCACGCGCCGACCACAACACAAATATGGAACAGCCTACGGACGCGGGATTTCTCACGAAATGTCAGGAATTTCATGTGGAAATGCCTGCATGGCGCACATAAAGTCGGCGAGTATTTCAGCAACATGCCGGAGCCATGGCGAAGTTACGCGCGATGCCCGACGTGCGAAGTTACGGAATCAATGGAACATATACTTCTAGAATGCCCAGATACGCCGCACGAGCTCATATGGGGCCTGGTCCGACGGTTTTTTGCGCACAAACGGATCAAGGTGGATATTGATATGGGCATGATCCTGGGCTGCGGGACGATGCACGTCGGAAATTTTAGCAGTAACCGTTGCAAGGCGGCCGAAAGAGCCTTCCGCATAGTTGTATCGGAATCCGCGTTCCTCATATGGAAGATGCGATGTGAGAAGAGGATCGAGCATTCGGAGGATCCTGACTGGACTGTTTCCAACGCCGAAGCTCGCGCGCGCTGGGTTAGAACAATAAAGCTACGCAGCCTCAGGGACAGGCTCCTGTCCAACCGCCAGCGTTACAAGCACTGGCCGGTCTCGGAATGGTTGGCCAAGGAAACTTGGATGAATTGCCTCAACATGGACAATTACTCGTTTGCCGCGATAGAAACTGCACGATGGCGACCCGGAGTTTTAGTGGGTACGGGAGGCGCTCAAGCCACAGGAGTGGGTTGAGCAGCCTCCAAGCCCCACACTTACCTACCAGGTGTGTTAAAGGCCATTTCTCCGGGCGGAGACGTCGCCCCAACGTTTTATATGCGAGCGGCTAGCGCCGCTCGTCTCAGCCGTCCGCCTCACAGCGGACAAGGAGACTCTCTGGGTCACTTTGTGATTGCAGACGTCTCTGACGCTCCACAAAAAAAAAAAAAAAAAAAAAAAAAAAAAAAAAAAAAAAAAAAAAAAAAAAAAAAAAAGAGTCTGAAGGGAGAGGCATGACGATAATATCAAGCCGCGAGTGTGCTGACTCGGAGGAGCTGCCCGACGGCGTAGCAGTGTTGAGGGAAGGTAGGTAGGTAGGTAAGGTAGGTAGGTAGGTAGATTCGGAGCTGACGGGCCCTCCTGGACTGCCTCCGCTTCGGACGTATTTACATGACATGTACATACATCCGGAACGTCGCCACGCGAGCGTCGGCTATTGCCGGACCTTTACTTGCTACCTAAGTAGTCTTGCACATCCTGCGCACACGACAATGCACCTGGACGCCTTGGCTCCCCAAAATATAGCTCCGCGTATGCAGCAGCAAAGTTGACGCTACGCAAATGGTAATGGGTGGTGTTGGGGCCACTAGTTCTTGTTTGCTGAGTCTTTTACAGATTATCGACATCGTGCAGACTGGCGACAACTGAGCGGGCAGCCGGGATTTGAGCTGTTGGGGTAGCTTTCCAATTTCCCGCAAAACCGAAAGCCCACCAAGCCGGAAAGCTCGCGTCTTGTGAGTCCACGAATGAACGGCAGCTCCAGTACGGCCGTCCACCCGCCTTTCGTCTGGTCGTCTTCTGAACTCTAAACTAGACTTTGATGGATCTCATCACGTGATAGTGGCGGACAGCTCAATTCCGGTGGGCACAGTCTCCTCGAGATTCTCGGGGGAGCTGCGAAGTCGGACGCTGCACGACGGCCTGGTCTCACCGCTCGTTGACCAGGTGTGTATTTCGGGGACGCGTTCCGTCTTCTCTCTCCCTTCATCATTCATTGCGACGTCTACTCACGCGCCGTGAAATGGTCCAGTTCGCGTCAGGCCAGTGGCGCGTCAAGTTGGCTGTCGCCAGCGCCCAGTCACCGCTCCGGGTTTCCGCGCCTCGCCTCTGTCCCGGTCTCCGTCCTCGCATCGTGAATGGCAATAGCATCGATGGTGCGGCTCGATGCGTGGCTTGCGCAGCTGCTGGGGTGCCGGCACCCGACGGAGGCGGACATGAAGATGCTCTGCGAGCACGTTCGCCTCGTCCTGCTCGAGGAGTGCAACATTCAGCCAGCCGCAGCGCCGGTCACCATCTCTGGCGACATCCACGGCCGGTTCTGAAACCTGCTCGAGCTGCTGCGCAACGTCCATGGTGCCCGCCACCAGCTAAATATTTATGGTATGTCTGCGCCTTCGGCCGAGGGTTCGGGTGCCCGCGCTGACGCGGGACGGCATGCTGGCAGGGCGTCTTTCTGGACCGTGGGATACTACACCCTCGAAACCATGTACTCAACCTTGCCGGGCCATTGAGGCATCCATTTTATACTCCATGGCCATACCTGGCTGGACGGGTGAATGAACTGCAATGGGCGCGGGCCAGGGTGCAGCTCGTGACTGCGCCTGCGGCGTGCATCTGGCGAGATGCCTAAGGCACCCGGCACCCGCATTGCGCGAGCACGAGCACGAGCGATCGCCTTGCAGGTCAGCACGAGCGCACTGACCCGGCCGTGCTGCCGGACCCCGCATCGCCTGCCAGGATCTCTGCGCTGTTTTGAGCCCGCGACTTTGAGAGCCAGGTGCGCGCCACGTTACGTTCTTGGTCGCGCGCTGATGCGCTCTCGTAGAACCCGCAGGCGTTCATGCACGCTCACAGTGAGCCCATGGACGACCTGCCGCATTCCCGAGTCCAGGCTTGTGCGTTGCGGGCCGCTAGTCACACGCTCATCCACGCCGTCGGTCTAGACACCGTCTCCGCTCGCCCCGTTCACCAGTTGGGCTCGCTCCCGCCGACAGCCCTGGGCCTCAAGTCCAGTATCTCGTTCGCTGGTGGCTGTATTCCCCGCTCATCGGCTCACACAGCTCGTTCAGCACATCGCGTCTTTCCGCGTCACGAACATAACTCCTGGTACTATGCGCGACATCTTGAAGGACGCTACAGGTCACTCCCAGGGCATTGTGTCTGCCGTCGCGGTCGCCGCATCTAACGGCTTCGAGTTTTTCTCCGACAACTCGACCAAGGCCATCAAAAGGCTCTCTTTCTGCTGTCTTCGCGAACATGAGGCATTCAAGCCGTCGATCGTGAAGGATTCCGTCGACGGCGGAGGGGGCACCCCGCCGCCCATGCTCGCCGTCGTCGTTTTGGATCTTCGCACGCCCGAGACGCAATCCTCCCGGAGAATTCGCAGCTTCACATGTTGCTGTACAACGATCCCAAGGCGTTTGTCATCACCAACGCCGCTCGCGCGCCGTTTAGCCTCCTGCGCAAGATCGAGGCGCCCAGCGGCGTCGACCAGAGCAAGATCGCGTTCTCACCGCGCAATGCGGTCTTCTCGATTCGCTACTTCGACGTCGTCGTTCCGCGTTATAGCTCGTATTTCAGCGTGCAGCTTTAGAAGATCTGCGAGACCGCGTCTGCTGGGGGAGGAAATCCGACGGCTTCGGATCTGGCCTACCCTGTCTACCTCATCGACGACGGTGAGTCGTAGTAATTTTTGGTGAAGGACGTATTTATGCTTTTCGTAAGCCATGACCTCCGCAGCCTCTCGAAGCCCCTGACGGTCTCGCTCTGCAACCAGATCTCCACGCGGCTCATTCACTCGACGAGAGAACGCGATGCACGGTATCGACTTGGCCTCGGCCTGCTTTCCGGCATCGGCGGCCTTACACAGCGCAAGTGGGAACGGCACTGCATCCGCACGCCTATCGTTGATGACAAGGGCAACGGCGACTTGGAGCTCTACTAGTCTCCGTTGCAGACTCCACGGCGGATGAAACTCGATCCTAGAGCTCTACTTACCGCGGTCAAGACGTCAAGGACGACGCATGGTGGTGAAAGAAGTTCTCGCCGCCGCGACGCACGAACCTTTCCCCTGGCCATCAGCTACGCGTGCAGACGTGGGCATGCGCTGGCCGCGTCGGCCCCCGCCGCTGCGCCTCCCGTAACCCGCACACCAATGCTGCAGCCTACTCGCCATGCTGCTGCCCTCGTTGCTCTTGCTCCTGCCACTCCCGCCCTCGCTGCTTCCCGTGGCTCGTCACCCAGCGCATGCCACCACGGCCGCTTCTCTCGAACTCCGCGCAACATGGCCCATGGCCAAGAGCGCTGTTGGTGTGCAACAAAAAGCCGCGACATGGGGATCAGCAGCCCGTACCTTCGGGCGTCCATAGGTTTGCAGCGACGGAAGGGTCCATCTTACACGCCATGTCGCGCCCCTCAGGGAAGTCCCCGTTCATGGTCGCTCGAATCCATCGACGCTTCAGGCTGGCGTCGCCAGTGCGGTCCTGAGTGCTAGCTACCACGCCGCGCTCGCCAGTGGCGGTCAATATAACGCCGCTGCCGTTCACGCAAAGGTCGTCTGGCTGCTGCGGCCCGGACGACATGCTTATTGCCGATTAGTTTCAGTAGGACAGCACTCAGCCCATGCCATTTGATGGTTTCCTATTCGCGATCCGAGGCATACACGATCCGCACGGTCGAGGCACTCATCGTTGCCGCACCCGGCGTCGGCGACGCCCACAGACAGGCGGTGTCCTCGCCGTACGTTCTGAGCTCGGTGACCCTGTCCACAAGATCACCCCGCGCGGCACCGATTCCAGGAAGGAGTTCGGCATAAGCGTGTTAGTCGTGCCCGAGGAGAAGTGCGTGGCCTGGCTCGCGCCGATCTAGAAGCTGGATCATGTCACAGAATGCGTCAACGATGGTTTGCGAAGGCCCTGGATCGGCCAGAAAGCCAGCGCAGCCAGCATGAGTTCCAAGGCCTAGCGCGGGCGCGAATACTGCAGGGCAAGCGGCAGTTGCGCTCCGAATCGCAAGCATGCACTCGGGCCAAACTTCGCGCGGGTCGAGGCCGGCACAGAGTGGATGAATACAGTGGATATGCAAGGAGCATTGGTTTGGATCGCCGACGCCGATCAGTCGGCGCCCTCCTAACGACGAATCCAAGGATTACCGTAGTACCGTGCAGATTCCGTACTCCATCCCGGCCTTGACGATATGGCGTTAAGTGCCATGGCAGATGGATATATACATATAATATATATATGCATATTGTGAATTCACCAAGAAATATAAGCTAGACAGCTGCTAGACAGTCGATAAATGCCGCTTCGTTCAAACTACAGCAGTCTCATTCACGGGGTACAGTGATCAGACATGTTTCCGGAGCTGTACCCTCCAGACCAGCTCGGGCATGTTCTACCATATCCGGACCGCGCAATCCTGTCCGTACGGATCTCGAGTTTTCCAAGCCTATAACGCGTCTTATATGCAGGCGAACACTGTACAGAGGACGGCCCAGATCACGAATTCTCATCTTGACTATCTTCACTTTCTTCCACGTACGTCCAGTGCTTCGTGTCTTCCTTCTTCGGCTGCAAAAGGGCGACGGTAAGCGGACAACCACAGCGACTCGCCACTCGACGCGACGCACCAGCTTTCTGCACCTCTTGTTTGCGTGAACAGAGATGTTCGAGAGCAGGACCCAACCACCGCAAGCATTGCACTGCGCCCGGTCGCCTTTGGTCGTGCGAATGTCGGGAGCATGCGGCTGCGCAGTCGCGTCCACCGGATTGGGCAAAGCGGGCGTGGAAGGTGTTGGGAGGTGTACGGGGGACGGCGCGTCGTGCATCTCCCGAACGCGCTCTCGAGCTGGCGCGCGCAGACTAGGGAACGCCTGAGCGGGCTGCCGCTCGCCGTGGGGCACGCCGAGTACCGAGATTCCTCCAGACTGAAAAGTGTAAGCCAGGAAAGGCACTACCGGTATTTGCACAAACCTGCGGCGTAGTCGGGCCAGGATGTGTGCGCCCGACTTTGACAGCGGGGAGGTCGCTGGCGTGCGACTGCAAGAACGTGAGCCCGAAGAGACTACACATGTCCGCCCGGCGACAGACGGACCTCGGGGAGTAGCGGTGGGGCTGCGGCTGCGGCGTAGGGGAGCGCGCTGGGTCCTGATAGGCCTCGATTAGTAGGCGGCGGCGGCGGCGAGGGCGATACGGGGACAGTCGACATCGCGACCGAGGGCTGCGCAAAGACGCGACCGCCCTGGTTTGTCGGTCGCGCCCGCATGGCGGACCACGGCGAAAGCGAGTTATCGCCATCCGTTGTGCTCGACGCTCGTGAGCCCGGACGCGGCGATGTCGCGGGAAGCGGCCACATCCACGACCGGCGAGCGTCCAGAGGAGATTGCGGATGGGTCAGGACCGGGTCGTTTCGAAGGGCGAAGTCGACGCTCGGCTGATCTGCGTGTGGTGGACGGCGCAGCGAGTAGCGATCGACGCCCTCCGGTAGCTGAGGTGTGCCATGGGGTGCAAGTTGTCGGCCAGCGTGTAGGGGGTGCGGAAGAGTGGGCGGCGTCCCCGACGCGGAACGCGGTGGCTGGTTGAACAAGTCAACATATGGTGCGGGATTATAGCTGCGATGCGAACCTGACGGTCGTGAGCAACTGCGCCATACGTGATTGCAACGGGTAGAGTCTGTGCCATGGTGTATGAAGAAGGGGAACCGAGCGGGCCCGAAACGGGGCTCTGAGGGCGTGGTGGAAACCTAGTCGCGCGCGCAAAAGCCTACATAGCAACGATTAAGTACGGGCACGGCTCTAGCGCAGGGGAAAAAGAAAAACAAACCTGCATGCTTGTCGAACGAGTAGCATCGAAGGATGGCTGGCTGGTTGCATGGGGACCTGAAGACGGCAGTGCAAGAGTCTGGTCTTCGATTGAGCGACACGCGGTGAACGCAAAGAATGACAAACCCGAACGGGCTCCTGCATTGGCCAGGTCGAATCCCGGTTGATGTTGTAAGTCGGGAGCCGGGAGCTGGTGTCGAGAAGCGAGCTCGCGTGAGCCAGCGATGACGGGAGGGCTGGCTGATGAAAGACAGTGGGTGAGCTGCAAGACGGGACTCTGGCAAGCTACCAACCTGGGCGCGGTGCTCTAGGTCGGGTGCGTGAGAAGCCTGGAGGTGCGGGCTGGGCTGCGGCAGCGATGGGTCGTTCTGCTGGGCGGGTTCAGGTCAGCTAAAGTTGATCAAGGCAGTCGACTATGGACCCACGTTCGAATATTGCGCTTGCCTGTGACGGGCTCTAACCCTCAGCGCGTGAGAATCGGGCTGTCTTCCAGCGCTGGCCTGCGCGACAAGTCTGGTCAACGTCTAGCGGGCGCGCAGCAGCACGACGCACAATTTTCAATCGATGCGTCCTTATCGTAGGCGGAGGCGGCGAGCTGCGAGTCGACATCTCGCTGGATGTTCACAAGACGCCAGCGACAGACGCATTTTATGCTTGTCCATTTCGCCCGGCAGCTTCGGAGCGTCACAGGGTCAGGGGTAATCAAAGACTGCGCTTTCAAACTCAGCAACAAACGAACCGTGACCGCGCCACACTTACCTTCCCGACACCTAGCGCGTTATGCTGGTGGTTGGCCACACGCCAGCGTCAGACACACTTTGGCTTAGGGGCTCGCAGAGCGTACAGGCCCGATCAAAGACTGCGTTGCGAACTCAGCATCAAACGAACCGCGGATTCATTCCATCCATTGCAAGTCGGACACTAATCATCTCGCCTGGCATACCACAAGTCTCTCTCTGAGGCGCACGATCTCTCCGCCTGGTTCGCTCGCGTCCGCCCATCGCCGCCGCACACTTGCCTGCTGCCGCGCTCGACCATTCCCAACGGGGACTTTCGTGCCATCGCTGCCGTCGGTTCTGCTCCCGTTTCGAATGGCGGTCCATTCCTAGCGATTCAAAGACAGTCTCCGTCAATGGAACTGCCATCTCGAGCTTTCCACGCCCAATTTCTCGTCCATTCAGGAGACCATTGGCCGCAATCATTCTACTGTCTCGAATGTCCCCCGCCCCCGCCCCCGCCCTACCATATCTCGTGCTCTCCTCAAATGCGCGTCCATTCCCCGTCTGCCCCAGCGTCAATTGCAGGTAGACAGTCTCCTCTCACTGTCATGAGTCCGTCCTGTTTGCCTCGCCTGCGCGTCCATTCCCGTCGTCCTTTGCCGACAACCAATCCGCTGCTTCGTACCTTACCGACCCCAGCCTTATTCACGTCGATCTCCGATTGCATAAATAATGTCATGCATGTGCTCCTTCAGTAGCCACCGGCCCTCAGCAGCTCACCGACTCAACATATGGATGCACTGTCCCGAGCTCCCCTTCTCCCTCGCGACAGCCAGGTTTGTCCCGCATTATATACAACCCGTCATCGACGTATGCTGATACCAGTGGCGAATTTTCAAAGCCACACGCCCATCTTAGGGCTACTTCTATCCTGAGTTGCCCTCGCTCGGCGCTCTTGCATGTCCCCACATCTCTTCCGGGCGCCATCGCCTTCCTCACGACACCTCTACTGTTTTCGTCTCATCTCGCGCCAGAAACGGTCGCACGCCTCTGCACAGCACTCGCCTCGAAGTTGGGCGCCCATCTCGCCGGGGGTGGCGCCCCTCACTTCGTCCTCACGGCCAGAAAAATGCCCCCTCTGCCGGTCCTATCGTCCGCGTTCTCTGTACGGCTGCGCTGGACAGAATGCTTTGCAGCGATCTCGCCGAACGCAACCTCGATTATTCTCACCATCGTCGACGGAACGCAACCTCTGCGTCCTGCACAACTGGTCCCGAGATGCAGCCGCCTCGTAGCATCGGTCACCAGCCTTCCTCATCTACCGCGACAGCAGCGCGCAAGTAGTCGACCGACTGCGCCGCAACAGGCACATTGCTATGGTTCAATGACTCGAGTGTTGTCGGGAGGGGTGCTTCTGGGGATGGTGGAGGCGAAGAGCGTGGGATAAGAGCCATGGGTTAGAATGGAACAGCAGTCGATAGACTCGCACAATAGTGAATAATTTTTCTGCATGCGCAACATCATCTTGGCAGCACAATGCGCGTCTGATCAGCGAGAACCGCTGGCAGCGACTTGCGTCACCTCATTGGCTGCGATTGCAATCATCGGAGGTCTCTGTGCCATGGTGAACGCTAAGTCAAGACTGAGAATTCTGACGGCATGTTGGTTAGAGTATGCTTCTCTCTGCCGTTCCGGGCGGGGAAGTGCCCAAGAAGTGCCCAGACTACTAGTAAATGTTCGTATGTCAACTTGAGCGTATGGCTTACAGGCACGTGATTCCTCACCTCACTGACGTCAGCATTCTCATGTTGTTGTTTTTTTGTGAGAAACCTCACTGTTTTTCTAGATGCAATCTTGTTCCTTCAATCACAATTCCTCGTAACCAACAAATCCGTAATCATCCCACGCTCGATCAGAGACTACATATGTGTCCGGGTCTCCACCCTGCCCCGAGCTCACAAGAAAGCGAAGGACGAGATGTTTGATCGGTTTCGCAGTGCAAACTCGCGCACAGTCTGCCACTGGACATACAAAGTTCTCCTCTGCAAACCGTTTTTGCAGGCAACATTCGCAAAACGTATGGCCTATCAACACAGTAGCATTGGTCAGTAAGCTTGCGCACAGGTGAGAGATACCCACCACAGTCTGGGAGTCTGCGGCCCTAGGTATTAGCCATCGGAACTAGCGCTTTAGATCGCACTGCACATCCAAGCCTTCTCAAGAATGACGCTGCAATTGGGACACTGGACCACTTCGTTTAGGGCCTTGAAAATCTGGGGAGGATCAGCGCTTACACACAAAGAGTCTATAGCTTCTCACCCGATCCAGAGTCTCGCGAAGTTTGTCATTCTCTTGTTTGAGCTGTTCCGCTAGAACCTGCGTTTCTGCGATCGACTGCTGGACTTGCTGCACAGCCTGCACTATGCGTTAAGCTGTTACCACTGTCGACGACTTATACGTGCCGTCCTGGATCCTTCTATGAAACTGGATAATGAGGAATTCTCCTGCGAAAGGGAGCGTATATGCCGTCGCAGATATCCCGCCAAACCCGAATCGTCGTTGCCGGACTGCATGTGTACGGTTCTTGGCCACGGGCGCGTCCTGCTCTTATACCTGGGTCGGACCTGCAGCCAAACCAATGATGCATTGAATTATGAATACAATAAACAACTGCATCCTTTGACTTGAGCGCTTAAATCCTCGCATGACGTCACAAACACACCGTTCTCACTGTTCTCAGCTTGTCGAAGCGAGCCGTTGATCTTCTACAGTATCTATATGCACACGAGTCTGTTCGGCATCACGTTCGCGGATTGTCTCAGGGGACGAGAAACATAATCCGACATCTCCGAGCCCGCCGCAAGAGTTTTCATCGTCATTGCGCACGCTCATGCGCGAGCTTAACAGGTCGCCACGACGGCCACGCTGGCAGCCCTGCCCATGGGCCATTCTTGTTTTCTTTTCCGACCCGTTTCCTGCGCCCCGATTTACGAGGGCTGCCCCCGCTCACCGCCAGCTCCCCGCCCTGACAGAGCAGCAGCGCATTGTACGCTACACTACGGCACTGGCAGTAAACACCGTGACCGTGCCTGTGAGCACTGTGGCGCTCGAGCTCATCTACAACCCGCCCGCCGTCAGTGGTGGCGAACCCAGCGCTACTCCACGTTGACCCAACCTTCCCTGGGCGTAGAGCTTTCCAGTTCTTATTATCCTTGGCTGCAACAACGTTTGTCGTGATCACCGCGATGAAGCGCAAACTGCTGTTCAACGCTGATTATTGTGCACAGCTCACGGCTGAAATCATTGTCATTGAATCACAAGGTCCCTGTCCTTTGTCTCTGGTCCGTTGCTATAAATCGCCAGGGAGCGCGTGGCTAGCAAATGACTCTCAGCAGCTTCATGGAGGGCGTAGGCCATGACCATACGCCCGTCCACCTCACCGCTGTTGGGAAAAAAAGCTCCTGGAGAACGGATTCGCCAAATGATATCCAAGCCGTTGACACGGATGCGAGCTGCCTGAGTCTAGCTCTCAACACTGTGCGCTGCACGACTGCGTAACTTGTTGCACTCTTCTGACTGACATCCCCCACATAGGCACAGCAACTTCAGCCCGAACCAAACGCTATACCAGGAGGAGAGCATGCTCTAGCAGGTACGGGTTTCGGAAATTCTCGCATTTCGTGACCTTACTTGGTGCCTAGCGGCGATTTCGGGGACAGGGAAAGTATCTGGCGACCTTGCATTCGATGACGAACGCGAGCCCGAATGTAGTATTCTCGCAGCGCCAGCGCCACCGACGACGACAGCGCAGAAAGAAACTCGTAAGCAACGCCGACAACGCGAGTTTGCTGCTCGACAAGCGCTCCGTCGGGCGGCTTTGGACGCAGAGAAGAAGAAACGGAGGGAAGAACGTGAACGCCACCTGCAGTCCACGACTCCTCATTGCACCGACCTACATCATTTGTACAGATCAACGGGCATTCGTGTGGAACAAGGTCGCGATGGTCAACTTCATGTTGTCCTGCCCGCAGACGATATCGATAGCCTGGACTAGAAGACTGTAGTAGCGGTGTATTTGCTCATGTAACTTCATTCCTATCCAGAAGGGCCATGACGCGATTGCATACAATCGACATACAATTAGTGCAAACGAAGGACGCGTACAGTCCCAGCAAGTGTTACGCAAACCAGCACTGGGCAGCCTATGGGCAGCCTATGAGAATGATTGAGTGGTACCTTTCTGTATACTGAGGTTGGACAGCGTAATCAAGTCGGAGAACTAACGGCAGCTGCAGGCCGAGGATGATTAGTATCGATTATATTGTTGCGGAAGGTGCCTGCGACGAACTCGGGTCATTATGACGGAACACGGCGAGTGTGCATTCCGCGCTTCGCGTCGGTCGCGTCGGCGGGTACCTCCTGCTCTTCCTTGTCGATCTGTTCCCGCCGCTTCATGGCGTGCGCACGCAACAAGGCGTCGCTCGCGTCTTCACTGGTATCGTCGTCGGGGAACATGAGATTGCCATACCGAGAGCTCGCGCGCATGGTGAGGAGCGCTTCGCGGCGCGAAGAGTTGCCGTCCTCCATGATGAGAGCGAGAGCGGTCTCGGGCACGAGCACCGACAGCTGAAACGTCTGAGTACTAAGCGGGGCAAAGCGATCACGGGCCTCTTGCAGGACGTCGTGTGGATACATGACCATGAGAGTCTGGTAGATCACGACGGTGCCACGCTCGCCGTAACTGCAAGCGGTCGTGAGAGGACGGAAAGTGGGGCGAAGGGGGGTGAGTACGCACTATCCTGGCTGTACGGATTCGAAAGTCGCGTACTGGCCCATAGGGCTCTCCGAAATCCTCAAGCCGACACGACGGACGTGATCCATTGCCGCGCGAAAGAAGCTGCTCATCGATGGGTTTTCGAGCACACGGTCAATCACCAGTCGGTTCTTCATTATCCGGATGGTCAGCGCGTCGAAGTCGATCTCCAGGGGCCATCCACGACGCCGGGCGAGGGGGAGCAGCTTCTTCTCGAACCTGTGACGCTCGCAGATGCCCACGAAGACAAGCATGGGCGCCCTGAGCGCCAGAGGGTTGTTCGGGCGTGGGCTCGTCCAGGACTTTGCGCGCGCGGCCCGGAATAAAGTCTGAAGAACGGGGCTAGGGCTATCGGGAAGCACCTCGTTACAATACGGACAGAGACGAGCAGGATCGGTAGTCGGCCCAACCCTGCAGCATGGGATGTTAGCTGGCGCAAGGTGCGCAGGCGGATGGGGCACACCGAGGATCGTCAACCGAGCAGTCGTTCGCGAGTGCCGAAGATATCGACGAGCTCTGGCGCTGGGTTAAGTGTCCAAGGCAACGAGCAGCCTTGTGGCTCGCTACTCACCGGTTGCCTCAGCGCCAACGGGCTCGTGGCGCCAACCTGGCGCTGGTTATCCGTTGACATTGCGTCTAAGCTGCCGCTCGGATGCCGACGATTGTTCACGTTCATAAACCGCTACACGACGGCATCGCGCCGCCCAGGCACGACCAGGCAGTCGGAACGAAAGAGAGTGAAAGCACCAAAAGAGATCATAAGGGCAACCTTGTTTAGCATCCGGCATCGCCACCCGCCGCTATTGCTGGCATGGCCGCAAGGAACGCCGGCATCGCCACACGCCGCACTGGGGCCGATTCAATCGTTTGTCCATTCAAACGATGTTCCATTGATAATAAAGGAAAGTAAGCTCTCGTCAATCGTACGTGCTCCTCTGATTCCAAACGAGTTTCCGGCCTGATAAACCAGACACGTCCGCGTTCACGATGCCGACGGTCCATGTCTCGCTCGCACTCAAAGCCCAGACGTCCGAGGACGACGACCGGGCAGCACCGCTTCAAGAAGGTTCGTGCGCAGTGTGCTCACTCCTCCGTCCTCGCTGACCCTCGTCTTAGATGCGAGCCAATCGGATGCAGGTCGACAGCAAGGCCAACGTCGGGCGGATTCGAATGGACGAGGTTTGTCCCATATCTCCGGTTGCTCCGGTGGACTTCATCCCGTCCCCAGCCACCCAGCGAGGCCCCGACCGTGCTTCGCTCGCCTACGGACCCCTTGCCTTCCATCATGCGACAGATCACCGTACTCGAGCCTTCGGGGGGGTTTCGTCGCTTGAGGACCAGCGGCGCACTGCAGACTGCCTTGGGATTGAGCACTGTCGGCTTCACCGCTCTACAAGTCCGTTCATTTTGCTCGTTCCCTCATTCTCTAACTGTGTCGTCAGACTGCCGTGAGAAACGCCGCCTCCCTTCAACTTGACACGCGAGTAGCCTATCAAGATCAGCCTGCGCATGCCGTGGATGCCCTCTGCCGAGTGGTGTGTCCGCTTTGTTCAGCCCCGCGCGTGAGTCTCACCACTATTTCCAGGTGCGCTCACAGTGGCCGGATCTCCCACGATATGAGAGCGACTGGCACATCAAGTCTCTCCTTTGCCGCCACCTTGACAGTATCGCAGAGCGTCGTCGTCGCCGGGCAGCGAGCCGCCAACGGTATCCTCGGGCGTGGTAAGGATCATTTTCCCCATCCGCAGATACTGACGCCCTTCGTAGTACGCGTTCATCACACTTCCTCAGGGGGGAACTTTGTCCTCAGCGCAGCCCGCGTCGTTCTCCGTCCCCTATATACCGCCCCCACCTCCACCTCGGGCTCCTCGCTCGCCGGAGTTTCGTCCGTCTTCCCCTCGTTATTATCCGCCGTCCCCGCCCTATGCTGCAGGCTCGCCTTATTCCCCTCCGTCCCCGCCGTATAATGCTCGCTCACCGGAGCCTCGCCCGTCATCCCCTCGATACGGCCCGCCTACCCATTTCCATTGTTCTCGCGAGTGATAAGAGCGTTACGTGCTACCCTCACGACTTTTTTCCATCCATGATGAGCCCGCACCCGACCCCTTTGATTTTTTTGTTTTTTGTTTTGCGATTAGCTTACGATGTCTATGGTAGTCCGGTTGCAATGCACAATTTTTTGCCTGATTTTTCTGGCACACAAGGCTGTGATTTGACCTCACAACTGCTATTGTGAGAATATCATCCTGAGATCGTTTTAGCTGCCTGCCGATCCGTTGAATGACCGCTATTATGCGGTTTTGAGCGCCAACCGGAGGCATATGTGCGACCGGCGGCAAGCGCCGCATCTTGCCCATTTTCACGTCCCAGCGCGCCCGCACTGAGTTGTGCCGCGCGCTGACGAGAGCTTCTCGACGCTAGTGTACTGTTTTGTACCTCTAGCATCTTTGGAGTTCTGCATCGAGGACATTGGCAGCCTACCGACTGTGGAGGGCATCGACTGGCGCAACAGCAGCGCAAGCCCAGAGTCCCACTTCACGAGCGGTACCTTGTATTTAGCGATGCACGCAACATCTTTGACGACGTCCAACATATCAAGGCCTCGACGCGATCTTGTAGACCGGCCCGCAACTGCGACGGTAAGTACTGTCGGTGCATTCATCACATCATCCCCGTTGAGGGCCGCGCTCTCGAGCGCCAGTGCGCCACGCACTGGTTTGTGCCGCGCGCTGGTGAGGGCTCAGCGCTAGTCAGACATGTGCTGGTTTGTACCTCTGACGACGTTGACGACTCGGCCGTCGATGTGCATCGTCCAGCAGCCTTGCTCGCATTCATGGATCGCTTACCTGCAATGTCATAGACACCCAACGCGCACGACTGGCGCACGCTCAAGCCCGCGTCTGCAACGGTACGTGTTCGTCCTGCTCATCTATCGCCCGTCACTTCGTCCTCGTCGAGCGCCGCGCTCTCGAGCGCCAGTGCGCCACGCACTGGTTTGTGCCGCGCGCTGGTGAGGGCTCAGCGCTAGTCAGACATGTACTGGTTTGTACCTCTGACGACGTTGACGACTCGGCCGTCGATGTGCATCGTCCAGCAGCCTTGCTCGCATTCATGGATCGCTTACCTGCAATGTCATAGACACCCAACGCGCACGACTGGCGCACGCTCAAGCCCGCGTCTGCAACGGTACGTGTTCGTCCTGCTCATCTATCGCCCGTCACTTCGTCCTCGTCGAGCGCCGCGCTCTCGAGCGCCAGTGCGCCACGCACTGGTTTGTGCCGCGCGCTGGTGAGGGCTCAGCGCTAGTCAGACATGTACTGGTTTGTACCTCTGACGACGTTGACGACTCGGCCGTCGATGTGCATCGTCCAGCAGCCTTGCTCGCATTCATGGATCGCTTACCTGCAATGTCATAGACACCCAACGCGCACGACTGGCGCACGCTCAAGCCCGCGTCTGCAACGGTACGTGTTCGTCCTGCTCATCTATCGCCCGTCACTTCGTCCTCGTCGAGCGCCGCGCTCTCGAGCGCCAGTGCGCCACGCACTGGTTTGTGCCGCGCGCTGGTGAGGGCTCAGCGCTAGTCAGACATGTACTGGTTTGTACCTCTGACGACGTTGACGACTCGGCCGTCGATGTGCATCGTCCAGCAGCCTTGCTCGCATTCATGGATCGCTTACCTGCAATGTCATAGACACCCAACGCGCACGACTGGCGCACGCTCAAGCCCGCGTCTGCAACGGTACGTGTTCGTCCTGCTCATCTATCGCCCGTCACTTCGTCCTCGTCGAGCGCCGCGCTCTCGAGCGCCAGTGCGCCACGCACTGGTTTGTGCCGCGCGCTGGTGAGGGCTCAGCGCTAGTCAGACATGTGCTGGTTTGTACCTCTGACGACGTTGACGACCGCGCGAGCGCCCGTCGTCCCTGCGTCTTCCGCCCGTGCCCAGTACCGAGCAGTGTTACTCGTATTCATGTACAAGTTACTGACAATAACTTAGACTCCCAGAACTCGCGAACGACCAATGTAAGCCCATAAGCCCGTAAGCACCTTACTTCGTATGCGACTGAGGTGCCGCTTGGGCCAATGCAGAGCAACTTACGATGATAGCCAACGGGTGGCTCTGCAATAGTCAGAACTCGAGTAATCATGACCGAGGTATTTGCTGCGCGCGTGTCATGCGAGGTGTCGTCGCGCTGACACGTATCTAACAGAAAAAGCAGCTGCTGGGCAGATTGCGCGGAATTTGTTGGAGTGGTATGCCGCTGCGCTCAAGAAAGACGCGGATGAGCGTCAGGCGGAGCGGCGCGAACGCCCGAGGACTCCGCCGATGGGCAGGTAAGCGGCTAAGTCGTCGTGCATGCATGCACTGATCCTTGGTACAGCGGAGCGGAACATCGCCGAACCGTTGTTTCGCTTCGAGCTATATGCTCTGGGCGCATTTCTGCGTCTCCAGTATCCGCGCGCGCTAGCATCGGCTCAGTATTGGAACCTGGAGCATCCGCAGGCGATTTCAGCGGTCTGGCAAGGCGAGAATGTCCAGCCGAACGGCACGAGTCCATTGACCGCGGCGGACTCAGGCATTCGAGCAGTTCGTGAATACCTATCCGCGAACATCAGAAGCGCCTCGCAGCTCGAGTTCGTAGGTTTCCAGCGCGCTGTGAGGGTACATATGCGCGGGCATAAACGAAATAACACTGCGTCAGGCGCCGATTCCTTGCTGTTACCCTGACATCGTGCTATTGTCGTAAACAATAGCATCTCAAGTGCTATACATGTCATTTCGAAGCGCAAAATGTAGATATATCATGTGGCATACGTGTTCAGCTGTTTCGTACGAAATACGAGAGCGAGTCGTAATCAAAGGCGCGGCTCAAGTAGTCGACGTGAATGTGAGCTGTACATTCGGACGACCCGCCGGATAAGGTGAGCGCGCACCTATACTTTTGCTCCAAATGTTTGATTGTCTGGAACAGCACGATGTGCCGAGTCAGCTCTGCACAAAGAACACCTGACTGTCGATGCGCAGTGACGCGCCGCAGTTCGCGCCGTGGAGCAAACTGGGCGACCATTTTGACCAATGTTTTCAAAACGCAAAAGACCTGGTGTTGTCGCATGCACGCGATATGAGGTAGTAGAGTCCGCACCAAAAGTTCCTTTGATACGGCGACTGAGGATTTTCAAACGGTGACCGGGTCATGGCTGGAAAGGCAAAGGCAGGCCAAAACCTTCACACAAGAAAACTCTATTTGACTTTATATGCGCCTGAACAAACAGCCAAGAAACCCGGGAAACGAAAGCGCCCAAGATACAGAGGAACCAGCCAATCTCAAGAAAGCTATCGACAATAGATCCCGCTCCACGGCAGTGTCCGCACGAGTCCAATGCGTGAAATACATACGCGCAAATGCTAGAGAAAAGGTACGCTAGTTCGGTTGCTTTGCTGCGAATGCGATACAGTCGTTCCTCAGCGCGGGATGTACCCGGACGGGGCGACGATGCAAGAGAACCAGTTGCCAAGATGATATCAAGAAGGAAACCGGGTTGCACACGGTAAAGCAAGACAATGAAGGATCAAGAAATGCGAGCGCGGCGCGAGGCACTGACTCAGATAGGCAGCCTGCGAGCCAAGCGTGCGTAGCAGGCTTGTGCGAACACGGCGCAAAAAAGGGAAGCTATCCCGCTGGCGCCCGCAGTGCCGAGATAGAACATTAGAGACGTTCTCTGGCCGGGCATTTTTGTAGCAAGAGATACGGCGCAGACGAAGATGATTGGAATGCTGGCGAGCGAGAGGACCGTCAGCACGCAAAATGGCGGCAAATCGAAACGTCCCCGGGCGATGATGTCCCGGAAACATGCAAGCACGGTCCCGATAGCCTATAAAATACCGGTAAGTCAAACGGGACCTGATATGATATAATGCTGATAAAACTGACCTGGGTGGTGCTCGGCTCACTGGGCAGTCCGTTGACACCGTGGACCGCGTCGTCCATCTGGAATTCGGTGAATGAGTTGCTAGTTGGCGCGTCGAGTTCGGTTCTTGAGGCGTGCAAGTCGTCGACCTGTATGGCGAAATCGGCGCCGACAGGCATTGGACCATCGAAAGCGACGGCCGCGGGTAGTGGGTACTCAGACGCGCGAGCCGGCCTACTTTCAACCAGGCACGAACTCCCAGCGCAAAGCTCGTGGCAAACCCCGCAGCTACCGCGTTTGTCGTAAGCGTGGGCCGCGAGGAGCGCGGCAGGCGGGCGCGAGAGCCCACTTGCTGGCGTCGAGTCGATGTGGCCGGCGCTGCGCATACCGCCTCTCGCACTCATGACGGCGTTGGACGCGAGGCGGCGAGCGGCCGGTGGGCGCGCACGCGCGGTCGCTGGTGCGATGTCCAGCAGGAAACTGTTGACTGCGTTGGGCACAAGGAGCTCGGATAGCGGACGCGCGGATGCGCTCGACGAGTCCGCATCGTACGGCTCGCGGTCGACGCGGTTGTCGGCGACATCGGCATCGGAGAGCGATGATCGCGGGCGTGCGGGCGCAGTCGTTGGCGTGGGGTCGTGGCGGCCGGCGCTGCGCAGACCTCGTCCGGCGTGGGTGTGCACTGACTGCGTACTCTCGACGGCGTTGAGCTTGAGCAAGGATTCGGCAGTCGCGATGAAATCGGGACGAAGGCCAGTCAGCGCGCCCGCCGACCTGTTATCAATTATCTGCGCTCTCTGAGCGCGGGGCACGTAGCTGGCGCCAGCCGGAAGGTGGAAGTCGTGCGCCGGGTGCGTGCTCACAGCTCCCTGTGTCGCGAAGAGAGCGGGCGCGCTCGCTAGCCTCTTGTCGATGCGTGTGCCGCACAAAGCATCTTCGTCTGTGCGCGCCTGCTGCACGCTCACGGCCGTGTCTGACGCGATGAGAGCGGCCGGCCGGCGCGCGCGCGCGCCCGTCGGCCTGTTGTGCATTTTTTGAGCGCCCTGGCCGCACGGAAGGCGCAAGTCGTGCGCGCGCCGGGTGCGCGCTCACAGCATCGTTGTTCGAGAAGCAAGCCGGCAGCAGGCGTGCAGGCGTGCTCGCTGGCCCGCTGTCAGCATTCTGAGCTGCGCGCGCGCAGGGCTCGTAGGCGGCGCTGTACAGCGCGTAGTGGTCGTGAGCATGCGCCTGCTGCACGCTGACGGCCGTGACATTCGCGAAGAGAGCAAGCGGCGGGCGTGCGGGCGCGCCCGCCGGCCTGCTGTCGATTTTGTGCGCTCCGAGCGCGCAGGGCACGTAGCCGGTGCCGTATGGAGCGTGGTGACTGTGAGCGTGCGCCCTCTGCGCGCTCACGGCCGTGCCGTTCGCGAAGAGACCGGGCGGAGGGCGGAAGGACGCGCTCGCTGCCCGGGTGTCCATCTGCTGCGCTCCGAGTGCCTTCGGCGCGTCAGAGTACCGCTGTGCGTCCGCCTTGGGTTTGATCTCGTCGGAAACGAGGGCATCGAGCGGGCCCGCGGAATGCATGCTGGGAGCTGAATGAAAGGGAGCTTTCGCGTTTGACAGGTGTTTAAACACATCTTTTTTGTGCTTTTCTGCGCTCAGTTCTCGGTTTTCATCTTGTTAATTCATATACAACTTGCCCGGTAATGAACGTTGATGTACGTTTGGGAGATGGAGATGCTCGCAAACGGTGGGTGGTGGCGAAGCTGCGCTACGTCTCGCTCCCGATGATTGGATGTGACGGCTCGTGGCTCAGCAACGTACGTCGCTCAGCAAGGTACGTCGCTCAGCAAGGTACGTCGCTCAGCAAGGTACTAGACTAGTTTCGTTGTATCCTCAATGCAGGTACCTTGCATGATGAACTTCAATGTTTGGGTATAAGGACGGAATTGCGTAGCCAGCTCTTGACAGCTTCGGCGACCCGCACCCTGGACAGCTCATCGTTCCTCCTGGTATGATTCTTGTAGGAATGGACGGAGGTGCGGCGTAGCTTTGCCCTTCACTTGTCCCATTGCCGCTCATACGTTGTAAATCAGCGTCCACAGTGTGCATTACATCGTATGTGTTTGCGGGACTCGGCTTCCCTCCCACTAGCTCGCACCGCACAAATTTACATCCGAAAGTCGAGTTGCTTCGCCGAGATATTCCCTACAATTATGTTGATAATGGTGTTGCCCATGTTATGGTCCTGGGAAATTTGAGACACCAGTAGTGATCGTTTACATAATCGCCTACCTTGATGGCATCTGCGATGGACTTGGCGGCACGGCATCGAGGTTGGGCGGGAGCTAGTCCTGCAGGATTTTCCGTCCCGCGAGTCGACGGTAGGCCTGCGAAAGGCAATGCGGTTGGACACGCAACACGCCCAGAGTGCGTACTTGGTGCTTTATCATCAACATTCTGCACGGACGCTTCGCAACCCGGATGCGTTGCCTCTTCGAAATCGTATTCAGATGCTCCGCCGTTGTTGTCGTCGACGACACTTGGAGGTGACTGGAAGGATTTAGTTGTATCGTGCGCGAGGACGGATCTGCGAACCTGCGAAACCGGAGGCGATTGGAGCGCGCCAGGCAGGAGGCGAAACAACTCCGGCTGTCCACAATCTGAAAGAGGTTCTCACGATGAATTCTGACTGAGCTCACCGCTATGACTCCTGCATGTGGGGACGACAGGACTTTGCACCAATCGAGTTGCCTGAAGGTGTCCATGATAAACGCGTCAAACACGCCACCGGTGTTTTGGACGTCCTTGAGGTACGTCAACCACAGGCGGGCATTCTCGAGAGTCACCCTTGGGAAGGTATTAGCAATCTGCGCGAGAGCCGCGTCGTCGCCTAGAGTCGAAGCATAATGGAGGATTTGATTTCCGAATTCAGCACGCGACCAGTCACCTTGCTCGCGGAGCACAAAATCCCATCGAGCAGTTTCCTGCGAATTAGGCGTGCAGATAGACTGATCGGGCTTTAGCAGGTGGCGTGCTCGATCGTGCGGTCGACGTACCTGCCAATCAGAAACGCAAATAGACTCCGTGTCTGTGCTGCCTGGCTGTCGGTTGGCGTCAGCTGTCTGAAGGCGGCTCCGAGGGGATGAGACCTGCCATTGCGCCCGGAATGGACAATGCTGACATGCCGTGGGTCTGGGAACATGGGACCTGACCACCCGATGCATGAGTTCTTATATACTTGATCACTCTCCGTCGTCCTGCAGGACCACTGAGTATCCGTGGTACTTGAGAGTCCATTAAATTAATCATGATGTAGCGAACTCCGAATGTAACTTAGAAGATACACGTCATTCATGATCATTCGAAATCGAAGCAGTGCAGAAATAAACCACACTTCTGGACATGGTTCATTGGCAAACTTTCAATATATAACAAAAGAACCCAAGTCGTTGTCGAAAGTGAATTGTTCAGTTTTCGCCCTCGATTCAAGGTAATCATCTTTGGATTGGAGCGTATTTATTCGGACAACATTGGAAGAATCATGCGAGCATTCATAAATACTGAGCTGAGTTCCCCCACCGTTAAGTCGGCCTCAAAAGTGGCATCTCGGTTTCCTACCCCTCTCGTCGCACATTGCCCACAACCCCATAAGCAGAAAATCGCCGTCCTTCTCATCACAGACGCGCCGCCACTGACTTGAACATGGAGCACACGACTGTGAGGTCCACAAGGGGTAGCAAATACCTGCTCACGCTGTATTTCGTCAATTAGACTGATCTTCGCCGGCCACCCAGCAACCTCGACCCCGATCGCGAGCAGTCTACTTCGGCTATTGAACACGACACAATGCAGGTGCGTCCTCGTCGAGAAGGGCCTAGTCGTCCTTGAACCAACCACATAGCGTGGTACGCGCGTCAACGTCGTCGTGGGCAACATCACCACATCCGGCAAATTGACGATCTGCATGCGCGGCAGCAATTCATATGCGGAGTCCGGGTAGTTGCGGGCCGGGGAGTTATGCACATGACATCGACAGTGCAGTACTCGCTCCTAAATCGTGCAACCTTTAGCTGATATTAATGCAACTGAGAATTGTGGTGATTGCAATTGGTGATGATACATAAGGGACTGCTGGCGAGGCAACGAGAAAGAAAGCAGGCTAGCCCGCCGCCAGCGACGAACTGTCTCACGTTGCAAGATGGCGGGATGCAGCACGGGTGCGTGTCCACGGTCGTGGCGATCAGCAACGCCCAACAGCGCAAACTCATCATCCACGGCGCCATCCTCCTCCCCTTATTCGTCCTCGCAGTATTCATCGTCGTCGCACCGCAGCTGCGAGCGCGAGTGACTGCGTGCTCGTTCCCGCACATCCGAAGAGCGGCGCCCACCGGAACTACTAGCCTCTGAGCTGACATGCACGCGACGACTCGCGCTGGAAGTGGCAGCCGCGGTCGCGGGCCGCAGCATCATCTCGTCGGCGCTGATATCCTCGCCGTCGAACGCCACGCGGCTCGCGCTCGCGTTAATCAGCGTTCGCGGCGTCGTGGGATCGTGCGTCTGGCGCGGCGTGGGCGGGTGCGTCGGGCGTGCGCGTTTCGTCCACCCACTCTGGCTCCTCCTCCTAGATCGGTAGGTAGAATACCGCGGACACGGTGCGCGCCTGCGTGGCGGGCGTACCGCGGATGCGCGTGGACGAGGATGAGGATGCGTGGGGCTGGGGCGCAGGCGAGAGGTTGCGCGTAGCCACAGCTGGCGGTGGCGGGGACATACGCGCAGAGTTGTGGAAGGTGCCCAGGTACCACGGACGCTGAGGACGTAGATGCTGGAAGGGGTGGCGGCGCACCGTCGTCCTCCTCTGTGAACGAGGCGCGGCCTGCCGTTACCGCCAGCTCGTAGGACCATTTCTGCGATTAATAAAGGTGTGAGCAGGGGAGCAGCGATTAAGGCGGGATGCAGTTACTTTCGATGAATTCTTGCAGCTATTGTAGCTTCTCGTCCGTATCATGGAGCTTCTCGAGTGCGCCGGTCGTTTGCTCTGCCTGCTTCCGAAGATGCAGGATCTCTGTGGCATTGCTGTCAGCCTCCTGCCTCGCTTGAGATAGCTGGTGTACGCAAAGCGTCAGCATGACATGACTGAGGGTGCATTGTGGCCATACCCAATTTCAGTGACATGAGCATGACGCAGGTCAGTGGATCGAACTCGGGGAATAGTCGCAGAAGATTTACTCACCTGGTGCTCCAGTTCCTGCCGTATCAGAGCGTGCTGTTGTGCAGCTTTCTGGGCTGCGAGCTGCGCGCTCATGCGTGCCTTGACGGCCTCATCGCGCTCCTGGCGTAACTTGGCCACATCTCCGCGGTTGGCCGCAACCTCCAAGGCCATGCGACTCGAGCGCTTGAATCTACAATGCATTCAAGTAAGGCGGATTGAAAATCTGGCGCGCTAGCAAGACTGTACAGACGCACCGATTCTTGGTGCTTGTGCTTCGTGATATCAGTTCCGAAAAGCTGTGGCCACTAAGGGCACACTCACTTGGCATAAAAGACGGTGTATCGATCAATGAGAGGCATGGGGGGCTCCTTCGTGAGATAGGTGACGGCGCAGTCCGAGTCCGGACGCCCGCACTAAGACGAGTAAGCATATTAGTCTTCCATCGATCCCGCGACCGACTCACCACAGTGAAGCCGTCTCCGAGCCTCGGCTTGCGCTGCACGTCAACGCGCGGTCGGCCTACCCAGCCACACTCGCACGCCCAATTATCGCCAGTGGTAGGCTGGTCCCCGGGCCGCCGTGCCCGTGCAGTAGGCCGCAATGAGTGACTTGAAGAAGGGAGTTTCCTGGGCCATGTTGTAAGACGGGAGAGTGTCGACGCGCTGTCGGTTGAGAGTCGTCGTATGCTTTCATAAGTCCAGTACATTGTCACCCGTCCCTGAGCTCAGCTGCTACTTTGCGCAGGCATTCCGCTCGCGCATCATCGAACAATCCCGGGTGTTCTTCGTCTCATGATAGCCGTTTCGTTGGTAGCGCAATGCAAACAATGTAAATTCGGACGTATGACATACCGATGAATTGTACGGTTTCGATTTTCCTACGGCTGGGTGAACGGATTGTGCGGCATACATTTTGGAAGCATGGGAAGGATGCCAAAGTAGTCGTAAAAAGTCTGGGCGTAGAATCTCCAGACGTCACGTTCAACCTGGAGCAGCTGCTCGATCGAGAGTCCCTCGCGCTTCGTGTACGCGGCGAGATTGGTCACCTCGCGACAGCGCGGCCATGCGCGAATGAGGGTCCAGAAGGAGTAGATGGAGGCGAGGCGGTTGCGCGGATCAGGATCAGTGTGAGCCGGCGGCGACGTTCCTGACGGCACGAAACCGTCCGCCCCGCCCCACACCTTCATCCGCAGGACGCTACGTTGTTCCTCGAGCTCTGGACTCCAAAGATTGATGGAGCGTAGGATGTGAATGTCTGCGCGGCGCAGCTGAAACCGGAACTCAGCCTCCTCAATCTCCCAGACCATGAAGGCGCGCACATCGGCGCGCCCGAGGTCCGCGGTGCTTAGATCTCGCTGCCGAATTGCGAATACCTTGGCATGTTGACCATTTGGCAGCTGCGGGTGATAGCCATACACGGGATCGGGTGGTGGGGCGTCGGGATGTGACTTCAACGAGGTTATCCCACGCCCTGTGCCATCCGCGAGCTGGCCGGCAGACGAGCTGGCGGACGGCGCGCGAGGAACATTGCGGTCGTCTGCGGATCTCGAGGCCTTATTTTACTATAAGATTGGCCAATACGGCAGCATATATGCGTACCTGTCCTGCTGATCGTCCTCCCGGAAACACCGTGAGCGCGCCTGTCTCATCCTTCAAATCTTATTCAGAGTTCAACACGGTACTAAAAAT
This sequence comes from Auricularia sp. M12, assembly GCA_037042885.1. Lineage (NCBI taxonomy): Eukaryota > Fungi > Basidiomycota > Agaricomycetes > Auriculariales > Auriculariaceae > Auricularia > Auricularia sp. M12. The sequence goes on from CM073216.1 coordinate 1,346,835, forward strand.
GCTTGGCTTACCGTCACAAGACCACGCGTAGCCACCCAGAGAGCTCGTGACGGCTTTGCAAGCCCCTCCTCGTCGGACGACGACAGGTACCAGGCGAGCACCTTCTCGTTCACCAGTACTTCGCAGTCTCTTTCCGATGGGTGCTCGTCAGGTACCCGCGAGGATTTGTCGAACAGAACGACACGCATAGCCTCGTAATCCCAGTACTCGTCCCATCGCATCCCGCGGCTGCGAGTCTCTGAGAATGTCGCTTCGTCCATGGGGATGAGACGCCGAGGACCGAATTCGTAGTATATAGTCATATGAGAAAGGCTCTCACGCCATTTCTCAGGTTCGGCGTTGTCTCTAGAGGTCGCGACGAGTAAATCCTCGCCGCGAGCAGCACGACGAGTATATCGCCTGTTCGTAGACTGCGAGCTTTCCTCAGCCTCTGCAGTCTGCGCATCGTGAACAAGAGCCCGTAGGCCTGCCAGCTGTCCGTTTGGAGCGTTTCCGGAGCTCGAAGGCTCAGCGCGAGCATCGCGCGAGCTCGATGTCGATGTATCCGTCGCCGCTGAATTCCTCTTGATCCATTCCGCGAGATTGGAAGATATATTGTATTTATCGTCAAGAATCTTTCGCCAGATCGATGGTGAAAGCCCGCAATAGCCTTCCTCGATGAGGCGCCGAAACCAAAAGTCACGAAGCGCTGCCCAAGATGCGATTACGTAATTTAACCGCTTCTCGTGCTTCAACAGCAAATGGACTGGAGGGAGCGCGTACTCGAGCGGTCGAGTGAATACATCCTGGGGCACGGGACTGATGCAGTCGCTCGCGCAAAGTCGCCATTCCCGAGTGACAGACCTATCCACCGATGCCGCCACGTCAGTCAACCACGATGGAAGCTGAGGTACCCAGTCCGGTGCGCGAAATCCCTGAGCAGCTTGCTGACCCGGATCGGTTTCCCAAGTCCGCGGCCGCCATCTTGCGGGCGCATCAGGGTGCCGACGCGTTCTCGAGTCTAAGCATGTCAGCAGAGATTCCTGCACAATTGAGATCGCTTTACTCACCCTGGTGGCGCGCTTCCTCTTGCAATATGTATCGCGGGTAGTGCGACACCGGGTAGTCGCCCTCCTGTATCTGATTCCCGGCTGGCTGTCCTTGAGATGGGCGCGGGGAGCGCGGGCGCCGTGACGGTCTAGTAGGCGACTGAGAGAACGACGAGACAATGATCCTGTACTCTGCGCATTACGCTCTCGCGAGGTTCTTCGGCTGGTGTCGCGCAGCGGCGAGCGGGATGCACGGCGTGAGGTTCTCGGACGCGGAACTGAACGCGGATCGTCGGCGTCCATAGGCGCAAGGTTCGGCGGGGACGCGTCTCGAATTCTCACCCTCCGTCCCATAATATCCGTGTGGTACTCGTCCAGGTGGTCAAGCGGCTTTGTCTCAACCGATCTCGACCACGGGATAGGCGGTTGCGCGGTACAGCCACGAGGTAAGCCGCGCAGAACGATGAAGACAGGTACTCCGAGTCGATGCAATAGATTAGCCAACGCTTGATCAGAGGTGAATACCCCGACGTAATTGAAAACTCGATCGGAGACGAAGAGTTCGTCGCCGACATGATACTGGACATCGATACGAAAGAGACGAAAAGCGCGCAGCTCTGCTATCCCTCGTTGAACGCGGGTGACCATCTTCGCAGATTCTCTGAATGTAGAGGTGAGAACCCTGAGATCGGAGAGCAACCTCAGGCATTCGGTGATCATCGCAGACGGGACCAGATGCCGCGTTCGAGCCGTTTTCAGGTAAGGGAAGGCCTTGACGTAGATCTCGTAAAATGAAAGCTCAAGACGGTTGAGAAGGTCGTTAGAGACCCTGCCGTAGAATATGGAAGTAGCGACTGCGTTCCAATCGTGATGCTGAAACACATATGCAACAACGTCGCGAGAATGAAGATCACGATGCAGTTCGTGACGCTCTATCCAGGCAAGATGCGGTGCGGAATGTTGCCACATCTGTGGGTATAGCATAGGCTCGTGGGGACCGAGACGGAAGTCGCTGCGGATGAGAGGGTGTTCCTCGGGTGGCAGTTGGGGAATGGCAGCGCCGGCGGATAACGAGCAGACATATTGCCCGTGGTAACCAAACGCAACAGTACGTATAGAGCCAGGATAGGATTCTGATTGTAAACGGGAACGAGAGGACGGCACGAGCTCTGGGGGAGAGTCTCCGTCGCCACGCCGGGAGTGGTACTCCAAGGGGAATGAGGCCATTAATATGGCAGATTGTCCTCGATGTGTTGATTTGGTGGTTTTGGGACGGCGGAGAGGTTTGAGACGAGGGAGCGACTGCGCGCAGAAATCTGCACACAGCGATGGGTGGCGTTACGCCTGATCCAAGCGATGGTGCCACCTTCGCAGGCCCTGCGCGCGCGTGAAAACGTGTTCAATCGCACACCCTCAAATGAGGATGCGCTGTTGTTGAAACAAGAAATCTGCGTTCACAAATGTGAGCACAGTCGGTGGGCGGATTGGAGAGACGGTGCGGAGTTTGAATGGACTTGCCCGTATCCGGTTAGCGATCACGCTCCAGCACCGCTCCTACACGCCGACGCGCCGCCCCCATTTGGGGACGGCGCACTCGAACGCAGGTTGCTCTCATTTGAGAACGACCGTACCGAAGCTTGGCCAGCGGATCCACTGGGCATCATGCCCATATCAAGCTCGACGCCCATCACCACTCCTCGCTCAAGGCATTTGCCTTGGGCGATCTTGCTCCAATCGCGTCTTGGACCAGCTACAACTCGCGCCGGCTCGCAATATACGAGCCGTCAGGTTGGTTCTTCTGTTATCGTAGCCAGTCGCATGCTATCTGCTGATAACCACCGCAGGCACCGAGCGCTGTACCCGGAGTTCACGCTCAAGACCTGCCGCCAGGCCTCCCCTAGGTATGTAAGGTCTACCTATAATGGTTTCGCATGTGAATTATAACCCCATCTTTATCCCAGGCAACATTCTTCATGTCGAGGGCCCGCGCGTTCGCGTCCGAGTCTAGCACGAAATCCGCAACGATTGGGTGTGCTACGATCGCCTGTTCTCATATGCACTGTGCTGATGCCTGCAGCACAGTTTTCTGGATTCGGTTGATACAAATTCTTTGCGTCCTGCTGTTATCATGTATTCTCTGCTGTCCCTACCTTTCGTGCCATACAAATCCTTTCCGTCTCTCCTGTTACTCGCAACAGTGCACTTTGAGTTCAATGACAACGTAACAAGATCAAATCTCATGCGCCACGCCATCGCGCTGCCTTACGCTGACGATGCCATTTCCCTTCCTTCCCGTCCCATCTGCCGCCAGGATTGACCCACTTAGTAAGCTCCTTGCGAGAGCATGTATGGACGAAATCACAAGCGTCGAGTCTTGCTTGCCAAGGATTCCGAATGGACTGGCATGAAGAACCCGATCTGCTCGCAAGTCAAGACGGCGAAAACGCTGATAGTGCCCACGACGCGCTTACCGCGTGTTTCTGCGCGGAAAACTTCCAAGTCATGAGCTGAAGCCTCGCCTCCAGCTCGTTACTGCAAGTAGGTAAGTATATGGTCGTCTAATAGCATGAGACTAACTCCGTGAAGTAGACTATTCGGTATTCATGAAGTCTTGCCTGCGACGATTCGAACGTCAAGTAGATCGAAGCTTTGACTCCCACGACAAGGATCACATTACCACCGGCGTCTTCCCAGCGGCCGAGAAGCTCGGCGTGTAAAGTACTCGCTGATCGCAGGTCGGGCGACGGTCTGCTCGCGTCGGATGTTGTGTCTTCGGGGGGATCTGTTCTCTTGGGCATGTCCAGCTCATCATGGCGTCTTCTCACCTTATATGTAGCAGCAATCCACGGTCACGTCAAGTATGCCGCGTTCTCGATTTCGTGAAATGTTTGCTGACGAGCTCCCCGCCCGCCCAGCCCCGGCGCGCACTGGATGCGCGACCCGCACAGCGGCGTGTACAACTTCCCGCCGCACTTGCAGCGCCTGCCCGATGTGCGCAAGTTCGACTTTGAGCGGCTCCATCCCTACATGCGCCCCCTCGCGCGATCCGGTGCGTCTGTCGTCTTTTCTTCCCCCGCGCTGCAGACGCTGGTCGCGCTGGCACCTTAAGACGTTCTCCGGCTTGTCGTCCAGTCTGACGGGCGCGCTCGCGCAGAAGCCCTTCGACACCAGCTCGCTGAGCGCGGCGTTCGATACCGAGGTGCGCCACGACGCTGATGTGTGCTCGCGCCTACGCTGACGTGAGCAGAGCGTGGCACTCGATGAGCATTGCGATGCTGGAGACCGTGCGGCTGATGCAGCGCGACGGCGTGTGCGTGGTCGACCCTGAGGCGAGCAGCCCGGAGGCCGAGGAGCGATACATTCTCCTCTGGATGGTCAATCGTTCCTCTTCAATCCTCACGTTTTTGCTCGGCTCTGACGGGGTGTCTCGGCGCAGGGCACGATGCTTGAAATTTTCTTGACGCGCACGCCGGAGGAGTAATCTGTGAAGAAGTCCCGATCCTGCCAGGAAGTAGCACAGATTGATTGCTAATCGTCTCGTATTCCTGCTCGACACGGGGCAGAGATTCCGTTTTGTCTATTCAACACGACGCGTTTTGATCACGTGCATCGCGGCGGACGCCAACCGAGCAACCCCAACGATCCCAATCTTGCGCGCGCACATCTTTTTACTCTGTCACGTCATACGTCACATATTGGAAACTGTGATTGTATGCGCGAATCCTTGCCAGTCTGGCGGAGGTTGGGCCGGAAGGCGAATCAGCGAGGATGGGGTATCCGCGTCTCCCTCATCTGCCCCGCGCAGCTCGCCCTCATTCTGCAGGCGCTTAACATTTGGAAGCCAATGAAGTATACTATGAGAAAATATCTAAGCCGGATATTTGCAGGCATTGTGCAGAATGTCAGGCCAGTCCGACACAGCTGAGCAGGCACTTCCGTGACCCTGGTCGATCTGCAGCCTCTCACATGTTCTCAACGCAGAACCATGTCGATGTCGTCATTCTCAGATCCAACCATTTTCTCAGATTTACTCATAGTAGACGCAGGATATGAAGTGAGGCCGTAATAGAGAACAGCGCGATCGACAAGTCGCGGAGCACGCAGGCCCTCCAACCTCAAGCACATCTCCCCCATAATTTGAAGCTGTACGTCATTCACTGCATTGAGTGCCTAGATGCGCGGATCGGTAATTGCGCTGCGCTTGAGGTTGCGCGGCGGCGGAGATGCTTGGGGTATGCAGTCCCTTCAGCCCTCCGCCGTCTCACTCACGCACTCGTCTCTCATACGAATGCTTGTCCGTATAGTGTAGCATTTAGGATTCCTACCATCTTTGATGGTAATAAGAGAAAGCAGCGTTGAGAGGCACATCGGGAAAACGCTCCGTTGGTTGGGAGTATCCGGGAGTCTCCCGGAGTCGTGAAGTGATGGGAGTTCGGTTAGCGCCTGGCGGGGTCACCAAAACTCCGGGAGTCAGCCAGAGCTCCGGGAGTGGCGGCTGGCTCGGGCAGCTCTGCTTTCAGTTTTCTTGATTCTTCTTTGCTTGCAACACACACACGAACGGAATACAAATCAAAACAAAGTTATATTGCAAAACTATCTAAGTCTACACATATCCCATCTCCCCGACAAGTGCACGTACCCTGAATGCGACACATGGACGCAGCGCGCGCGTCAGCATCGTCTGCTCAACGAATATAAAAGAACGTACTCTGACACAGTTGTCAGACGAGTACTGCTGTGATGTTGCGGTACGTACCTAATTGTTGGCCATTGCAGCGCCTCGAAGCTTGCAATTGACGGTGTATTGGGCAGATGAGATGCCTACAAAATCAAAAACCTGTTAGTACGCGCAGTATGCAAAGCTCCTAATAGCCAATAAAAGCACGGGGAGACAGCGAGCCAGAACAAGAGCCAGAATCAGAGACCACTAGCACCAACGAGCCCAGAGTCAAGCCCAGAATCTAAGCCAGCAGCAGAACAGTCAGAACAGCCAGAATGAGCACACGGTACAGCCAGAGTTCTGCGGCTGCAGCTGCGAAGCGGCGGCCATCAGCCATGGGTGGCTGCAACCTCGGCCGCGACCTGCGAGGAAGAGGACGGGGGCATTTGAGACTCCGCCCGTCGCAGCGCCAGAATATGTGACGCGGCCGTGAGCGGACTTCTAAAAGGCTCCGAGGCCGTGCCGCTGCCCGCAAGCTCCCAAGTCAGCGCTTCGAGTCGAAAAATCATGTTTTTAGACATCATGTGAAAATGCGATATCTAATGATTCTAAGCATATTTGAATATCATTACTTTTTTCGAGATCTTGACTCTGGCATCTCCTGCTCTATTGCGATTGCGACGAGCACATCCAGTCTGTAAGTATCCACTGCAACCTAAGAAACACTTGAACGTTTGAACACTTTAGCACGGCTTGCACTCACTGCACACTCGGCAGATGCGGAAATGATGGCGGCATGAAGAACCGTGTGGTCCGGACACTTTGCGGACTCCGGGAGCTCCCAGAGTCGCTGGAAGCCATGCAACGACTCCCGGAGCAGCTGGAGCGCGGCTTGCGCCGAAGCCGTTTTCCCGATGCAGCCACGCCAAACGAGAGCGATGCGACCAACCCCAGTTCATATGCACGTCGAAGTCCCCGCATTGGGCCAGTTTGAATGCCGACATGTTATGTGGGTACCCCATATGCGAGGCAATCATCCCACAATGAGGCCGATCCGGATATCCGGACTCGGCACATTCGAACAACCTTGAGCTTCAACCAAGTGCAAAGTACTTATGTACAAGAAACTCAAGGTGCAAACTTCACGGGTATAATCAGCTACGCAACCAAAGATTGAGGATCAACTGATTCGACCGTGAACGCTATATAAAATCTAAAGGACGACGCTGTAAAAAGGGGTTTACTGTAACGAGAGAATGGTACTGCACGACCGGTTCTCTAAAACCCGCGATACAACTCCTGTAACGCCCCTGAACTCTACCGAGTGATCGGATTAGCAGATCAGTGTCTACCGCCGCTTTGGCGAAGATCTTGCCGCTGAGAAGCGTTAGATCTTTCCTGGGGTCGCGCCATGCTACGCAAAAAATAAGCCCACACTCCTGAGCACTACGAGAGCCAACCTGAACACTACGAGAGCCAACTTGGACATTAGTGGTCCTGTCAGCTGCACCCTGAACCCTGATTGGTATTGAGCTGCGAAAGTTGCCCAAGGTCCGGGGGCGGTGATAGGGGCAGCGCGGTTGGGTATCCATCACTGCTCCGCCGGAGTACCGTGGCAGCGCGGAGTGAAGCTGACAAGAAGCTCGGCTGGAAGCAAGCGTATTGGCATATGAGTGTCTACCTTGGCTCTGGCGAAGATCTGGGCGGTATTGTGGCAATGGTGCCGTAGAAAAGCGATATATCTCGTGTGGGGTCACGCCTTGCTACGCGAAAAATCAGCATACGCTCCTAAACACTGCGACAGCCAACCCGGACATTATTGCTCCTATCAGCGCCCTGAGCCCTGATCGGTAATGAGCTGCGAAAGTTGCCCAAGGTCCGAGGACGGTCAAAGGAATAGCGCGGTTGGGTATCCATCACTACTCCGCCAGAGTACCGGGGCAACGCCGAGTGAAGCTGGCAAGAAGCCCGGCTGCGAGCAAGCGGCTTTGCATATAAGTGTCCCCGTCATTCGGACGAAGATCTGCATGGTATGACGACAACGGTGCTGTTGAGAAGCGATATATACTGTGTGGGGTCGCGCCATGCTACGCAAAAGATCAGCCCACGCTCCTTAACACTACGAGAGCCAACCTGAACTCTATGAGAGCCGTCTTGAACATTAGTGGTCCTGTCAGCTGAACCGTGTACCCTGGTTGGCAATGAGCTGTGCAAGTTGCCCCAAGTGCGAGGTCGATCATATATATAAGAACAGCGCGGTTGGGTATTGACAACTGGTCGGTCGGAGTACCGCGGCAGCGCTGAACAAAGTTGTCCAGGGGAACGACCACGGGCAAGTGTGTTCATGGATGAGCTGGTCCCAGGCGTCGCAAGGGAACATGAACAGGGAGACGGCACGAAGGTAGACCATTTTCCTGGGGGCTGCAAAACGAATCAGCGCTAGTAAGTTTGCTGCTTGGTGGGAATGCCGATAAAAACCTTGCTTCTAACATAGGTCGTTGACTCCTCAATTTGGACTGCGGAAAACGTTTTAAGCCGTCCTGTAATGCAGATAAGCTTCAGAAGTTCAAAGACCGTGCGGTGAGCGATTACCTTGGCGTTAAAGGTGTCTTCTGCCATGACAGTAGCTGGCCCACAAGACTCGCGGTCGACGAGCGCTATATACCGACGCGTGGATTCAGGCCATGACCCTGACCCAAGAACGAATCATCTCACCTGGCGAGGTGGCAGCAGGAAAATACCGGCGGACGAAGGGTGCGCCGGCAGTTGTGTTTGAATGGAAAACATACCGTTGCCGGGGAAGAGGGGCGAGGCTGCGAGCGTATGCCAAAGCCTGTGGCTGGAATGAGGATTTCGATAGTAGAGTCAATCGGAGTTCATCACCTTAATATTGGGCGTGCGATCGTGCAAGCTCGTGTTCATATCCGAGGCGAAACCTGATTTGTGGCGGCCACAAACTGGTTAACTATATCAGCTCATGACAGGGGGGAGCACATGCCTTGGTTTACAGAGAGAAAACACTTATTAGCCTTGGGAGAACGGCATGTGGTCGCGCATGAATCTGAGGCGAGAGCTTGGAAGTGAACATGCGGTCTCGCCGTACGAGCGGCGGGAGATTCCGGTCCAAACTGATGATCGTGAACCTGTCAGATTCTATGTCAAGTGACAATTCGGAAACGGAAAGGGTTTACGCCAACCTCTGCGCTTTGCAGCCGTTGCTGTCTGAACTGAGTTTGAGATTGAAATTGCTTGCTCATGACGAACTGTGCAACGGCCAGTTAGTGGAACTCGTCATGGTCGAGTACCACAGGAGACACACTGCAGGCTCGACGAATCCTTTTCGAGGATGACGGGTTGCAACTGTGGATGGGCGTGATACTTCTCAGCGTGCGCTTTATGCTAGAAATCCATTTGCTGCGGGAAATGAAGTTAAACGTGTGTGACTTTCTTGAATGAAAGTTTCGAATGAACAGCACCTGATGACGAATCTGCAATCGTTTCATTGCGCCCTGAGTCAATCCCGTAAGGAGAGTCCTTTGTAGCAGGAAGTTAATGAATGGGCAGAACCTGAACCATTGGAGTGGGATACCGTATGACACCAAGCAAAGAGCCATTGTTCAATGCAGCCTAGAATACTGGAGGTACGAGTCAGCTCGCATTCACGCCTCGAAAAGCCCAACGGAGCACCAGGTTCAGGCTCTATACATACATGCCCTACCGCGCACTGCGGTTCATAATTTAGGTCAGGAGCTCGAAGGGCAGCATCCGGATGCCTTTGCTGCCCGCAGGTCATGTGGCGCCGTCGTCCACAGAATGAATGTACGAGTGCCCTCGTGAGCCGGAAGTCGAGACTCTAAGTCTGTGCGCTTGTACCTACTGAGTAGCCTACTGCAGTTTTCTCCGAGCGGCAGTACCTGTGAGGTATGAAGTTGTGGGCGTGGTCGGCGTATGGCGTGGGCCGCGTGGCATTTGCGGAAGAGTCGGCCCGGTTTTGGCGGGAAGCTTTCAACTGCGCTGTACAGTGCGAGCTATAGATCGATCTGCGAGGCCGCATGTACTTTCGAGGATATGTGTATTTTGTTTCGTCTTGAAAGTTCGTCAATGGATCGATTCCAGAGACGCGCCTGTTACGTCACTGCTTCGCTTCCAATGAGTGGCCCGTTCATTCGAAGGTCGCCATATGGTTGGTTCCAAAGATGATCATGAATTGACGCTCAATTACGACAGACACTCTAGAATACAGGACGACTACTGGGAGCCACTATAAGAAGACGGGACAGTCGGTTCTCAAGCTCCAGACCCACATGCCAATGTTGTCAATTCCAGGCGCAATGGCAGGTATCATCTCCTCGCAACTAGTTGCAGACAGCTGACGCAAACCGACAGCCAGACGGGACAGACACGGAGTCTGTCTCCCTCTCTGACTGGCAGGTACGTCGATTCCATGATGCAGTGTAGTCTGCTACTGAAGTCGACCTCAAGTCCATCCCGCCCTTTTCGCAGGACAGTGAGCCGGGGAGTTTGTAGTCCGCGAGACAGGTGACTGGTCGCGTACCGACTTTGGCCATCAAATCCTCCACATAGCTTCGACTTTAGGGGATGACGCTGCTCTCGCGCAGATAGCGAACACATTCCCAAGAGTGACTCTCGAGAATGCGCGCCTGTGGTTGACGTACCTCAAGGACGTTCAAAACACCGGCGGCGCGTTTGACTCGTTTATCATGGATACCTTCAGACAACTCGACTGGTGCCAAGTCCTCCGGTCCCCCCATTCGGCAGACATAGCGGTGAGCTCAGTCATTTTTCATTGTGAGTAAGCTTTCTGAAATTGTGGTCAGCCGGAGTTGTTTCGCCTCCTGCCTGACGCGCTCCAATCGCCTCCGGCTTCACAGGTTCGCAGATCCGTCTACGCGCGAGATAGAGCAGTTAAATCTTTCCAGTCCCCTCCTGGTGACGTCGACAATGTCGGAGAATCTGTTTACAATTCCGAAGAGGCAACGCATCCAGCCTGCGAAGCGCCCGAATCCTATTCCCAGGAGACAACCTGCCCGATACGCGATTCCACTGAGAGCGCACAGACCGTTCGTGACAGAGCAACAGGTCCGCAATTTAAGGCCCGTCGCTTAGCTATTTGATTCCCAGTCACTTGCGCAGGCCTACCCTCCTCGACTCGCGGGATCGGAAATCCTGCAGGATTGTCGCCCGCCGAAGCTTGGAGCCGTGCGGCCAAGTCAATTGCCGAGGCCATCAAGGTATTCGATTTAATGTTCGCCATAGCGTTCGTCTAACGCATTGCAGGACCATGACATGGGCAACACAGTCATCAATATAATCGTGGGGAATATCTCAGCGGAGCAACTCGAATTTAGGATGTAGATGTTTATGGTGCGAGCTAGCGGGAGGGAAGTCGACTATGGCATGAGAGTAGCAGATTTCGTCAATAATTACGATGTGATGCACAGTTTAAGGACTCATGATTCATGAGGGTCAGCAGGCATGTTAAACTTGCAGGGCAGTCATGCTTTTCAGACCTTATCTGAGACTGCAGAGTGGGGCTGCGAGACGTGCCCTCACCAATCTGTTAGTCTCAGATCACGGCCTCTCCGTCGAGATATTACGCCGTGAGACGAGATCGCGCGAGTATGAGATTCCAACTGCAATGCGGCGCTGCCGGCTCTGCCTATTCAGAATTGAGGAGCCGCTGCACATTCTATTTGAGTGCAATGCTTCACGGGAACTGAGACAGGCTCGTGCTCGCTTCTGGTCTCTATGCTATCCAGTGTGTGTCAGCTTGGCTCGACAAGCTGCGCGCACACGGAAGCATAGGCCAGCACCGGCATGCCCCCTGATCTCCGTTGGGAGCCTGAAGGCTCTACCAATGCGCGAACGCTTGTGGGCACTCACTTCGAATAAGCAGTTAGCTTTTGTGCTAGGCAACTTCGCATTGTAGGTCTTTGAGATTCTGGAGCGCGAGAAGAGATTTATCCCAACGGAGATGGAAGTGAGAATTTTCTTGGATCGTGAATACTAAATCGTGGACCACAATATAGGCGAGAGGAGACGAAAGCTGCACTCGTCGGGGTGGGCTGTAATCTACCGCGCCTAAACGGTGGTTCACAGGGTGGGTGGGTCGGTCCGGAGCATAGCACGTCTCGTTTCGTGTTATGCCTCCGAAGCGGGGGAGTGTCTAAGTAGGCCCATAATATAACCCTGTACTTCCTTCCTTCCTTCCTTCCAGGCGAGGGATTCGCGGATTATGTAATCTTGCTGAGCATTCGAGCTCCTTTCACTTTCTTGATGTCGGAGTCTAGCGGGTGCAAATCGCCTTGTCAGTTCTCGTCGTCAATGACAATATCAATGCCGTCGTCGTCGTACAAGTTTCAGCAGGCCAAGCTGGTACTGCGGCTTCCGTCGATTATATTACCTGTCTGGTGGACGGGCCGGGGGCCGCCACGCGCTCACCAGAACTTAATATTTTCCTCAGGCGACAACAGCGACGCCTGTCGATCCACCTTTTCAGTCTTTCAAGAGCGAGCAGAGCAAGGTACTTCTGGCGTCTCTGGTGCTGATTTTTACTCATCATCCGCAAGAGAGTCTCGCCGAGCCCAGCGGACCTGCTCTGCCCGAGCAGAAGTCGACAGGGACTCGAGTTTATCGCCGATCCTGACCGCCAGCACGCTCTTTGGCAGCGGCATTACGATGCTGGTCCCGCAGGCACCACCATGAGCGCCCGCTCGCCGACCAAGGTGCCCTCGTTATCGCCGCCGAACGCGCACATCCTGGCGTCGTGCAGGCCGCCGTTCGCGGCCGCGCAGAGCGCCGGGCTGATAGGACTACCAGCTGCTCTAGATCTCTCAAAGATGCAGCTCAGGTGCCAGAATGTTACCAACCACAACTCGCCAGGCCGTCCACCACACACAGATCGGCCGAGCGTCGAGGTTTGCAGCTTCGCCCTTCGAAACGGCCCGATCCTAACCCATGGCCATCAGCAGTCTCCTACGAATGCTCACCAGTGGTGGATACAGCCGCTTCCCCTGGCATCGCCGAGTCCGGGCTCATGAGCGCTCGGTTGTACGGATGGTGCAAACTCGCTTTCGCCGTGGTCCGCATGCGAGCGCGTATGCTACCGACAACTCACCCTGGCCATCTCTCTGCGAAATTTTTGCTCTCGGTGTCGACTACCTTCCCGGCGTCGTCGTCGCCGCCGCCCACGTGGCGCTTAGCGGCAGCCGCCTTCGCGCTCCCCACAGCTACTCGCCGAGGTCCGTCTGTCGCGTGACGGGCATGCGTTGTATCTTCGGACTCAGGCTCTTGCAGGTGCGCCCCAGGGCCCTCCAGGCTACTCAAAATTGAGCATATCTTTCCGGACACGGCTGTTCCGCAGGTTTGTGCTCATACTGCGAGTGCTTTTTCTAGCTGACCCACGTTTAGCCCGAAGGAATTGCCGTCCGCGGCATGTCCAAGGCCGCACGGGGGCCTACTCTTGTCTGCGCGCGCCAGCAGTGTACGTCTAGGAAATCCACGGCGCGTCGTCCCTCGTACAGTCCCAAACACCTTCCATGCCTGCGTTGCCAATTCCGGCGACGACGGCCGCGCAGCTGCATACTCCAGATGTTCTTGATATCCAATGTGACTGGGCGCAGTGCAATACTTGCATGTGTTAGGTCCTGCTTTCGAACATCTCCGTACACACACAAGCAGTGCTCGACATCCCGCGGATGCCCAGCGGCACTCATGCCTATCTCTGCATCGGCCAGCACGCCATCACGCCGTGCCACCAACGCGGACGTAGACGGCATTGTCAAGATCTGTTGCCCCCCCCCAATCGCTTCGTGAACTAGCCCGTCGACCCACTCACCTCAGGACCAGGGACCAGCACGCATGCCGGCTCCACACGTGCGACATGCTCAGTACGAGTACCTTCCCGTGTCGACGGCGACATGCACCGCAGCACGGTGCGTTCGCAGCAGCGCGATCGCATCGCCCTCAATAGGACCCCACTTGCTCTCGGCGGCGCGGCTGTCCACGAGCTTCGCCCTCGGTGCAGCACGCTTGCGGTAATGCCTGGAATTCTCTTGCGTTCGCAATGCTCAAGCCCGTCGACCGTCGGCGCGATCCAGCGGGAGATGTGCCATGCTGTCCTCGTCCGCGTCCGCGTCCTCCAGCGTGCCTACCGTGTGACGCCTGCCGCCGATGCTGGCGATAACGACCCATTCAATATCCACAGCCGCCCAGACGTCCTCGCACTGCACAATGTGAAGCCGTATGACGCGCCGAGCGCCGACCAACATAACCCTGCATGTTAGACGGCAGCGGCTAGACATACTCTACAGTCGACTCGCGCTCGTAGCGCATGTCCAACCGTTGGTGCTCTCACATAGTAGCAACAGCAGTACCCGCACTATTCAATCCCTTACTTCTGACACTTAAGTAATCTGAATTCGGACAGCATACTGAAAAGACGGCAAATGGATGGCCATAGGCAGGAAATGGGCGAAACTAGTCCCGAATCTACCGATAAATAAATGATGATAAATTGTGATGCCACGCAAAAGCCTCGAGGATGTGCGGCTTGAGTGCGCATGGAGAAGGTCAGGGATCTCAGATCTGGCAGACACGCGTCGGAGACGTGCCTCGCCGTTTGCCAGATATATCCAATCAAGCTTATCTTCAAAGCTATAAGGTTGGTCGGCATCTGCGTTTCGTGAAACCTGATTCCCTCCCTCGACCCGCGAATTGGGATGATCTTGGTCCCACTCATCGACACTCAATTGCGTCCTGGCACCAGTACTAGCGTAATGAGAATCTCGCGTCGGTCGGTCCATTGACTCATCTCGCATCACCAGGTCAACACGGGCACCTAGCTCATTCATATCGACGCATGCGCCCCGAGCCCAATGTCGCGGCAGATCCACGTTTCCTCCCGTTCATCCTTATTCTGTTCAGTACGCAGTGCTCGCGTTCCAACGCAGCGGAATCTCACATATATCCCATCGATGCAGTACGCCAGGAACACACACATTAACCTCGGCGACACTAAGCGCATGAACATCAAGGTTGGGGACTATGAGATTGTGAAGGATTGAGACACGCCGACATCTTCCCTCCGATCCTCAGGCGGTTCTCTTCCCGTCGCCGCGACCACGACATGGATGTAGCTCGAAACCTCTCTCATTGAAAAAGTATGATTGTTTCTGCCTTTGTACACGCGACATAAGACTGGGTTGGCGGCTTGGCAAGGGACTGCTGCTGCGATCCATTCGCTTGCGAGAAAAACGGCGACACGGCAACGCTCTTTTGTTCTAATGAGATACCGAACGCACCAGGGGACTCATCTAGCCGTCTCATGCATCTAATGACCAGCCTCATGAAGACGTGTTCCGCAACACTGCTCTGACTGCAACAAGTCTAGGCAGGGGACTCTTATGACTATCCCAATAATAAATCTTGCTGAATTATCAGACCAAGCCGAGCGGTACGAGCGAAGGCCTCCCACGCTCCATGGCCAAATATCCGGCTTTCCCACTGGATTGTTTACGTAATTTCATCGGGTATCCGCGTCCCAGATTAGATCTAAATCTAGAGTTCATATCTAGACTACGACCACTGCGGCTGCCGTATAAAGCCTGCCCGCATGACCTGCGTCCCTATCGATTGGCCAACGTACTCTCTACACTGCGCATATTTTTCTATCCGCTCCCGCACTTGCAGGTCACCATGGCCGCTATGTACTGCTTTGTACGTTCATGCTCGCTAGTGCGGGTATCTTGGCTGAAGGACTTCGGCTAGCTGTGCGGTGCAAACGCCCAGGTTGCCGGCGCTCTTGAGGTGAGCGACTGCAGGGTCTCCCTAGTAGCAACAACCGACAGTGCGCCCGCAGGCCGAAATTGCGCACGCATTCTCCCAGGCGCGACCAGATGCGCCGCCCCCGCCGACGTCAAGCATATTCCACTTCCTCCCGGAGGACATCAAATGGCAGGAAAAGCTGTGTCTGCTGGGCCCCCTGGACGAACAGCACGCCGAGCTCTTTGAGATGCACGAGACATCGCCCGCGGCCGTTGAGGCAATCGACGTGCGCAGCGTGCGCCTGCTGCGACCCATGATTCCCGGCGAGAATCACGACTACGGCACCGTGGCGAGCCCTGCCGGGCGCGAGTACAACGTGACTGGAAATGTCTTTCCGTTTTTCCACGCCGGATGCTTCAAAATCTTTCAGACAGTCTGCGCGCAAAGCGGGCGCGAGTCGTGGGCGCACCCTGAGCGCGTGCTGTGGGCCGTTATTCGCCGCCAGAACCTCGATGACCCTGACGTCTCTGGTATCAATGGGATCAACTACGGCCTCGAGATTGAGAACACACAGGGGATTAGGACCGTCGAGCCGCTCGCCAACCTCAAGATCGCAGGTATTGAAGGCCTCACAGAGCCGGTCGTTCGCTGCCTCGAGCTGAACAAACATCAGCTCGTGCCGTTCAGTGTCTACCGGAGCTGGTGGTTTGGACCCGCTGCGCTGTGGATTTTCAAGCGCCCCGATATGTCCGTCTCCCTCCTCTCCCTTGCTACCTATCCTGATCAAGGTGTCAGATTCCCCGTTGAAGAAGCCTATATCAACCCATTTCACATGATACCGCTCCCACCCTCCGTCTCAGGCGTCTCCCCACTCGAACGCCTCCCTGTCGAATTGCTCGCGTTGATCGTTGAGGAATTAGACCGTTTCACCGACCTCACATCTCTCCTCTGCCTCTCCAAGTCCGTACGCCACCTGTGCGTGAAGTCCATGGGCATATTCGTCCGCACACTCGCGCCCGGGTGGCTCATTCCCCCGCCGCGCGTGTTACACCAATTGAAACTGGACCCGCAGTGGCCGCCTGGGCCATTTCCGTGGCTCCGTTACGCGCATTGGTGCAGGTTCAACAGCCCATCGATGCGCAACCGCTGGCGCATCTTCGGCGTATGCCAGCAGATTGTCGATATTGCGATGCAGATGGACGATGACGCGCTTGGGCAGCCTCAGCAGTTCGCGGACTTCGATGTCGAGGAGTGACCGCCTCGTGTTTCTGGCAGCTCGTACTTTGCTGATCACTGTTGCCGCTTCCGTCCCCGATAGCCCTGCTCCTTTGTCCGTAGCTGCCGCCGCTACATCATGAAAATATCCGTGTTCCACAATCCCTCCCTCCTTGCGCTGGAATCTCTCTTGTTTTATGGTGCTCCTTCGATTGCTTAGGTTTTCCCTCATATTTTTCTGACATCTGCTCATGATAGCACACTGCGTTGTAATTACCAACACTCGTTTCCCGCACGTACGTTGCCAGATCCCACACTCGGGGCTAGACTACTGGCGGCGCCCTTCTTTCTTGGGATAGTGCGCCCCTCGCTATGCTCAATCCTCATCGTTGGAGTGGAGAGCGGCGACATCGCACTTCGCATCCACGTCGATAATCAATCTTAGATTCTCAGCTTTTCCGTCCTAGGTACAACTTCGAACTCAATCGTAGTATGCCTCCCTCTGGCACTTCGACCGCCAGCAGGAATCGGCCACGCAGGACCGATCAGTCTGAGAAAACAGCGAACAGAAAGAAGTCGAAAGCTTTATCGACGGCCGCGAGCAACCCGCCGTTCAGTGTGTGCCATGCACGTTGACAAAGATATCCTATTCTAAGTCATACATGCCTAATTTCGGTCCTGGTGGAGCACTGGTCACCTGCTGCTCGCTCTCGGGTCCATCGCCCCCATGCTCTACGCCCACATGAATATGCCACGTAGAGGGCTAGACGACGAATAGAAGTAAGCATATATAGCATTTTAAAGGACACAATTACCTTGATGGCCTCTCTGAAAGCACGCCAGGGCGATACACTCGAATTCGGTGTGCTAATCGAGTTTGCGTAAGACGGCCACAAGTGCGATACGCCGACAACTGCTGAAAGTATGACTATAATCATCGATAGACGAGAGCTCAGTTGAGGTTGCACATCACTCTTGAAAGGCCGTGAGCGATGAAGGATCATCCGATTTGGAAACCCACCCGACGCGACCTCTTCCAAACTTTGACCGTGATCTTCGATGGTTCACTGCAAGCACTGGCGATGAGGTGATGCTCATATGTTGATCCCGCCTTTGCATATCGTCAGCAACAAGGGCAAAATTGCGGGCCAACGTACCGCAACAACTTGAGCAAGATAGAGGCGACTCGCAGCGGTTCCTGATGGTGCGTCTGCGGGGATTCAACCTCCATCCTCCAGGGAGGCAATAGACGTACCTCCGTCCATGTCCGTGCTGTGTCGAAGAGATGTCATGTTCCCACTCGATAGCTCCCAGATCCTAATCTCTCCACTATCGCTCCCAGCAACGACGACGGCCTGGGACTCGGCGAAGCAAACTTGCAGAGGGAAGTTACTGGCAACACGACTTGGGGCCGGGAAGTCGTGCAAAAGGTTCAAACCGGTTGCTGTAACTGCATAAACCCGGACCGAGACGCGAGCGTAGTTACTGCCAGGTATTTTCCGTCCACGGAAAGTGCACCCTCGCCGCTAAGAGGCCAAATTTATCATGATGTTCATTCGGATTTGACGAACCGAATATGTAACGGACTCACATCCGATGGCAAAGGCTACGTCTCCACAAGGGTCGAGAGGGGTCGAGGATATCCAGCGCAACACTGCAGATAGGTCAGAGGATCTACGCAGGGGTGGTCGTTCATACCATTCGCCTTCCTTGATCGCTGTGGCAAGCAGCGTCTGTCTGTCCAGAAAATGAACGGTCCGTATCTCGCGCACGCCATTCATTGACCAAGAGAAAATCTTTTGAAGCCCTATAAAGTCTCAGTCAGTATAGGCGATTAGCTATAGTGTACGAGGACTTACTAGAGCCCAGGATACCATAACAGTAGACGGTGTTACCGGAGCAGCAAACGAGCCTGTTACAGTGAACGGCCAACGACGCGATGTGAGCCTTATTCCCATCGACAAAAAATTGCTGTGATTTGTGAAATCGATTCTGGCGGAGTGAGAGCTCAACATCGACAGGCGCTCTTGGTGAAGCAGGGGGCCTACCTGGGCTGTGACGTGCTCGAAGAAATACAATTCTCCATTGCCGCTACCAATGAAAATCTCCTTGTCATCGCTCCAGCATCTGGATACTGCCTCGGAATTACACTTTGCCAGGCTTTGAAACATCTGACCCGTCGCCAGAGACCAGATGAAAACGTGACCATCGTCATCTGTCACTCCGATAAGTGAGTGGCCTCAGAGGTGCGTGATGGCCATACATACCTCCGGTTGCGAGCAATTCTCCACTGCTAGAGAAAGCCACGAAGCAGACGGGTTTAATATGCTTGGAAATCGTCAGTGACAGGGCGTATGGCTCCATCCCAGGCAGTGATGGGACTGCGACGACCATGAGGTGACCCTCACTCACATTTATACTTGGATTTCAATCCTTACTGCGTCCAATGACGCAGAAGGCGGGTGGATGAGCTCTGACGATCGATTGCTGCGTATGTTTCAAGCTCACTAATCATTGGAGCCCGGGTGAAGCTTGGGATAACGGATGAGAACTTCGGTGGTGATGCAGACAAACGCACGGGCCCTCGAAAGGAACGAGATGGAAGAGAATCGCGCTGTTACCCATCGAGGCTCTGCGTTTAGCGACTGTCTGACCTCGCATGTTTGATTGCGGCCTAAAGTTCCATTATTTCAGAATGTAACGTCGTGATCGCTTCGGCTTACTGCTTCGCGCACTTCGCAGTGGTAACAGCAGTGTCCATATTTCCCAGACGCGAAGGTAACTCTTTGAAGTGGCCGCGAGGCCGTGGCTAGGTAGGCAGGTAGGTAAATTCGGAGCTGACGGGGTCAAGCGAGCGAGCGGAGTTTCCGAACCGAACCGAACCTGCTCTCAATGATCATGATTTAGCACGCGGCGTTCGATTCAGGACCACGCGCGACCGAGAACGGCCACGTCCGCCACACCAGCAGTCCCTCCGATTCCGGATCCGACGTTGCTGCCACCATGTTCTTTGGAAACGCGAAGTTCGCGTTCTCGACTTATGTCTATTCCCCAACCGACCATCCTGTGCTTTGGGACTGCGTTCGGCCTGTCGCCTGAAGTATCGCGCTGAAAAGCCGATTCCCAGGGTATCTGTCTCTTACATCAACCTTAGTCCAGAGCTCGCGCTGAAATAACGTGATTGTACACCCCTAGCTGAACGAACGCTCTGTGCGCTTTCTCTTCCCAGCCGGCTCGCATGGCTCTGTTTAGGTCAACCCAAGCGTCGCAGCGTGCACCATCAAAGCGACTACCGTATGCTTGTCTAACGCTATTTCAATACGACCGTCAACTTTCCATGGAACACGATCGCAGGATTTCTCTTTTCCTTCGGCGCCTTCCCTTGCCCAGCAGTACTGGACGCCGTCTCATGTCCAACTCCGGTGGCTGCTTGGTTTTTATCGCTCTTGACCGCAGCGAGCTACGTACCCACCAAAATCAGCAATTTCACAAACGGTACCGGCTCAGCGGGAACATACTGTCGTCGAGCTATTCGCGCTTGCCTGCGAGCTACCGTTCTTCGACGGCTGCGACTGCGAGTTGCCTTTCTTCGGAGACTGCGATTGCGAGATGCTTTCCTGAAGAGACTACGACTGCGCGTTAGCACGCTGGCGGTACGGACGCAACACGATTGGTACTCACTGCATTCATCGTGTTGAATGTGGATGATTGGTGAGCGCAATGGATATGGGCGTTTCTGTCATCAAACGATGCTCGTTATTATACACAGACCGTTCCCTTGTTACTGCACAAAGGCAGCGTCAGGAGACACAACGGCCTTCACTATATGCAACAAGGCCGCGATTCAAAGACTTTCACTCTCTCGGGTCTCGCAAAGGCGTATTTTGCTCTCGCTAGCGTCAGGAGACACAACGGCCTTCACTATATGCAACAAGGCCGCGATCCGCCGTCAAAGACTTTCACTCTCCTCGGGTCTCGCAAAGGCGTATTTTGCTCTCGCTAGCGTCAGGAGACACAACGGTTCACTATATGCAACAAGGCCGCGATCCGCCGTCAAAGACTTTCACTCTCCTCGGGTCTCGTTATGTAGGACAAGGATCTCTGGTTAGGCCGCTGCCGGTGCACGCTCGAGTTTACCTGATCAGCACTTCAGGGCGCTTTCGAAGTGAGCATCACCGCATCGTACAACCTTAGATTCATTTCATTTACTAATAGAACTTCATTCAACGCCTGGCTCAATCAAACTGCTCCTTCGAATGAGTTCTACGATGCATCGAATGGAGCTCTGGTTGATTAAACAGTGTGGCGGAGGGTATCGACTCATGAATATGACATCTGCTGGTATGTATCTGGGCGAACTGTCGGCATAAATTGCCGGCTCACCTTGCGAGCAGGCATTGCGTTCATATCTAGATGCTGAAGCGCCGTGCATCTAGCACACTTGGTGAAATACGATCACCCAAGCGTAAACGGGCGAAGGTGAGCAAACTCGTCACTACGAGTCCTCCAACTCCAACTAATCGATTCGACCATGAGTCTTACGCGAGCCGTCCCGTACGCAAGCTGGCGCGCTTTATGATAGCCGACGTTTCTGGACGCGTTTGGGCGTGCCAGATCGTTTCCATATCGTTACGGGAAGTCATATGTAAAATAGGATCTGGTATTGTGCGAGTATGATGTTGCTATGATGCCGGGATGATGTTCGGCGCCTGCGGATCCGTGGAGTCGGCGCAAGGCATAGGCGCGCGTCGTCGATTCAGTTCAGATCTCGAACGATGCTAGAGGTACAAAACAGTACACCAGCATCGCGAAGCTGTCGTCGGCGCGGCACAACTCAGTGCGGGCGGGCTGGGACGTTGGCAAAGACAGGTGTTTTAAATTGAATTTTAAATCGCCGACCGCAGGCATATCTGCGCCCGACGGTAGGGCGCATCTTGCCGCCCATCACGTCCCAGCCCGCCCGCGCCCGAGAGCTTCGCGACGCTGGTGTACTGTTGTACCTCTAGCATCGTTCGAGTTCTGACGACACGCGGCCCAGTGGTGGGAAGATCGCAGGCGCAACAGCCTCGCAACACGTGAGTTGGACTCGAGAGCAGTACACCGTCTTGAGTGCTGCACGCAACCTCGTTGACAATGTCCAACAGACCGCTGGCTTCAACGTTGATCCCATCTAGCGATCCCATCTCGAGTTCTGACGCAATTGCAGCGGCTACGGACAGTGGTGGGAATCATTGCTCCCTCCCCGCACCAGCCTCGCAGGGCGCGGCCGTGAGTTGGACTCACGACTGGCAGTACACCGTCTTGAGTGCTGCAGCAAGTCAGACTTGTACTGACAATGTCCAACAGACCGAGGACTTCGTCGATCTGGATCCCATCCGCCGCGATCCCACCTTCTGAGAATATAATAGGTCGCAATTGCACGGCCGACGCGCACTCTCTGCTGCTGGCTCAGAATCATGTGCTGAGTTCTCCCTCCCCACGACCTACCTCCTCGTCGAGGGCGCGCTCTCTCGAGCGCCCGCGCGCCACGCACTGGTTGGTGCCGCGCGCGGGCGAGGACTCAGCAGAAGTCAGTCTTGTACTGATTGGTACCTCTGACGGCGTTGTGGACTTGCCCGTCGATATGGATCGTTCAGCGCCGCCGGTCGTATGATGTTATACCTTACTGATAATAACTTAGGTCTCGAAACAGGACACGACGGGAGCACACAGCACACTGAACGCCACGTCGGCAACGGTACGTGCAGCTCAATGCACATTATGGCTATCGCATTGTGCTCGTCGAGCGCCAGCGCTCCGCACAGCATAGTGCCGGGCGCTGGCTGGATAAAAAGTCAATGACGGTCAGACCCGTACCGATTGGTATCTCAGTGGTCGCTGGGGGGTGCGCGAGCGGCGGTCGTGCGTTCCACAGAGCAGGGTTACTCAAAATGCTGTTCAGGTCACTGACAATAAGCTAGGACTCTTGAGGAACTCTCGAAGGACAAAAATCTCGCCGAGCCCAACGGCCACACCCTCCGGATTCGCACTGTAAGGCCGCAACCGCATTTCTTTGCATGCAGCTGAATGGCGCTGGGGCCGACGGACACAGAGCAACTCACGATGTCATGGCACGGGTGGCTAAGCAATATTCGCGACACAAGTTCTGAGCAGCGAGGTATTTGCTACGCGCGTGTCATGCGAGCTGTCGTCGCTCTGACACGTACACCGAACAGCAACGGAATTTGCGGACCAGCTAGCACGGAGTAACCTGGAATGGGAACGACAGAAGTATGCCGCTGCGCAGAAGAAAGAAGCCGACGAGCGTGAGGCGGAGCGGCAGGAACGCGAGAAGACTCCGCCAATGGACAGGTATGGAGATAGATCGTCCGGTTCGGTCGCCCGCATGAATTGATGACTGGCACAGAGGGGCGGGCATTCCGTCGGCCTTCATCTCGTCGACAGAGAAGGAGCTCAGATTGGCGAACGTCTCTACACTGGAGCGACCGAGGCGACTGGTGCAACCGGGGGAGGCGGTAGACCCTATTGCGGTCATGGTGGGCTTTCTTAAATGCGTCGAAGTTGTCCAGAAGATCGAAGGTCTCAAAAAACGGCGCACGCGCAAAGTCAACGACGCGCTCGTGAATTTGAACACCCCATGGCGAGAGCCACCCAAGTTTCCGTTCGACCATGCGCCCTGGCACGAGTGGCTGCTTCAGTCTGCGCCAGAGGGCGTTGCGCGAGAAAGCAGTTTCGAACTCGGGCCTATGCCTTTACCTCCACCATGGCGCCTGGACCAGGCGGCTTTCACGAGCCCGGAAGACCTGCTGCAGCATCTCGAGACGGACTGGCTTGAGGAGGCGGACCAATGGGTGCAGAAAACAAGCATCGAAATCAAGGTAGCGGAATTCATGACGGGTACTCTGCGGGAGAAGGAATTGCGCGAGCAGCAGGATGAAGAGTTTCGCCGGCGCCTGCCTCCGCCTCCTATACCGCTTTCTGCTGCTCCCTATGTGCTGTGGAACTCGCTGCCGCGGGAAGTATACCGCAACGATCCCCTGGCGCCCACACTTCGTCGGCACGGTTACTTCGTAGCCTACACGGTGTTGCGGGCCCCAAGACCGAACCCCAACGGCAACCTGGTTTACATACGGACGAACGTAGACTACATCCCACCGCTTCCGGCGGGCAAGACCCCGAGACGACGGACAGATGGACGATTCGGCCCTGCTGAGATGTCTAGATACGCTCAGTGGCACCAGGTCGGGGAGTGGCATGCGGTGTTCATTCCGATGATGCGCAAGGACGGTATGCCGCACAAGAACGAGCACAGCAGTCTGCAAGACGACATAGCTTGGTACATCCCCGACTTCATGCGGCACTTCAGGCCCTGCGGGGATGACGCATACTACCTCTCTCCCGAACTCGTTCAAGCGCTCATTGCCGCATGGAAGGTTGACTACGGGCGGTTCCAGAACTTCATGAAGAAATATCCAAAGTTCGTCGGCCAGCCGTTCAACGCGGTCGCCCAAGCCAAACTGTCGCTCGACCTGCTGAAGCGTTATCCACTGTCGCCGCGGGATATTATCGAGACGCTGGCGAGCTTTCAGCGCAACATACTCGAGGTGCGAGGGTGGAACTCGTACGTGCGCTGCCGTCTCTGGCTGCGCGGGTATGAAGAACGACTCAACAAGCCGCCGATGCTACCGGCAGCGGACGCTCGAGACCCCCACGTTCGGCGTTGGACGCGCGGCGTGTTCACGGACGACATCGAGGTCGCGCAGCGCTACGCGCAGTACGGCGTGCCGGTATTTCATGTGGAAGTTGTCAACCCTGGGTTCAAGCCGCCTGCGGACCACTTTGTACCTGAAGGACCAGTATATATATCGCAGCTGCTGGAGCTGCGATACGTAAAGGAGGCGTGGAACGATATGCGCATGTTACCGCATGTGCGCGCGGTTCAGGAGGATATCGATCTACGAGGCGGACAGCAGAACCCCACGCGTAACCCGATAGAAGAGGATCACCCGGCGCAGCTAGACTACGGGATTCAGCACGCGGACAACGACGTGAGGATGGAAGACGATGTGCGACAACAGGACGACATCGTGATGGGCGACGATTTCTTGCCGCCGCCCCCGACTCCGGCGCAGGCAGGCACAGCGCCCGCTGGGCTCCCGCCTCCGCCGCAAATGGTCTCAGCGCCCGCTGCGCCCGCACCTCCGCCGCCGCCAGTCACAGATCCATCACCAGCGCTGCTGCCATTGGCACCGGATCCGTCGTTGCCCATCAGCTCACAGCAGCCGATAAAGCGCAAAGGTAGGTTTGCTGTGAGCATACTTAGTTTCGAATCTGATGGTCATGGAGTTGTCGACTACAGCGACGTCGATATGACAAGCATTCGCGGAGACGCCGGGAGGGCAGAGAGCAGCCGGGGGGGGAAACGCAAGCGGGACGGTAAGCACAGCTGCGCACAACAGTGCGAGACGAATATTTACACACGCGCGACTCAGCAGGGAAGGCCAAGAATTCGCGGGACACGGGCGACAAGAAGCGCAAGACGAACAAGTCGAACGCGAACGAGCGGGATCCTTCGGTGCTACAGCAGAGGTTCCCTTACAATCGGCGCCGCGACGGGCTTCCAGCGTTGCCGGAATGGTGGCCGCGGCTGTGGAATCCAGCGGCCGAGCAAGTTCGTTTGACCCTGGGTCGTGACGAGGAGCGCATGAAGCTGCTCAAGGACGCGCCCGACTTCCCCGTCGACCTGAGTGCGAATCCGGGACGAGAGCTACTGATACCCATCATGGAGCACCTAGTCGGCTTCGCAGGAGAAGAGAGGAAACGCTCAAACATGATTGCGTCGTGGATAAGGCTTCGTCCGCATCGTATGCGGGTGCTGGCGACGCAGCCGGTGCGCGAAGTGACAACGTACAACGCGAGGAATTGGCGGAACATTCTCCGGAAGGTGATTCCAGCGGAGAAGGATCTCGAGTGGGGACTTCAGCTTGGACTGCGCCAGGAGCAGGAACCCGCGCGCATTGTTGTCGACGACGACGACGAACATGAGCGGCTGGAGGTCGAGATGGCGTGTGAAGCATCGATCTCGGAGGCGTCAGCAATCACAATCAGCGCGGCTTCATCCACGACGGCTTCTGCACCACTCTCGACAGCAGCGACGACAGAGGCTTCGTCATCAGACAGCGAGCAGGAGCACTGGGAGGACTTTGACGACGACGACATCGACATGACGCGCGTTAATCCCGACGGCTCCGCGATCGCCGTAGTCAGCCAGTACTTCGAGCCGCAGATCGGAGGGCAGCGCACAGACGACGGCGAACTGCTGGCGGTGGAGGACGAGCGCTACTTGTACGAGCCATCGGGCTGGCGATGGAAGAAATTGGGCAACCAGCGCGGCTTACGGGAGTTCACCTGGTACGCGGAGGACGGCGCGGGCGACGACGGCGTCCTCGAGTTCAAGTTATTCGGCGCAGCCCAGCGTGAGGAGTACGAGGACTACGCGCAGTGGTGGGACTACATGGGAGGCAGGATCCTTTACTTCCTCGACCACGACGGCATTCGCAAAGGAGGTGATATCGCCGGTGAGCGATTGACGAGGCCGCTGCGCTTGTTCCACCTTGATGGGGGTCGGAGGCCCGTGTACGACTTCAATACGAAGGAGAAGCCCGTGCGTATACGTCTCTGGCCAGCGCAGTCATTCCGAGTACCGTGAGTACGCGATCGCGCGAAAGAAGCATGCTAACGCCGACTTGTGTAGGTTGAAGGTACCGCACGATGCGCTGGGCGCTGTTGGCTCGCGCACTCGCAACAAGAAGTTTGCTCTGCCGGATAACGAGTATGAGAAAGTGTACCCCAATGCACCGCGGCCGGGGAGCAATCCAAGCCCGCAAACTCTGGCGGCGCAGATGACTGCCTCTGCACCGTCCGCGTCTACCTCGTCGACCTGGGCATCGCAAGTACCGCCGCCCGCACCATCACCAGCGACGACAACTTCCGCGGCGGCGACTTCCTCCTCCTCGTCCACGTCAGCAGCGGCATCGTCCGCGGTGAAGCCTGAGACCGCAGTCGCCAACGTTGGCGGCGCGCACGACCACGAGGAAATTGTCGACGGCTCTGATGCTTGCGTAGCGCTCAGTGTCTCTGCATCGCCGACAGCAACGTCTATGTCGTCTGCGGCGCCCCAAGCTGCGCAACCGGCTGCTGCTGCCGCCGTGAGCGCTCCGACACCATTGTACGACTTGCTGCAGCCGAAGGGCCCGATGTACTACAATGATCGCGAGATGCCCGCGTTCGCGGACACGCAGGACGCAAACTACTACTGGCCGAACGCAGCATGGAGGACACTCATTATCTGGGACATGGCGGAGCTCACATTCCGTACGGCGCTATTCGCGTTGGACGACTGTCTACGAAGGACGTACCCCTGGTGTAAGCAATTGAACACGGAGACAGCGGTACAACGGCAGAGTATGTTGTGCGCGATCTGGGATGATTCGTCATTCGTCCCGGACGGGCCGAGCCCTCTCACAGCGACGGACTGGCGCGCGCGGCAAGACTCGGTGAGAGCGTTTCACCGTGTAGTATCGACATGGCCACGTGCTGCACTACCGTCGCCGCCTGCTGCGTTCGAGGACGAGGCGGACTTTCTCGCTTTTGAGAAGCAGGTCTGGCACGTGTATACGCAGACTTACGCGGATTACTTCTTTCGAGAGCCCCCTGTCCCGATGCAGCACCCAGGAGTAGTGCCGTGGTCGGAGTAGGTACTTGTATTGTATGGATTCGTTTTTTTTGGAAGCGTGCCGCAATGTATGTATGGTCCCTCAATGGATGTATCATTCACGTTGCGACGGAATTACAAGTCTTTGTCACAGGGCGCGCAGGCATCGCATCGTGTCGTCGCGGGAAGGGACTGTGACATGTCAGTCGTACTTTGCGCTCCTGTACACTGGTGCTGACGAATCGCGGCGGGAGATCACCACTGATGGCAGTGCGGGTTCCACTTGCCGGATCGAGTTTCATCCGCCGTGGAGCGTGATGGGTTGTTGGACGATTTTTGCTCTCCGGTCGCGACACTCTTTTCGCGTCCATGGACCCTGGGCAAGTCGTGGACATAATCATACGCGAACATGAGCTGGTCTCTCATGACACTCGGGTATACATCCAGACGTAAATTGATCACACAACGGAAGGCCAAACTATCGCTGCTCGAGCGTGCAGAATCGATGCGTGGCTCTCGCGCATTCTTTATCGATAATGCACAAGCTGAATTGTTCTTCAATTGAAAATGTCAGCACCAAGACTTTGTCACACCCACAGACCTCGCCCTTATTCGTTTGAGCTGCGCGCAGATGGTCGATGCGCTAGACTCGTACGCCAACTTCGCCAAGGATCAACGCGATCCCCCGGTGGTCCCACCGGAGACCGTCGTTACTCGGGTTCTGACGGGGGGCGTCCACGCAAGCACATCGACGAGCAATGGCTTGCTACTGCGCCTCATTTTCGCGGCCCGAAATGTATAGCGGAATACCTTCCAGACGTGCACCCACGCACGATTCGCCGAGCACAACTGCGAGCTGGCATCCGAACTCCTCAGCCTCCGGTTATGATCCACAGGCTGGACGGGTCCAGAGCGCAACATACAGCCGAATGCTCGTCTGTCCTCTTCTGCTCGTAATCCGGCACAACTGGACGCCGAAGTCGCGCGATTCATGAATACGATTTCAGAACCACGGACGATCTCTCATGGAAGGTCAGGTGCTGTCGCTTGGCCAGGAATTGGGGTAGACGTTGCGCAATGCGAGGTCCCAAATCGCTGCATCCATGCAACGTGTTTCCGGGCTTCCTGCCCAGTTCGGTCGGCGGGCAATTGTTCCACGAAAATACCGTGTTGGTGGACCCGATTCCCTTTGGCATCATGACGGCCAGCATAGTGAGCTTTTTCTAACCGCTCACTATCGTCTCAATGCCGTTCTCGAATTTCTAATGTGGATGACATTCAGGCCTCATACACTGGAAACTGGTTACTCATGGGTTCGTCGACGACGATTCGAGACGTGTAATGGCCCTGCGAACAAGTAACAATAACCGGGCGACAACGGTTCTCGAGCTTTTCCTGGACATTGCCTGGACACCACCGCCGTCTGGGAGTTTCCCAGATCACGGCGTCGAGAACCTTCTCGTTGCAGCGGTGCAAGAAGAGATCTAGATTCGTGGACGTAATCGCGGCTCCTATATCCGGGGCAAAAGCACACTGAACACGGGCGTGGAGCGCATGTGGGTCGACGTGGTGGTACGCTACGTCAACAAGTGGAAAAGTTTCTTCCTTAACCTCGTGGAGAACGAGGGTCTCCAGCGCAACGACGACTGTCACATCTGGCTGCGTCACTTTCTCTACCTCGTTTGCATCAACGCAGCCGGCATTGCATGGGCTTGCGGGTGGAACGAACACCACTTCACGCGCCTGCCACCGCACCAGCACGTGCGTGGAACTCACTTACCCACACCGAACGAGCTGTACTTCTTTGGTGAACATGTGAACGGAGTACGCACACTTCACGTGGATGGTGACGGAGACTTTCTCCCCGACGATGAAGCCATCGCCAACTACGGAGCCGCGGACGATCACGACGACGATGACGACGATCGGGCCGTACGTCGGTTTCAGCACCAACAAGAGGACGATGCTGCTCACGCTCTGACATACCCGACGCTGAACTTCACCCAAACGGCTGGGGTCGTCCAAGGCACATGTTCGAGGTTCGCGTTCCACCACCTACAGCACCATTTGACGAAGAGGTGTTATATGCGCTTCTTCAACACCTGGCCCTGCCCGTTGACCTGACGGCCGAGACAATGCCTCTGCGCCGCCGTTGGTGGGCTGCCGCTCTTGACTATATTTCACGACTCGGCGCGTCTTAGCGCTCTCTTGGTAATGTCACGGCAGGAATGAATGAACATTTTCACTGTTGACGAGTACGCTACTCGAAATAATAGAGTACATCATTCAGATTCAAATACATAAGTCCGAGAAAACAGTTCGATGATGCGAGCACTGACGTGCTCGTCAATTCCCTGCGGGAGATACAATCTGCGCAGCCGCGCCGGGGGTTGGTCGTAGAAGGGATTATCGGATCCGTCCAGCCTGCGCGCCACCAGGACGATGAGATTCTCTGTGGTGCAGTCCGGAGACAGCGTGCAATCGAAGAGGTCGAGGTTTTTGAGCAGCGGGCAGAGCCAAGTCCCCGCGGCGTCCGCCGAGGGAAGGCCGAAGGCGTCGCAGAGGCGATGTAGGGTGGGGTGCGTGAAGGCGAGCTTGCGCAGGATGAGCGCGCCGAGGTTGCGCGCGTGCGACAGCGCGTTGCAGAACGCGTCGATGTCTGCGCCCATGATGGTGCTGATTGTCAGCTTGCTGAGCGTGTGCCAATGCGGGAAGGCGGCCGCGAGGAAGGCCACCCGGGCGCCGCTGCCCTCGGGGTCGCCGTACAGACGCAGCCAGCGGATGCGCGGGAGCGAGAATTGGTCGGCGAAGGCGAGCAGGTCGCCCATCGCGGCGGGCTTGGAGTACTTGATCCGAAGCACGGGCATGTTGAGCACTACCGGGCTCGTGCGCACCGCGAGGCCCACGGCGGGGTAGAGCAGCGTGAGATCGTCGAGGTTCGGGCAGGCGGCTTGGAGCGCGGCGATGTCATCGCGGCGGAGGTCCTGAGTCGTGACGGGCAACGCGAGCGAGACGATCACCGCGCCCGGGAAGGTCGTGACGACCTTTGTGAACGGGTAGTTGGCGTCAATGGTGTGCAGCTTCGGCGAGTAGGGGAGGAGGTGGACGGGCTGTGGCGTGGTGCGGTTGACGCGGATGAAGAGACCGCGCAGGAGAGGAGTCGCACCGCAGAGCATAATGAATAGCGGGTCGTCGGGCTCACTGAGGGTCGCCGCGCAGATCACGAGGGTACTTGCATCTGGGCATCAGGGGGAGCAGCGTGTCGACGAGCTGGCCATCGACTGGGACAATGGACGGGCGCGCGCGGAACACGCGCAGGTGCACAGGAACGCGCGCAGAGTGGGCGATCACGGCGGTGGCATAGCGAATCCAGGAGTGCACATTGTCGAGGAGAATGTCGTCCAGTCGGACGTCGAGCGTGCGCCACATGGGCGGATACAAATGGCAAGTCCAGCGGCGACAGACGGCCGATAACAGAAAGGGCTGGCGCTGGCGGTTGAGGACGTCGGGAGGCCTGTCCGAGAGCGAGCCAGAGGCAGACGGCCAGCAGAGCTCGATGCACCATTCGAAGATGAGGCCCAGAACCTCCAGCGGCGCCTTCCTGATTGGGTGCAGCGGCGCTTTCGCGACAGCCAACCGGCCAGAGGATATCTCGAGCTGCTAGACAGCCTGGCGGTCGTATTCGACGGCCTGCTCCCTGTCAGCCTGGCACATAGGCGACCTCGGCTTCCAATAAGCGCTGCTCGGCCGCCTGGAGTAACTGGCGGGCGTGCTCCCTGCGCTTGGTCGCGACGCCGACATCGGCCTGCTCAATTTGCATGCGCGCGAGGACGGCAGCTGCCTCTGCGCCGCTGGCGTAGCGGTTGGGATCTAGAGGGTCGAACGACATGTCGCGTCGTGCGTGGACGGCGGGTTGCGGGACAAGAAGTTTTGTGGCTGCGCGACTGCAAAGGCATAGACGCGTGTCGTCGATGCAGTTCAGAACTCCAACAATGCTAGAGGTACAAGACAGTACACCAGCGTCGAGAAGCTCTTGTCGGCGCGCGGCACAACTCAGTGCGGGCGGGCTGGGACGTGGGCGGGCGCAAGATGCGGCGCTTACGGTCGGGCGCACATATGCCGGCGGTCGGCGCTTTAAAATACTCACTTTGCCCACGTCCTAGGCTCGTAACCAGACGCGGTATTGCAGCTCATCTGACCTGCCTTGATCGAGCTTGATCCTTGAGGCGGTCGAGGCGGTCCGAACCTCATACGCCTGATTCCGACGCTTTCGTTTACCTTTTTCTGAACAGGAGATGTTTCAAAGTTCTGGTCCCGGACTGTTTCGCGTCGGAGAGACCTGAACATTAAGGGATCAGGAATGGTTCCTAGCGAATGCCTACGTGGGGACCCGCTTCGCGGGCAGATTACACGCCGGAGGCCTGCTTCGCTCGCACTTCATCCCTACACAGGCAACGCAGTGCCTACCGCAATTGAGTCCCGGATTTTGATCCAGACATCACTTACAGTATGTAAATAGACATAGATATAAATTAGCCCCGCAGTGACCCGAACAGATAGTCTCCATCCCCAATAATCAACTATTTGCGACGCTTCGCACACTGTGGGGTATTTTCGCAGAACCGGTGGGCCTCCGCTCAGACTATCGCAACAAATTCTTGCGATTCTAGGTAGCGCAACAGCTATGCAATGAATGTCTCGAGTTGTCAGCAGCCCTGGAGGCGCAAACAGCTCGCATAGCAGATGCACATTCCACCGGAACGCTACCTGTACGCATCGCAGCGGTTGGCCCAGGTCAATGACAGGCAGTTGCGGCGTAGCGTTTGGACCCAGATGAGCTGGCGCGTGGCGTTGGGTACACGACGAGCCGCAATCAAAGGCGCCCAACACATGCACGTCGTCAACGACACAGATGCGCGAGTTCAAGTCGCGTCCACTTTGCGCGGGATTAACAATTCCGCGGCGATGTCGTGCGCGTCAACACGACATCGCCGCTACCGCCGCCGCGCCTCATCGGCGCACCCCGCATCGTGCATCAGCCGCTCGCGTTCCGCCGCCTTGCGATCGCACTGCTGCTCCTCGCGCTTCACAGGGTAGATGCCCTCTTGCTCTTTGCGACCCGCATGCTCAGCGCGCTCCTGTTCGTCGCGCCGGGCACGCTCGTTGTCCTCTTGCTCCTTCCGAGGCGCACGCTCCTGCTCGGAACGCTTCTAACGTCTCCCTCGCGCCGCAGCTCATCTTCGGTGGTGATGCAGACAAACGCACGGGCCCTCGAAAGGAACGAGATGGAAGAGAATCGCGCTGTTACCCATCGAGGCTCTGCGTTTAGCGACTGTCTGACCTCGCATGTTTGATTGCGGCCTAAAGTTCCATTATTTCAGAATGTAACGTCGTGATCGCTTCGGCTTACTGCTTCGCGCACTTCGCAGTGGTAACAGCAGTGTCCATATTTCCCAGACGCGAAGGTAACTCTTTGAAGTGGCCGCGAGGCCGTGGCTAGGTAGGCAGGTAGGTAAATTCGGAGCTGACGGGGTCAAGCGAGCGAGCGGAGTTTCCGAACCGAACCGAACCTGCTCTCAATGATCATGATTTAGCACGCGGCGTTCGATTCAGGACCACGCGCGACCGAGAACGGCCACGTCCGCCACACCAGCAGTCCCTCCGATTCCGGATCCGACGTTGCTGCCACCATGTTCTTTGGAAACGCGAAGTTCGCGTTCTCGACTTATGTCTATTCCCCAACCGACCATCCTGTGCTTTGGGACTGCGTTCGGCCTGTCGCCTGAAGTATCGCGCTGAAAAGCCGATTCCCAGGGTATCTGTCTCTTACATCAACCTTAGTCCAGAGCTCGCGCTGAAATAACGTGATTGTACACCCCTAGCTGAACGAACGCTCTGTGCGCTTTCTCTTCCAGCCGGCTCGCATGGCTCTGTTTAGGTCAACCCAAGCGTCGCAGCGTGCACCATCAAAGCGACTACCGTATGCTTGTCTAACGCTATTTCAATACGACCGTCAACTTTCCATGGAACACGATCGCAGGATTTCTCTTTTCCTTCGGCGCCTTCCCTTGCCCAGCAGTACTGGACGCCGTCTCATGTCCAACTCCGGTGGCTGCTTGGTTTTTATCGCTCTTGACCGCAGCGAGCTACGTACCACCAAAATCAGCAATTTCACAAACGGTACCGGCTCAGCGGGAACATACTGTCGTCGAGCTCGCTTGCCTGCGAGCTACCGTTCTTCGACGGCTGCGACTGCGAGTTGCCTTTCTTCGGAGACTGCGATTGCGAGATGCCTTCCTGAAGAGACTACGACTGCGC
Source organism: Auricularia sp. M12 (assembly GCA_037042885.1). Classification (NCBI taxonomy): domain Eukaryota; kingdom Fungi; phylum Basidiomycota; class Agaricomycetes; order Auriculariales; family Auriculariaceae; genus Auricularia; species Auricularia sp. M12. Next base: position 1,380,556 of record CM073216.1, read on the forward strand.
GTTAGCACGCTGGCGGTACGGACGCAACACGATTGGTACTCACTGCATTCATCGTGTTGAATGTGGATGATTGGTGAGCGCAATGGATATGGGCGTTTCTGTCATCAAACGATGCTCGTTATTATACACAGACCGTTCCCTTGTTACTGCACAAAGGCGTATTTTGCTCTCGCTAGCGTCAGGAGACACAACGGCCTTCACTATATGCAACAAGGCCGCGATCCGCCGTCAAAGACTTTCACTCTCCTCGGGTCTCGCAAAGGCGTATTTTGCTCTCGCTAGCGTCAGGAGACACAACGGCCTTCACTATATGCAACAAGGCCGCAATCCGCCGTCAAAGACTTTCACTCTCCTCGGGTCTCGTTATGTAGGACAAGGATCTCTGGTTAGGCCGCTGCCGGTGCACGCTCGAGTTTACCTGATCAGCACTTCAGGGCGCTTTCGAAGTGAGCATCACCGCATCGTACAACCTTAGATTCATTTCATTTACTAATAGAACTTCATTCAACGCCTGGCTCAATCAAACTGCTCCTTCGAATGAGTTCTACGATGCATCGAATGGAGCTCTGGTTGATTAAACAGTGTGGCGGAGGGTATCGACTCATGAATATGACATCTGCTGGTATGTATCTGGGCGAACTGTCGGCATAAATTGCCGGCTCACCTTGCGAGCAGGCATTGCGTTCATATCTAGATGCTGAAGCGCTGTGCATCTAGCACACTTGGTGAAACACGATCACCCAAGCGTAAACGGGCGAAGGTGAGCAAACTCGTCACTACGAGTCCTCCAACTCCAACTAATCGATTCGACCATGAGTCTTACGCGAGCCGTCCCGTACGCAAGCTGGCGGGCTTTCCCTGTGTCTCCGCAACACCTAACTCCCCTGGCTCTGAGATTGAGATGCGCCAGGACGAACAGGACAGTTGCCCTCAGGTTAACGTGCAGGTCAGCCAAGACCAATGCGGCTCAGATCTCATGACACTCATCGATCAACGCCGGGAACAGTGTTGCTCTTCGACGCAGTCGACTGTGAGTCTACAGATCAAATTTTCCGGAGCGGTCAAGCGTGTCGTGGTGCAAATCGAACAGACAGGCGGAGGCTGAGTTTGTGTACTAGATGTAGGCCGACTCCCAACATGATTATACAAAACCGCTTCAGCGAGATGATTCTGCAGTTGTAAAGTTCGTTGACCGTTGCATAACTATCTATGTCGGCGAGTCTGAAGGGAGAGGCATGACGATAATATCAAGCCGCGAGTGTGCTGACTCGGAGGAGCTGCCCGACGGCGTAGCAGTGTTGAGGGAAGGTAGGTAGGTAGGTAAGGTAGGTAGGTAGGTAGATTCGGAGCTGACGGGCCCTCCTGGACTGCCTCCGCTTCGGACGTATTTACATGACATGTACATACATCCGGAACGTCGCCACGCGAGCGTCGGCTATTGCCGGACCTTTACTTGCTACCTACTAGTAGTCTTGCACATCCTGCGCACACGACAATGCACCTGGACGCCTTGGCTCCCCAAAATATAGCTCCGCGTATGCAGCAGCAAAGTTGACGCTACGCAAATGGTAATGGGTGGTGTTGGGGCCACTAGTTCTTGTTTGCTGAGTCTTTTACAGATTATCGACATCGTGCAGACTGGCGACAACTGAGCGGGCAGCCGGGATTTGAGCTGTTGGGGTAGCTTTCCAATTTCCCGCAAAACCGAAAGCCCACCAAGCCGGAAAGCTCGCGTCTTGTGAGTCCACGAATGAACGGCAGCTCCAGTACGGCCGTCCACCCGCCTTTCGTCTGGTCGTCTTCTGAACTCTAAACTAGACTTTGATGGATCTCATCACGTGATAGTGGCGGACAGCTCAATTCCGGTGGGCACAGTCTCCTCGAGATTCTCGGGGGAGCTGCGAAGTCGGACGCTGCACGACGACCTGGTCTCACCGCTCGTTGACCAGGTGTGTATTTCGGGGACGCGTTCCGTCTTCTCTCTCCCTTCATCAGTCATTGCGACGTCTACTCACGCGCCGTGAAATGGTCCAGTTCGCGTCAGGCCAGTGGCGCGTCAAGTTGGCTGTCGCCAGCGCCCAGTCACCGCTCGGGTTTCCGCGCCTCGCCTCTGTCCCGGTCTCCGTCCTCGCATCGTGAATGGCAATAGCATCGATGGTGCGGCTCGATGCGTGGCTTGCGCAGCTGCTGGGGTGCCGGCACCCGACGGAGGCGGACATGAAGATGCTCTGCGAGCACGTTCGCCTCGTCCTGCTCGAGGAGTGCAACATTCAGCCAGCCGCAGCGCCGGTCACCATCTCTGGCGACATCCACGGCCAGTTCTGAAACCTGCTCGAGCTGCTGCGCAACGTCCATGGTGCCCGCCACCAGCTAAATATTTATGGTATGTCTGCGCCTTCGGCCGAGGGTTCGGGTGCCCGCGCTGACGCGGGACGGCATGCTGGCAGGGCGTCTTTCTGGACCGTGGATACTACACCCTCGAGACCATCTCCATGCTGCTCGTTCCAAGGCACGGTGCGCCTGTCGCTGCCGCGCGCAGGCTTCGTTGACGTGCGGCGCTGCCACGGCGGATTATAGACGGATATCCGGACATTGGACCAAATACCCCATTGAAGGCGAGTTCTGCGGCAAGTCTTGCCTAATCTCCCGAACCAGGCTGAGCACCGTATCGGGACTTGGATGCAGGCCTGATGTGCTCCGAGCCTGGCGAAGTGGACTCCTGGGCGGTCAGCTCGCGCGGCGCAGGCGGGTTCCTTGGGAAAAAGGACACGCACGTCAGGCCGGTGGCGCATCAAGTTGGCTGTCGTCAACGGCTAGTCACAGCGATGGCGGCGGCGGCCTGATAACTACGACAGTCGTTGCGCGGCCTCTCGGATATATCGACGCAGGGGCAAGCAAGAATGTCTGCAGTGATTGCCATGGGAGCACGCGCGGCGTTGCGGGCAACCATGCTGACGTTCGAGACCATGTATCAGCAAATTGCGGAAGCTTGCGACGCTACGAGTCGGTTGACTAGTAGTAATCATCACCGTCGGCTGCGCGCTGACATTGTCGCTCAGCGTCGGGATGCATGCGAGGCCACAAGCCGCTTTTTTCAGTCACAAGCGTCGCGGTCGTCGTCACGCTCACCACGCTGCCCTTCACAGGCTCGAACTACCCCGCTCGGTAACCGACGCGCTTCTAGTGATTCGTCGCTACTGCAGTCGCGCCAGGGCTCCAGCGCTTTGTGCGTTCGTCTAGCGTCTACATTACCCGCACTAGCTGATGTCTCAGTCCCTCGACACCATGCTCATCGCCATGGGTCAATCATCTCCCGAAGGTCTTGCGCTCATGCTGATCTTCATTCGCCTGCAAATCGTCATGTGCTTGTGTCACTCAGATTCGAGATTGCAGACACGGCAAACTCGACATCTCTCTGTGCGTCGCTGGCCTCAACTATCATGCTGTTTCTGACAGACTGTCACCGCAGCTCCAGTCTTATATTCTGTGGTCAGCGTCTCGCCGACTCGTTAGCACAAAGCCAGGGCGATGGCACTTCTTCACGGTCCTCATTATGATTCTCGCTTACCTCTACGCTTCTGTGCTCTCATACGCGCAAGGAGCTTGGTATCGCGGGCCAGACTTCGGCAGTCTTGTTCTGTTTCGGCTTGTTTTACCCGCCAGTATGAATCTTCCACGACACAAGCCTGATGCACATAGTCGGCGGCCTGGCCGATGCAGCGCCAGCTCACTTTTCCGTGGCTGCGCCGTGATCACCGCGGTTAACGGGTTGCTGCGTCCGCCTGGGACGGGCAACATCCATAAATTCACTGGTGCCCATGTGCAAAGGCGGCGCCGCTTCATCGCCTGGGCTTCCCCTGGCGCGCGCTAGGGACACGCACGATCCCTCCCAACGACAATGTTTCCACGATCTACAAATATCTTCCCCGCGACTGGCTTTTGATTCAAGTATTATTCCTGCTTATTCTCCCTTTCCAGGTGAATTTCATGATTATTGCTACATGTCTTTCTTACTGTCGCTCGCCTTCTCGCTGGCGTTTGCTAGCAAGAGGATCTTTAGCATGTCTTTTCAGCCAGGCTCCATCATATTTCGATAGCTCGTCGTCCTCCCGGCATACCTATAGTCGATCATCAGATAGTATTCGCATGACCATGTCTTCGAGCTCATACCAGCTGGCATAAATCCTCAATCTTTCTGGGGTCTTGCCTCCCGTATGGGATTGTTACGTTTAGGTGCTGCTTTGCACGGGCATTTACAACGTTCTTCGTGCATCTCAATGCGGCTTCGGCTTGCATACACTATCACTTACTTTGAAGTTATCAAACCGCACTGAATCCCAGTCCAAACATTCGCGGAGCAAGTCTTCTTTGGCGCGCGTGCTTGTGACTGAGGCTCGATAACTCCAAAATAAATGCTCTGAGATAGGTGGAGTTTCGTCACATAACGCCTTCGGGCAAGCGACGCTGTCCTTCATTCCCAAACCATAGATTGATGAGCAGGCGTGATTCTCATGTTCATTGGATGGGCAGCGTCGAACATCACATTGTGTGCCGGGAGAGCCTTGCACATTATCATCAGAGCTATACGGAGTAGGCGGATAGTTCAGCGATTCCTAGAGCATCATCAGCATCATCATAGCAGGTCCAATCCCGTGCGTTGACACACAAACGATGTGAACACAGCGGAGGCGGCTGACGGTGACGCGGACTGCTCGTTGCACCACTGACGAGGAAGGGAGAGTTGCCATGGAGGTCTAGGTGTGGGCGGCGGGCTGAAGCAGTGACGTGAAGTATGGGGCATGGGGCCTTTCCACATAACATCTACGTCGCGAAAAGTTATATCTAGAAGTTGCGTGCATCATGCCCTGAGTACAAAGTACGCGTATGTGTGACGTCACTCACGCATTCAGCATGAATATTTGCAATGAGAGTACCCGCGTTGCAAAGTGGTCACGAGCAATAGCAAAAAATACTAAGACTTTCAATGGTATGGAATTGGGTGAGGTTGTCAACGGTGGACTGAGTGTTTGAAACAAACGGCCAGGAACCTTTGGAACCGCGCCGTCAGATTGAAAGCGTAGATGAATCAAACAAACCAATCATTGTAAATCAAGCAGCCACGTCCGGGCTTTGGTGCAGGCACCCTGAAGCTTTGGATTTACTATATTTAAACCGACCTGCATCCATCGTCTAGCCTGTGACAACAATGTCTCTACCAACCACAAATACCGCGTCGCTTCCTGGAGCGCTTCGCAGCACGAAGAGACCGCTGACAACAGACTCCTCTGCTGCTTCGCCGGGTGGTGCACCTCGCGCGAAAAAGGTATGCTTGCTAGAATCTGCGTGGCAGCAGCTCTCACCATATCACATATATATGCATTTGCAGGCCAAAGCTTCGCAGGAAACACCGGGAAGACAGAGAGTGGCAGTTCAACAGCAGCGTCTGCTCAAATCTGAGCCACACGTGAGTCTTTCCTCTTACGACCTTAGTCGTCACCAAACAACGCAGGAACGACCAAGGATGCAACTCCCACCATCATTCCAGACAGGTGGCTCCGCGATGCAATCAGGCTATCTCGCCCAGGTGCGATCTTAGCAAGGTTGATGCCATAAAACTGATCAAATTGTACACGAAGTCTTCGACGTGGACCCCGGAAACATTTGAAGCTGCGAGAGCTTTCTTCCAGAGTCAGAACCAGACGCCCGCGGAGATATCGACTTCAATCGCGCATCCCAAGTTGGAGCCCAGTAATGCGCGCTATTACGGAGGCATGTCCGAAGGAGGGTCGCACGCAGGCATCCAAGTTCAAGGACTGGTACGCAAGCCGTCCTTCCCGGCTCACGCGCATTGAATATCTACTAGACGCATGTTCACAAGGACACTGAAGCGATATTCTCGCAGGAATTGCCACCTCTAGAGGTCATCGGCGAACCAAATTCCTCTGGTGATACTCACAAGCCGGCGTCCTTGCCTGCCGAGGGCCTCACGACTGGCAGGAGCATACACCCTTCCGGGCAGGGCTACAGCGCATTTACCTCAACGACTACAGGGGTAGGAGCTTCTACGTGGGAGCCAGTAGTGTCTCACATTCCGTTACAGTCTGCGTTGGAAGAAGTCAAGCAGCTCAACACTCAAACTTTGTCATCCGAATCGGCACCACACGATGAGGATCAGCATGCTCATGAGCAGGATCTGTCAGAGATTGTCAACATCCTCGCGCACGAAATCAAGCGCCTTCAGGCCAAGCTCGCCTCGCATGAGGCATATCTTCACAAACTAGGAAATTTCACGAAGAGAATTCACACGAACTTGCAAGAAGTCCTGGGGGGCAAGACGCATCCAATGTAACGAAGCCGGATTAGATGATGCAATCCATTGATTTATCACCGGCATACTGTACACTTTCGACCGTAGCTTCGTTGTAACAAGTAACAGAGATCGCGGGGTCGCTAGTTGCGACCCGGACCTGTTGCACGACGTCGGCGGGCAAGCGCACCAAAGAACCGAGATCTTCGCTATGTAATCCCTCTGGCCGCGGTTGTGCACTGTTTCAGTCCTTCAGGGCCACAGCCTGTCCGTAAGTTAGATTAGGCTGTCAGGTTGTTTCCGGGCCTGAAATATGCAGACCATATGCAGGCCACAAGTATGATTTCGTATGCGGCTCGTACTAGAGGGGTATGTACCCAATACGAGCGGCATACGAACGTAGTCAACTTCCTTCACGCGGTACCGGTGCAAGGAACAGCTCTCCGACACCGGGGCCGTCGGCCAGCGAATGCACCTGCTCGCGTTGATTGCGACCCCCTACTGTGCTCTCGTTGCATCGTGGCGTGCAGTCTTTAATCACTGACGGCAGCATCAGGGAACGTCCCGGATATTATGGCGCACATGGCGAGGATCGCTTTATCATGCGGCGCGCAGTCCTCTGACTTGAGTCGAATCATGAGCGACCTCAGGGTTCGACAGGGAACAGCATCAAACACTGTGCATTTACGATGCTTGACATCATACATCAAGGAATGAGAGATACATCGTAAATGAATACCGGTGGAATACTCCGCCCGCTCGCCGGTTCAAGGACGCGCTGTAAGTAGCGGCCTGCTTTAAGGAGACTACCGGTGGAAAAGCACGGAGAGGCCGACTGTCAGCCGATGATGAATCATTGTATATAACCGCAACAGGCTACAGATAGTAGAGCTAAGACGCGTTGCCACATTCGGGGACTACGGGGCGGGGATCGAGACCAAAAACACAACAGGGAGCAGACCGAGAAAACAAGAACCAAGACCGGAATAGTGTCCAGGGGCTGAAGGGATAGGGCCGCACGTGGGGGTCGGAACATGGGTCGTCGCGGTGGTAAAGAGCGCGATCTTTGGGGTGGTAGTGTGTATATAAGAGTCCGTTGGGGGCGGCCGACTATCGCCAGATGAAAGACGCAGCGCAATACGTGTCAGCTCTGCCAAACAGTCAGTAAGCCAACCAACGAGAACTGTATTGACTGACTCTATCCAGTGCCCAAGTAAGCAAGCGCTCCTCGCCGGCCGCGTTCTGAAACGCTAGCGTTGCCGCGTGGAATTGAATGTCAGAAAGACGAACCATGACCTTCTCCCCAATCTTCGTAGTCCCATCCGGTCGAGTGAACGTTTCATAAACGCGGGCGTGATGAGAATAATGGATGTGGTCGCACAGCCCCTGATCATTCGTATTCACGCGGTCCGCCATTTCTAGCACCACGAACGTCTCACTGACGCGATGAGAGTTCTTTCGCCGCTCGTGAACGAGAATATTGGCGATTCTTCCGAACTCTAGTTTGTCGGCGCCGTGGAGGAACATGACGTTGCTATTGTCAAAAGAAGCGCACTGTCTGGAGAACGCGACCCCCCGATGCTGAATGTGTTTGAGTGATTGAGCCTTGATGTTCAGGGTCGACGGGTCCATTTCAGGTCGAAGTAGCTGTTGCAAGAGCGCATACTCATCCGCCGCCATGCGATCCAGCTTGTTACGGTCGACGCGACGTCCGTGGAGAAAGTCCAGTGGATCCGCGAGACCAGTTGGCAGATCTGTCCCCAGGGTGCCAACAGGAGCTACTGAGAGGACCGGCCTCGCCAAATCGAATGTTTCCTGTAAGAAACCCGCTGTGCGTGGCCGAGGATACGCAATCAGAGAACGAATGTACGCCGAACGATGGTGGCGCGTAAGAATGGTGGTTTCCATTTGTCCTACAGCATCATCAGACTCGGCCTAGTCAGACATCACGAGGAGCTGCGTACCGAATCGGGCATTGGTCTTGACTTTCTGTAAGAGACCAACCTGCCTTTCTACCGGGTACGCCCACCAACCTCGAGCGGGTCCGAAACGCGGCAAAAACTCTGCGAGATGAAGAGCAGCGTGATGGTTGGGACGAAGGGTGAATCCTCGCTGAACCATGCCATGCAGATAACGTCGGAGATGGATCAAATAAGCCTCTGCACGGTCAGCAGAAGTAGACCTCCTTGTCCCTAGCTGAACGGCGGTAACAAGGTCGAGGAACCAGTCTAGGTCCCGCTGCCGTTCTGTCCCCGACCACATAGCGACGAGAGCCATAGGCAAATGAACAGTCCCTGCTGTGCGCCATTCGTCAGCCTTGAGCGTCCCATTTCCGGCACTCCCGAGATTCGCTGCTATGCGGCCCAGCCACCCGGGCGTGCCAATGCGGGCGCTGATGAGAGAAGTTGAGTCAACTCTTCGGCGGTAAGCCTATGCGTGTCAGTGTTGGGACGAGGAACCGTTTGGGCCGAGGGCGGGGTCGCGCGGGCCGGTGGAGCCCTGTTGTCCGGCAGAGGCGCGCCAGCCGATGACGGTAGCGCCGCAGAACGCTGAGAATCCTGCGATAATGGAAATTAGAACTAGTTGTCCATACAGAAGCGGGGTATTCATGTGCGCACCCATTTTTGGAGAGCGGAAATGTAGTGGGTCTTGAGTTTCCGGCCAGTAGACTGCACCTCGAGCATGCGTGCGGCACAGAGATGGTCAAGAACGGCAACCGTCACTTTCGCGAGCTTTGTCCATCGTTGCGGATCCGACGCCTGTTTCGAGAATATTCTGCGCTATGTACTGTCCTAAGTCTAAATCCTCTGAGAAGTAAAATGCGCTTACCAGTCTGGATCTCTTTGTGTGTCGGCACCCGTTGTTGCATCTTACGCACTTGTGCAGCAGCAGAGATGCTTGGTCGAGTCCGCGGCTTGACTGACTTCGCTGTCTTGGTCGCCTCCTCCACCTTCCAGATCTTGCGGACGTGATGTTGTATAAGACCAAGCAGTAGATTATGCATCCCGTCGACGACAACGAACTGAGTAGGGTCCCAATATGGAAGTCTGAGCAACTCGGACCAAGCCACGCCGTTTAGCCGCTTCAGCTGCTTGCGCTTGGCCTGAGTCTGTGCGGCTCTGTAATCGTTGGCCTGCTGCCGCCACTCGTCCTGACGTCGAGGTTCGAGTTTCCCGTCGATTGCGCTTGGGCTAGATAAATCATTGTAACTGCATTTGCAGTAGGGACAGACAGCTGTAGCTTTGGGTGCAACGAATCCCATGACCTTTCGCGCGGCCGGCATGTCGCAGACGACGGGAATGAGCATTGCCTGTACACTCCGAAGGCTCGGTCGCTCGGCCGTCAGGGGCACATGAACTTCGCATCCCTTCCAGAGTTCGAAGAATTCGTCGACCAGAGGTACCAAGAAAGGCTGCACGTCTGATTCTCTTGGGCCGGGAAGAACTCCAACTAGATGCATATTCTCGGGTGCGTGCCGAAGTTCGGGAGGCAGGTTAAGACAAACAAGAGAAATGAGCCCGATGCTACCATGGGCCCGTTTTGATGCGCCACGGGGATGGAACCAGTCGATGGAGAGGCTGAATAGCAGCCTTAGGATACGATTGTTTGATGAGACTTCCGGGGCACCATGAAATGCAGAAGAGCAGGCCGTGCCGTCTAGTATGTCGTCCAGTGAATAATCTCGCGTCGCAGCGCGAGTCGATTCAGTTGTGGCGACAAGTCTTTCGGAAACCTGGTCAATACAGCTCGCCAGGGATGGACTCTGGAGATACTTGGCGATACAGCCCATAACGCTCGCGTATGCGAATGGTTTCTCGGGTACGTGCATAACCACGGGATTACCTTCTGCGCAAATATGGAGTATGTTAGCACCATCTTAGTTGCCATCACGGTGATGGGGACTTACCTGAAGTCTGGCGTGTTACAGGCTTTGAGAGAGTGACACCGCACAATCGCGTTCGACGGCTCTTCGTAACCGTATTTTGGCAGGTTGTTGGATAAACCGGCACCTTGCTGTCTAGAGAGAACGTGGGTGCGTGAAGGTAGCTACACTCGGGGCATGAAGCGTAGATTATGAACGCAGGGGCAAAGTCGGCCTTCTCCTGTATTGTAGCAGCGTCCTTGGGAAGAGTTGCAAAGGCCTCCCGAATCTCCAAGATATCGACAGGCAGAGGACCCATCGCTGTGGTAGTTACGTGATTGACGAGGATCTTCAAGAAGGCCATGACAAAATTCAGGCCATTCTGAGACAGATGGAAGGTGACTCGAGCACAGCAAGAAAAACCACAACAGCTGCGATAGCTGGGGTGTTCCAGGAGAAGATAGGAGACGGCGGCGCTTTGGGGAAATCATGATCAGCTACAGTCAAACTGGCCACCAGCGCGGCACCCTTACCAGCATAATATATCCGCGTCTGACCTCCGTCGTTTAGCGCTTCGTCCCACCGCCTTTTTCGCAATTCGAGCACGTCCATTTGCGCGTGCAACATATGAAGGAGTTGATCCCGCAGCGCGCTGCACCTTTCGTCGTGCCTAGTATCCCCTTCACGGACTATATCCAAGGTACGATGAAGCCAGTTCAAATCAGCTGTAAAAGGGAAAGCCGGTGTTGTGCCAGGGCCAGCATTGAACGGCACGGACGTCGGCTGAGCCTGCCAGACGGCCATTCTGGCTACCAGGTCGGTACGGATGGCTGACAAGTCGTTGAGAGAAAAAGCAATGACCGGGATGTCGTCCCCGTGCGCCGTTGCTTGCGCCGTCGAAGACAACCCGCCAGTAGCCGCCCAGGCCTGCGGAACCGACCCGCCCGGAGTATCCATATGCGCTTGAGAACTCTGCAGAGACCAGTGCGGAGCCGGAGAAAACGACGAAATCGTCGAATCATACTCCCGGGCATAGGTGAAGCTCGTTTCGTTACGAATTTCCGAGAGCATCCGGTCTTCTTCCAAGTGACGTCGACGCTCGCTGGGGGAAACCAAGCGACCCCGAACGAGCTTGCCCGATTTGCTGCGCGCTCTATGCTGGTAGCACTGATAGGAGACGCATTGGCAAATCGCGCCGGTGAACTGCGACATTACGGTGACGGCGACTGACGCCAGAGAAGAGACCCTCATGATCATATATATACCTTGAGTGTGGTTGACCACGCGCTGCTCCACGCACTAGAGCTGGTGGTTCGTGCCATGGTGACCACGGAGAAAGGGTTCGGCAACTACCGAGCGCTTCAAACGTGGTGGAAGCGGAGGCAGTCCAGAAGGGCCCGTCAGCTCCGAATCTACCTACCTACCTACATGGTGGACATTGCATTACCCTCCCTTTGTTCTAGATCTCATGATCAGGGCAGCAGTGAACATGATATTAATTTAGCAGCAAATCAGGAGCGATAAACTCGACACTGTTGTCCTGCCTCCTCGTCGTCTCGCGTCTTGTTCGTGTACTACATGCTGATACAGCGTGCCACGAGGTCCTACCGGTGAATCCAACTCCTCATGCTATGGAACTTGTGCTTTATGTGTGCTTCCGGAGTTTTCTTATGCTGTTCATAAGCGTCGCTTGCGCGCCCGAGACGCGCAGCCAGCTTGTTAAAGAACCCTCGAGGCTCGAATTGCATCAACATTGGGCCCTTAGTCTACATCCCAACGTGAGGCATCCCATCATCTCCCCAACATTCCCATACAGCACAGCCCATGGCCCCTGGCACGAAGATGGCAGGTGTAACTCTCTGAGTGCATGTTCGAGTCACAGAAGTTTCTCTCGACCATTGAAGGCTTAATATGATGCATCCCGTGTCAATCGCTGTATGGAGCAACATATTCAAAGGTCAGAATCGTCAATATTTGCGTGTGGATAATGCTCTCCAGTGTTGCAGTGGGGGTTGAAATCTTTTGACTACACTCATAGTGACTATCACAGAAGAAATTCTACGCGACCGGCCGAGATATTCCCAAGGATGATGTTGAATACTGCATTGTCGAGTCGTTGCGCCTATGTGATGCGTCAGATGATCTCGTTGACGACGCCCTTAACCCGCTCACCAGGACTGCGTCTAACACGGCCTTGGCGGAAGGGTCCGGGACGTCTGCATGAATTGGTGCTGATAGCCGTCGACCGGGTCGAACTCCTGATGCTTCGGTGATGTGGTCACTGGCAGTCGGCGGTCTGAACGCCTCGGGCCTGAGACGCACGAGTTCTGGCTGTGTGAATATATTTCGTAAAGATAGCGAGCGGATGCAAGTCCATGGCTTACCGCTATATCTGTCGCATCGGATGATCGTAAGATGTGGCACCAATCGAAGTGTCTGAACGTATCCATGATGTAGGGATCGAGCATGGTGATACGTTCATGCGCATCCTTGAGGTACGCCAACCACAGTCGAGCATTCTCGAGGGTCAACCGAGGGAACAATTTCATCATCTGGACGACAGCTATATCGTCTCCGTGCGCAGCAGCCTCGTGAAGAACTCGATACGCAAATTCAACGCGAGACCAATCTCCTCGCTGGCGGATCACGAAGGCCTCGGTTGAGCTACTTCGCGACGAGTGTGAAACGGAGGACTGAGGGGTGAAACGGAAGACTCAACCACGGTCTAGGTGTCGACCGAGAGAGAGAGAGGCGCACCTGCCGGTCGAAGAATGACTTCCTCGAGTCACCGGTCGAAGTGCACGTGTGGGACGTCGAATCAGAGTATACTGAGTCAGTAGGCATCAGAGCTGAGTACGATGAGTGCTGCCAGGCAAGGGAAGTGTGGATCACGACATGTTCCTCGCAAAAGCAACAATTTATAGGTTAGCAGAAGATTTCAACCGCCAATGATGAGCTAACGTGTGAAGGGACATTTAAAGCAGAGAATCGCATCGAAAGAGAGAGGGAAAGCTGAGAGGAATGGGCACGCATTCGAGGAGAGCACGAGATATGGTAGGGCGGGGGCGGGGGACATTCGAGACAGTAGAATGATTGCGGCCAATGGTCTCCTGAATGGACGAGAAATTGGGCGTGGAAAGCTCGAGATGGCAGTTCCATTGACGGAGACTGTCTTTGAATCGCTAGGAATGGACCGCCATTCGAAACGGGAGCAGAACCGACGGCAGCGATGGCACGAAAGTCCCCGTTGGGAATGGTCGAGCGCGGCAGCAGGCAAGTGTGCGGCGGCGATGGGCGGACGCGAGCGAACCAGGCGGAGAGATCGTGCGCCTCAGAGAGAGACTTGTGGTATGCCAGGCGAGATGATTAGTGTCCGACTTGCAATGGATGGAATGAATCCGCGGTTCGTTTGATGCTGAGTTCGCAACGCAGTCTTTGATCGGGCCTGTACGCTCTGCGAGCCCCTAAGCCAAAGTGTGTCTGACGCTGGCGTGTGGCCAACCACCAGCATAACGCGCTAGGTGTCGGGAAGGTAAGTGTGGCGCGGTCACGGTTCGTTTGTTGCTGAGTTTGAAAGCGCAGTCTTTGATTACCCCTGACCCTGTGACGCTCCGAAGCTGCCGGGCGAAATGGACAAGCATAAAATGCGTCTGTCGCTGGCGTCTTGTGAACATCCAGCGAGATGTCGACTCGCAGCTCGCCGCCTCCGCCTACGATAAGGACGCATCGATTGAAAATTGTGCGTCGTGCTGCTGCGCGCCCGCTAGACGTTGACCAGACTTGTCGCGCAGGCCAGCGCTGGAAGACAGCCCGATTCTCACGCGCTGAAGGTTAGAGCCCGTCACAGGCAAGCGCAATATTCGAACGTGGGTCCATAGTCGACTGCCTTGATCAACTTAGCTGACCTGAACCCGCCCAGCAGAACGACCCATCGCTGCCGCAGCCCAGCCCGCACCTCCAGGCTTCTCACGCACCCGACCTAGAGCACCGCGCCCAGGTTGGTAGCTTGCCAGAGTCCCGTCTTGCAGCTCACCCACTGTCTTTCATCAGCCAGCCCTCCCGTCATCGCTGGCTCACGCGAGCTCGCTTCTCCACACCAGCTCCCGGCTCCCGACTTACAACATCAACCGGGATTCGACCTGGCCAATGCAGGAGCCCGTTCGGGTTTGTCATTCTTTGCGTTCACCGCGTGTCGCTCAATCGAAGACCAGACTCTTGCACTGCCGTCTTCAGGTCCCCATGCAACCAGCCAGCCATCCTTCGATGCTACTCGTTCGACAAGCATGCAGGTTTGTTTTTCTTTTTCCCCTGCGCTAGAGCCGTGCCCGTACTTAATCGTTGCTATGTAGGCTTTTGCGCGCGCGACTAGGTTTCCACCACACCCTCAGAGCCCCGTTTCGGGCCCGCTCGGTTCCCCTTCTTCATACACCATGGCACAGACTCTACCCGTTGCAATCACGTATGGCGCAGTTGCTCACGACCGTCAGGTTCGCATCGCAGCTATAATCCCGCACCATATGTTGACTTGTTCAACCAGCCACCGCGTTCCGCGTCGGGGACGCCGCCCACTCTTCCGCACCCCCTACACGCTGGCCGACAACTTGCACCCCATGGCACACCTCAGCTACCGGAGGGCGTCGATCGCTACTCGCTGCGCCGTCCACCACACGCAGATCAGCCGAGCGTCGACTTCGCCCTTCGAAACGACCCGGTCCTGACCCATCCGCAATCTCCTCTGGACGCTCGCCGGTCGTGGATGTGGCCGCTTCCCGCGACATCGCCGCGTCCGGGCTCACGAGCGTCGAGCACAACGGATGGCGATAACTCGCTTTCGCCGTGGTCCGCCATGCGGGCGCGACCGACAAACCAGGGCGGTCGCGTCTTTGCGCAGCCCTCGGTCGCGATGTCGACTGTCCCCGTATCGCCCTCGCCGCCGCCGCCGCCTACTAATCGAGGCCTATCAGGACCCAGCGCGCTCCCCTACGCCGCTGCCGCAGCCCCACCGCTACTCCCCGAGGTCCGTCTGTCGCCGGGCGGACATGTGTAGTCTCTTCGGGCTCACGTTCTTGCAGTCGCACGCCAGCGACCTCCCCGCTGTCAAAGTCGGGCGCACACATCCTGGCCCGACTACGCCGCAGGTTTGTGCAAATACCGGTAGTGCCTTTCCTGGCTTACACTTTTCAGTCTGGAGGAATCTCGGTACTCGGCGTGCCCCACGGCGAGCGGCAGCCCGCTCAGGCGTTCCCTAGTCTGCGCGCGCCAGCTCGAGAGCGCGTTCGGGAGATGCACGACGCGCCGTCCCCGTACACCTCCCAACACCTTCCACGCCCGCTTTGCCCAATCCGGTGGACGCGACTGCGCAGCTGCATGCTCCCGACATTCGCACGACCAAAGGCGACCGGGCGCAGTGCAATGCTTGCGGTGGTTGGGTCCTGCTCTCGAACATCTCTGTTCACGCAAACAAGAGGTGCAGAAAGCTGGTGCGTCGCGTCGAGTGGCGAGTCGCTGTGGTTGTCCGCTTACCGTCGCCCTTTTGTAGCCGAAGAAGGAAGACACGAAGCACTGGACGTACGTGGAAGAAAGTGAAGATAGTCAAGATGAGAATTCGTGATCTGGGCCGTCCTCTGTACAGTGTTCGCCTGCATATAAGACGCGTTATAGGCTTGGAAAACTCGAGATCCGTACGGACAGGATTGCGCGGTCCGGATATGGTAGAACATGCCCGAGCTGGCCTGGAGGGTACAGCTCCGGAAACATCGGCGATCCAAACCAATGCTCCTCCTTGCACTTCCCCCGTAATCATCCTCTCCGTGCCAGCCTCGTTTCCGTGCAAAATTTCGCCCGAGCGCATGCTTGAGCCCGATCCGGAGCGCAAACGCATGCGCTCGCCCTGAAGTATTCACGGCCGCGCTCGGCCTTGGAACGCGCTCAGCAGCACGGTGCGCGCAATTACTGACCGCGCTTACTTTCTCGCCTGACGCCTGGCCCGATCCTCTTGTTTCCAACGCTAGCCACGACATTGAGCATGATACTGGTGCATTCGCAGGCCGCGTCTGTGCGTCGCGCAACGGTCTGCGTGCGAGGCTAGACGAGCCGCTCAACATGTTTAGGCGATCTCATCCTTTTCGGCAGCATACTCATACGTTGGCCACGCACATTTGACAGCAATTTTGTGTGCCTAGACACACTGGTACGTTGAAATCCGTTCTGCAGAGGACGTTTTGTTGACGCTGCTGCTGCGCGGCGCTCGCCTCAGGCCGCCTGCCGTTGACCGTCGCGCCCCTGCACGCATAAAGCCCGTACTCGCTCTGGCGCATCTCTCTGGAGCGCGGGAAGGGTCAACTACGCCGCACGCGGGCCCTACAATCCTTCCATGCAAAGGCGACGGCGCAGACGAAGACGTGAGGGCGTTCGACCCCGTTTGTGCGGGGTATATGTATACCGTGCCCAAGACGTTTGCGGGCGCGACAGCTGTGCGCCATGGTTGGGCTGTTTTTCGAGAAGGTTCGTTCGGCGAATATCATAATGTATGATCACTCAATTGCGTTGCTAGTGGGTACTCGATCGTTGAGTATCCGGATGTCGGCGGTCTGTTGGTCGAGATGCGCGCTGGAGCAGGTGAAATTTCAGCGGCAATGTCGTGCGATAACATCTGCTGACGACGCTCAGTGCCCGACTTGGGGCTGAGCGGCGAAGGCGAATCGACGCCGAGCAGCAGGTGCGCGACTTCACTCTATCGTGCCTGACTTCGCATGCTGACCCAGCGTTGCAGGTTGGCGCGTAAGATGCGCGCGGTATAGCCGAGTTCAAGTCATTTACGATCACGGCCTGTCAAAGGATATGGAGATTGTGACGCTCTGGAAGTGCTCGAGCACACGCCCACGCCCAATGGGGCGCTTGAGGCGAATGTCCGCGAGCGTCCGCATGCTCGACTCGAAGATTATGGTAAGCTCTCTATTCGCTGTTCTCTATCTCGTAGTCCCTACACCTGGGCCCGTCTCGCCGTTTCTAACCTATCGTAGGCTGTCCCGGTTTACTAGCACCAGCCTCGTTCCCCATATTGTCCCGCCGACCGCTGCGTCGTGCAGATAGGTTGCGGGCCGCTCTGCTGCAGCTGCCGCCGCCACCGTTCATTTCGCCTGTGCGCTCGATTCGTGAGGCCGTCGTACGACCGCGGTGCCTTCACTATCGTCCACGCCGCGTTCGTGATCATCAGCAAGCCATCCGCCAGTACATCATCTGCGACACCGCCCCCTGCGTAACCGCGAACGCCACCGGGTCCCAGGACGGCGCCTTCTCCGCAACTCATGCGTATACGAACGGTCGATGCGCACTCCACAGTTATGGAAATTAGCTTCGCCGCACAGCTCTGCGAACGCGTGCGGCTCGCCGACTGCTTATCGCGGCTCTACGTGTGCGTCTTCGTGATGCTACTTTATACTCTCCGCCCACAATGACCTGGCGTCGCCTCTTTGCGCGGTCTCTGCTCTCAATCTGCTACAGAGATCCCTCGTTCGGTATTCCGTGTGCAATCAATGTCAGCGACTGCAGTACGACCCCAAGCAGTGTCCACGCCTGACACTAATGGCCACTCGAGAGCTGGCGTGCGCTTGCTCAGCGTCATAGCGGAGGCGGAAGCTGGGGAGTCCTGACGCGACTATCCACCGCCGTCCTCCTTTTGTCGTTGCGTTTAAACCAATGCGCCCCCGCCGTCTCTCTCGAGCACTCTACGTGCTTATCTATGTGCTCATACATAACGCGCACGCAGCGACACCTCATACCAGGCGTGGCCTGCACAGCGTCGTACGCGCCCGGGCGACGTCGATCTCGGTGGCTCGCCGGCCGTCGCACAATTCTGTCAAGTCCCAGACGTCGTCGAGTACAACCGTATCCATGCAAGTAGGGTCGCGTTGACATCCGATGCTGCCACTCAGACTTGGCACGCGCTAATACATGTGCAAAGATATACTCGTTTGTTTTTATCAGAACTCGATAACATCCGAGCTAGCGCCGCGCACACACTACTCAAAACTCAGGGATGTGCCTGATTTCGGTAAGTGCCTCACGCGGGCATCAGGGCACAAGCACGCGAATGGGCCAAGTGCCACAGCCGAAACGAATGTGCTGTCAGTGATTATATATGCGAGTTGCAGATCGCGGCAGGCACATCGAGGGGTGTATCCAACAGGTGAGATATATATCGGCTTCTCATGATATCTACACTTTCAAGGAAGAAGGGCGCGAACAAACGGGCTTTCTCATGGCTATTAGGGCAAAGGCTGCTGTGGTGACCAATTCGCGGTGAGTGGACGTGTCGTTCGAGTCTTGCACCAGGGGGTTGGGAGGCGACAACTGCTCCGGAGCTGAGGGAGGTCACTGCGTGTACTGAAAGAAACGCATAATATGATTACGAACCTTCTTGGATGAGGTTTCCGGTCCGACAATACCCCAGATTCTTGCCAGCATCCATCTCGTGCCCTGCAAAATATCTTGTGTCACCAAATACAAAATACCAGTGGGACCGATACGCACCATCTTTAACGACGTACGGTGGGTTCAAACGAGAAACGTCGTCTCCGGTTGACTGGTCACCAATGCATATGGCGAGCATACCGCCGTCATCTAAATCAAGATGAGAAATAGCAAGAAACGGAGCAGCATTCAGGACCTGGGTTAGCCAGCCGAAGGGCGCACCACATGTGATGCAAATAAGTGAGTTTCACGCCGAGGCATCGGATGCATACGTTCTGAAGATCGAGCAAGACGTTTACGTCGGCGCCGATAGTGATACAGGCCGTGATGCAGTGCCGCTTCTGCCCTGGAGAGGCGATCGCATGCGACGCGTACTGCAGAATCGTCTGGCAGTCCATGCCACAGTTCTGCAGCGACTTTACTGAGAGATCGCGGCTCGAGGTCGATGCAGCGCGAAATTGCAGAGCGAAAAAACTACAATTTTGTGAGCCACACAGCCTGGAAGTGAGGGATCATACCGCACAATAAATTTGTTCCGAGGCTGTAAATATTCTCCGCCCAGGCGCTGACGAAGCTTCCCTTGATCAATGTCGTCGAGGGCGGCAAGAATTGCATGTTCTGGAATGGTCACGTGCACCATGGTCAAGTCTATGAGGACAGGCAGTAAGGCTTCACATGATAGGTCAACTCGACGAAGGCCAACGGGCGGTATAAATGCTGAAGTGTGCGTGCAGCATTCGAAAGGATTTGCAGCATTCGAACGAATAAGCGGGCCTTGCGTCTGACGAGCAATCTACCATAACAATGAAGCGTGCGTTCGTTTGAGGTCGGTGCCGATTTGCTTTGATGCTGATCTTGAATGGTGTGAAACAATGGAGATAGCATAATCGGACCGATAGGCCCGGGGCTTGTGCAATGTGTTGTGGGGCCCGTATCGAATGACAGCAATCGAGTCAAATGACAGCAATCGAGTCAAGCTTTGGGACTACCTATAATGGCGAAGCTCCAATAAGCTCGTCCGACAGGCTGGGAAGCATTGGTGCGCAGTTCGATCTTGAGAAGCGCCTCATCTCCTCGACATTCCTGTCCCGACTCGTCGCGAAGGTCAAAAGAGCGTGAACACCGGCAGCAAAGCAGCGATGTTGTGTGCGGTAGAAAGGCCTCTGTCGGAGGCAGCGAGGCACCGAATACCACTTCTTGTGGCCGTCGTTGCGCTTACGATTCATCACATGACTTGAGACCGGCCGAATTCGAATTCGAACTTCCGCTCCCATTCTTTTGTTAGACCGGCAACTCCCGCAGAGTTGAACGTCATGCTTTGAATGGAGTGATGCTTCGGATGCCGTCTACTCCAGAACGGTAGAAAACATGCTGCCTGCCCTATAAAGCCTGCGACGCTGCGCGGGGACGTACGCAGCAGTCATGTCGATGTCTCAGCAGCCCTCCGCGACCCCCCACTTTGCGCCGCGCTCCTCTACAAGGCCGGCTATTACTGTCGTACGCGTAACATTTTAAGCACTTCCCTTTCTCATTGCCTGTTTCACAGCAGGACTGGATTTCAGGCGAAGACACCGACGCCAGTCGCTCCCCGACTCCGCATCACCATCAGAAAGACGTCCCACAGACTCCTTATCCCTCGCCCGTACGCCTCCAGAAAGTCTATAAAACTTCATGACCTTATCCGGATTCAGGTTCAGCCGTACTGGGAAGCTGGAAAGTCGGCGCCATCCCTCGCCTTCAATGACAAGTCGAAGGACGCCGCCCGCTCTGATAATATCCAAGTTAGCATTATTAAGTACTACTCCTTTCGACCCATGCTAAGCTTTACGTAGTATCGCGAGGGTGGGCAGGGCCAAGGCAATTCTTCGGTTCGTCATTCGCGCCCAATCCAATATGTAACCATCTGTCGCTTATACCTTGCGTCTAGTGTCGTGCGTGCGGTTCTGCTTTGGGACCACGTACAACTGTCCAGATCAACTTCACAGGACCAGTTGAACAGGTCTCTGTGTATGGCAATTCGACGGCAAACTGATCATTGTATGAACAATGGGAGAGCAATGCAATGAGAACGATTGATGATACCGTAGTTACTGCCCGGTCTCTATGGCTGAAAGCCATGTTCCTTCAAGTTAGCCATATGGTTCTCTGTCCGATCCAACCTTACTCGAGACACGCGAACCAACTGCGTCCCTAACCCTGCCGTTTTCCCAGTAAATCTGCTTGCAGTCTCCTCGATCAACACGAACAAGAACCGCTTCCGCAATCACTCAGCCTGTCAGACAATATTCCCTGTGTGATTCCGACTTCCCAACTTTCGTGTATGGGAAAAGAGCGATGCTGCACTGTAACCTGTGGATCTTTTCTGTGGCTCCGCAAGTCAAGCAGTCACACGATCCGACGAAGGAACCATCAAAGATTCAAGCGATGGTCTACTGTATGACGAATGCGTCCATCGCGGCTCGCCGCATGGTAATCTGAGCGAACAATAATTTGTCACCAGCGCCTCGCCATATCTATACGTTTCCGCGTGCAAGCAGCATTTTTGCGCAAGTCCCCATGTAACCCATCGTGCAAGACAGCACCAACATCGGTCATGGGCAGCGATGACGGACAGCCTGCCCGCGGGCCGCAACGGTACGGTAGCGTAGGCGAGATGGACGCCGACTATACTGTAACGACTTAGCCCAGCGAGAGCAATGCACAACGCTGCGGCGATGAGCGAAATTTTGACCGTACCTCGAACTCGTTCCAAGCTCGGCGACGTGGCAGTAAGTTGAAGTTGCTCGCGAGAGACGAGATGAAGATGTCGGACTGGGAAATTGCGCGCGGCATGTACTGTAGTACACGAATCCATCAGCGTGGCCCTGACGAGCGCCTCGACTACCCGGAGTCTGCTGGCTCGTCACTAGCTGCCACACGAGACGCTGGCGGCACGGACTACTTGAGGCATTGACGGGAGCACTTTGAAGCGTGGAAACAGCCTTGATGTCTAAAACGAAGGTACGGCCCATCAGTTGCTGGGGAAAGGAAAGGAAGGAAGGAAAGGAAGAGGGCGAGCGAGTCGAGACACTGGATCTGCGCTAGCCCTGCGCCGTCGAGCTTGGGCGACGTCCTCACCAGGGAGATCGGGACCAAATACAACGGAATTAGCAATGTGGAGAATGAGAGTAGCGACCAGATACGCTCGGTGAGAAATATGGGATCGGAAAAGGGTGCGACGGCAGCCAGCATGTCGTCTAAAACAGACGGCGGAACCGGACGAAACAGTATCACCTGAGATGTAGTTTCGGGACGATGGCAGGTTCGTTGGGGATGGAGGTATTTTACACCGAAGATATGCGAGCTGGTGACGAAGTGTCGTCGCACTCGGCGGGGGCCTCGACACCAGTAATGACTTTGTGCTATAAGCGGGTGGAATCACCCTCAGTACGTGTTGCACGACAAGACGGCAACGACCGTCGAGAGCAAGTTGTCCGGCCAGCAGATGGGCGCGTGCGCTTGCGGATGGTGGCCGGCCGGCTGGCGGAAAGTCAAATCTAAGAACTCAGTGTTCTGCTCCGCCTCCTGTTTTCGCGTTCTGGGCCGTGCATTTCGCGACCCCGGATGGCCGGCCGCCGGCCGTCCGCCGGCAACTGAAATCTACGGAAGACGGCCGCTTGCTATGTCAGGTTCAGTCGCGATTGCGGCTTGCTGTGGTGTGCACACCGCCGCCAACTTGTCTTTATGTCACCTCTCGACAATACCTCCATGCTGTTCGCCTTGTCACATTTTTGTGATTCGTCGAGGGATCACCATTTTTGTCAATGTCACGTCTTTCTGTTTGTGGGTGCTCAAACGGCTCAGAGAGCGCGTGCTCAGATCAGAGAGCGCGTGCTCAGATCAGACTCGGTTGTACAGCACGTACGCCTGATCAGAGCTTTCATTCGAAGGAAGAACGGGCACAAGGTCGAGTTGACCGCCATCCTTTTCTCAGCAATGCATATATCTCCTGGCTTGGTACGCTCTTCTCATCGGAAGCCTTATACACCATTTTCCGACCCGGACGCCATCCATCTCGGTGCCTTGTCAGCGTCCTTCCGCAGTACTTGTTAATGTACAATATCACGACTCTTTGCCTGGTTTTGCGCGCGCTTTTGGCCCTGCCCTTCCGGCATTTGTCTGCAGGAGGAGCTTGAGAAGATCTTTCACCGGCCAGAACCCCTCGTAATCCAGGAGTCTCGCATCTAGCTGGCATGCCTAAGTCAAGAGAGGATATATTAATATTCCGATCCGACTTGTGATGAAGGACATACGATTTGGCACACGATGTCGACTTTGCGAGCGTCTTGTTTACCATATGTCGTCGTAATATCGAGATTCTCTGCCGCCACCCTGTTTACCATGTCCTAATGGGCGTAAGCAACGTAGCTGGCAATTGGTTGGTGCCACCAACTTGCACTTCTTTGAACCGGCCAGAATCCCACCCGAGACTTTCGAGCAAATCGTACCCGCTTCGATTCGCCTGAGCCACATACCCCCGAGGCTTTCCAATAAGTCTGCGTCGCTGCTGCTGCTGAGCAGGCTGGTTGGAAGCCGCTGTGGTTGATGGCAGAGACTCAGCGTAGACGTCGTCGCCGAATGTTCTGACACAATCCACAGTCACGATTAATGGATGAGGACAGTCACGAGTCACGTCTCACTTTGGCGGATGTTGGTTCAAGTGCGTATCCTCACTATTCGCCTCTGCTGCAGGCTTGGAACTTGACTTGGGCTTGATCGCATGATGCACCGGTGACTGCTACATTGGCAGTTGCTCCAATTGATACTAACTGAGGTCAAATGCTGGCAAACAGACTCACTGTGGTCTCGGAAGCGGAGTGCATCGACGTCGAGTTCTTCGTCGTATTGACCCGGGGCCGCTGTTGACGAGAGTGGACGGAAGAATCAACAGTCGAGGCCGAAACCTCGCTTGAATCCTATCGTGAATTACTCGGTATGCGATGGTGGTTTCATGGTGCCGTGAACGCACCGAAGAAGGAGAATCGCAGCTGTTCTCACTTTCTGATATACTCGGACGAGTTGAAGTCGTACGCGCGCGCGCAGGCTGGCCGTTGAGATGTCCCTGCGCACACGGTCTCCTGAAAAGTCACCGTCCTCTTGTTGAACCACTGCGCAGGGGGGCACCTTTGCCATGCCGGTACATCAGGCGTAGGTGGGCTGAAGCGGCGACGAGAAGTATGGGGCATCGCGTGTAACAAGGACTGTCCGACACAAGTTGCTTTATCAGTCATTGCAGATTCGTTGAGAATTTGAGGAACTTGTGGCATGATTCAACTCGAACCATTGAAGTGCGAGCTCAGGTGGATTCCAAAAATCAAACAAATGAAAGCGGGTCAGTGCAATAAACGCTGTTTATGATGAATGCAAGCTTCTGGAATGAAAAGGAGGGCCGTCCGAGTGCAACGTGAAGAGTTCACAGCTGATGAGAGTCAACAGTGCGGCTGGGTCAATCGTGGTATCGCGCATATAGTGAAAAACCAGTTTCAAGCCGCTGCAGTGTTCGCGCGACGGAGGTTATCATAATAAAGGATTTGGTCAGCTGTCCGGCATGCAACGGGCAATGTAGGAAGGGGCCCAGACAGGAGCAATCTGGGGAGGGGGATGGGAATGAAAGATATCATATTGCTCGGCGAATCGACAAAGGACGGAAGGTGTGCCTGCGACGAACTCGGGTCATTATGACGGAACACGGCGAGTGTGCATTCCGCGCTTCGCGTCGGTCGCGTCGGCGGGTACCTCCTGCTCTTCCTTGTCGATCTGTTCCCGCCGCTTCATGGCGTGCGCACGCAACAAGGCGTCGCTCGCGTCTTCACTGGTATCGTCGTCGGGGAACATGAGATTGCCATACCGAGAGCTCGCGCGCATGGTGAGGAGCGCTTCGCGGCGCGAAGAGTTGCCGTCCTCCATGATGAGAGCGAGAGCGGTCTCGGGCACGAGCACCGACAGCTGAAACGTCTGAGTACTAAGCGGGGCAAAGCGATCACGGGCCTCTTGCAGGACGTCGTGTGGATACATGACCATGAGAGTCTGGTAGATCACGACGGTGCCACGCTCGCCGTAACTGCAAGCGGTCGTGAGAGGACGGAAAGTGGGGCGAAGGGGGGTGAGTACGCACTATCCTGGCTGTACGGATTCGAAAGTCGCGTACTGGCCCATAGGGCTCTCCGAAATCCTCAAGCCGACACGACGGACGTGATCCATTGCCGCGCGAAAGAAGCTGCTCATCGATGGGTTTTCGAGCACACGGTCAATCACCAGTCGGTTCTTCATTATCCGGATGGTCAGCGCGTCGAAGTCGATCTCCAGGGGCCATCCACGACGCCGGGCGAGGGGGAGCAGCTTCTTCTCGAACCTGTGACGCTCGCAGATGCCCACGAAGACAGACAAGCATGGGCGCCCTGAGCGCCAGAGGGTTGTTCGGGCGTGGGCTCGTCCAGGACTTTGCGCGCGCGGCCCGGAATAAAGTCTGAAGAACGGGGCTAGGGCTATCGGGAAGCACCTCGTTACAATACGGACAGAGACGAGCAGGATCGGTAGTCGGCCCAACCCTGCAGCATGGGATGTTAGCTGGCGCAAGGTGCGCAGGCGGATGGGGCACACCGAGGATCGTCAACCGAGCAGTCGTTCGCGAGTGCCGAAGATATCGACGAGCTCTGGCGCTGGGTTAAGTGTCCAAGGCAACGAGCAGCCTTGTGGCTCGCTACTCACCGGTTGCCTCAGCGCCAACGGGCTCGTGGCGCCAACCTGGCGCTGGTTATCCGTTGACATTGCGTCTAAGCTGCCGCTCGGATGCCGACGATTGTTCACGTTCATAAACCGCTACACGACGGCATCGCGCCGCCCAGGCACGACCAGGCAGTCGGAACGAAAGAGAGTGAAAGCACCAAAAGAGATCATAAGGGCAACCTTGTTTAGCATCCGGCATCGCCACCCGCCGCTATTGCTGGCATGGCCGCAAGGAACGCCGGCATCGCCACACGCCGCACTGGGGCCGATTCAATCGTTTGTCCATTCAAACGATGTTCCATTGATAATAAAGGAAAGTAAGCTCTCGTCAATCGTACGTGCTCCTCTGATTCCAAACGAGTTTCCGGCCTGATAAACCAGACACGTCCGCGTTCACGATGCCGACGGTCCATGTCTCGCTCGCACTCAAAGCCCAGACGTCCGAGGACGACGACCGGGCAGCACCGCTTCAAGAAGGTTCGTGCGCAGTGTGCTCACTCCTCCGTCCTCGCTGACCCTCGTCTTAGATGCGAGCCAATCGGATGCAGGTCGACAGCAAGGCCAACGTCGGGCGGATTCGAATGGACGAGGTTTGTCCCATATCTCCGGTTGCTCCGGTGGACTTCATCCCGTCCCCAGCCACCCAGCCCAGCGAGGCCCCGACCGTGCTTCGCTCGCCTACGGACCCCTTGCCTTCCATCATGCGACAGATCACCGTACTCGAGCCTTCGGGGGGGTTTCGTCGCTTGAGGACCAGCGGCGCACTGCAGACTGCCTTGGGATTGAGCACTGTCGGCTTCACCGCTCTACAAGTCCGTTCATTTTGCTCGTTCCCTCATTCTCTAACTGTGTCGTCAGACTGCCGTGAGAAACGCCGCCTCCCTTCAACTTGACACGCGAGTAGCCTATCAAGATCAGCCTGCGCATGCCGTGGATGCCCTCTGCCGAGTGGTGTGTCCGCTTTGTTCAGCCCCGCGCGTGAGTCTCACCACTATTTCCAGGTGCGCTCACAGTGGCCGGATCTCCCACGATATGAGAGCGACTGGCACATCAAGTCTCTCCTTTGCCGCCACCTTGACAGTATCGCAGAGCGTCGTCGTCGCCGGGCAGCGAGCCGCCAACGGTATCCTCGGGCGTGGTAAGGATCATTTTCCCCATCCGCAGATACTGACGCCCTTCGTAGTACGCGTTCATCACACTTCCTCAGGGGGGAACTTTGTCCTCAGCGCAGCCCGCGTCGTTCTCCGTCCCCTATATACCGCCCCCACCTCCACCTCGGGCTCCTCGCTCGCCGGAGTTTCGTCCGTCTTCCCCTCGTTATTATCCGCCGTCCCCGCCCTATGCTGCAGGCTCGCCTTATTCCCCTCCGTCCCCGCCGTATAATGCTCGCTCACCGGAGCCTCGCCCGTCATCCCCTCGATACGGCCCGCCTACCCATTTCCATTGTTCTCGCGAGTGATAAGAGCGTTACGTGCTACCCTCACGACTTTTTTCCATCCATGATGAGCCCGCACCCGACCCCTTTGATTTTTTTGTTTTTTGTTTTGCGATTAGCTTACGATGTCTATGGTAGTCCGGTTGCAATGCACAATTTTTTGCCTGATTTTTCTGGCACACAAGGCTGTGATTTGACCTCACAACTGCTATTGTGAGAATATCATCCTGAGATCGTTTTAGCTGCCTGCCGATCCGTTGAATGACCGCTATTATGCGGTTTTGAGCGCCAACCGGAGGCATATGTGCGCCCGGCGGCAAGCGCCGCATCTTGCCCATTCTCACGTCCCAGCGCGCCCGCACTGAGTTGTGCCGCGCGCTGACGAGAGCTTCTCGACGCTAGTGTACTGTTTTGTACCTCTAGCATCTTTGGAGTTCTGCATCGAGGACATTGGCAGCCTACCGACTGTGGAGGGCATCGACTGGCGCAACAGCAGCGCAAGCCCAGAGTCCCACTTCACGAGCGGTACCTTGTATTTAGCGATGCACGCAACATCTTTGACGACGTCCAACATATCAAGGCCTCGACGCGATCTTGTAGACCGGCCCGCAACTGCGACGGTAAGTACTGTCGGTGCATTCATCACATCATCCCCGTTGAGGGCCGCGCTCTCGAGCGCCAGTGCGCCACGCACTGGTTTGTGCGCGCGCTGGTGAGGGCTCAGCGCTAGTCAGACATGTGCTGGTTTGTACCTCTGACGACGTTGACGACTCGGCCGTCGATGTGCATCGTCCAGCAGCCTTGCTCGCATTCATGGATCGCTTACCTGCAATGTCATAGACACCCAACGCGCACGACTGGCGCACGCTCAAGCCCGCGTCTGCAACGGTACGTGTTCGTCCTGCTCATCTATCGCCCGTCACTTCGTCCTCGTCGAGCGCCGCGCTCTCGAGCGCCAGTGCGCCACGCACTGGTTTGTGCCGCGCGCTGGTGAGGGCTCAGCGCTAGTCAGACATGTACTGGTTTGTACCTCTGACGACGTTGACGACTCGGCCGTCGATGTGCATCGTCCAGCAGCCTTGCTCGCATTCATGGATCGCTTACCTGCAATGTCATAGACACCCAACGCGCACGACTGGCGCACGCTCAAGCCCGCGTCTGCAATGGTACGTGTTCGTCCTGCTCATCTATCGCCCGTCACTTCGTCCTCGTCGAGCGCCGCGCTCCGAGCGCCAGTGCGCCACGCACTGGTTTGTGCCGCGCGCTGGTGAGGGCTCAGCGCTAGTCAGACATGTACTGGTTTGTACCTCTGACGACGTTGACGACTCGGCCGTCGATGTGCATCGTCCAGCAGCCTTGCTCGCATTCATGGATCGCTTACCTGCAATGTCATAGACACCCAACGCGCACGACTGGCGCACGCTCAAGCCCGCGTCTGCAACGGTACGTGTTCGTCCTGCTCATCTATCGCCCGTCACTTCGTCCTCGTCGAGCGCCGCGCTCTCGAGCGCCAGTGCGCCACGCACTGGTTTGTGCCGCGCGCTGGTGAGGGCTCAGCGCTAGTCAGACATGTACTGGTTTGTACCTCTGACGACGTTGACAACTCGGCCGTCGATGTGCATCATCCAGCAGCCTTGCTCGCATTCATGGATTGCTTACTTGCAATGTTATGAACACCATGACCCCCAGGCTGGTCGACATGTCCTCGTGGATCCCTCCCGTCGTCTGACTTGCATGTAAATCGCCATGGTGGTCATCGCGTCCGTACTCCTAGTGTCTCGTCGTTGTCGGCTATATGTATTGGGTCGATAAACCTCCTCTTGTGGCACTCGCGGTCTGCATCGCCGAGGCCCGGCGTTCAAAGTCTATTGTCGGATGCTGCTACTACAACGTTCTTTGAGCGGTCCTGGCCAGCACGCCGACCGTTAACTAAGCCTAAGCCATGTCTGAATGTTTCCTCTGATGCTCAACAAGTCCTAAGTATAACCCGCGGAAGTGTGAGCTCAAGAGCTTTCGGTTCGGGACTCGGACGGCGAGAAACCTCCCCGCGGCCCGCCCTTGACGAATGTAACATCCATGCATCTCATTTACACGGTGGGCTCGTATCGCCGCACGACTTCCGAGAAGGAGTCCGCGTGGAAACCGCCGCATTGCCTTACATTCTCTGGCACCCTTGAGCAGCACCGGGGTCGGTGCGCTTTTTATTTCGCGATTCTGCGTCACTCAGGCATCCGGTGCATCATCCACGACCGCACGAACCCTGGATATGAACTTATGGATTTGGATCATCCTCGGACACAATTGATAGTGTTAAGGCGAAGATCCAGCACAAGGCGGGGTGCGTCTGCGCATGCCCCTATGCGGTCTGCCGGGGACTGAGCCATGATGACACAATACCTCCGAATCAGCAGCACTTTATTTTCGCGGGCAAGCAGCTCGAAGGCGGTCTCACTCGTTCGGATTACTTACAACATCCAGAAGGAGAGTACCCTCCGTCTCCACTGGCGGCCCGCAAATCCTTTCAAAGAGGCTCACGCGCAAGACCATCACGCTGAAGCTGAGCTCCTCGAACATCATCTACAATGCGAAGGCCAAGATCCAGGGCAAGGAGGGCATCCCGCCGGACCAGCAGCGCCTCACCTTCGCCGGCAAGTAGCTCGAAGACGATCGCACTCTTTCGGACGACAATATCCAGCAGGAGAGCACCCTGTACTTTCTCCGTCTCCATCACGACATGCAAATCTTCGTCAGCACGCAGAACAATCACGCTGGAAGTGCAGTCCTCGGCGGCGGTCAGCGATGATAAACGGCCTCCAGCTTAATTTACTTGTCACGATTTAACGGTTAACACGCGTCAGTATTTCTCATATATTGGGACTGGCTTTTGCTTGTCTTGTGGATCCGTCATCACGCGCATTATACATCCAGCTCCGAATCTACTATAGGTGACCTATCAACTCTGTCTGCTACCATCTAAGTACGTACGTTGCGGGGAATCGTCTCCGAATTTACCTATCTACTTGGTGCCTGAGACATATAAGGGCCCGAGAGAATACCATCATATGCCAGCGCCGCTCCCACAACTTTTGTCATCTGGGGGTTACTCGAGTCTTTCTTGTCTTTACTTGTTGCGTAAGGCGTTGATATCAGTTGGCTGTGGAATGACGCACTAAGCTCCGCTATCTCTGCCTCAATCGCGGCGCAGCGCGCTCTCAAGTTTGCATAGGCGGTCTTCAGACATCCCTGTCGACCTGACCGTTAGTACCCGCAGATAGACGCGCTGTGATAGGAAAGGCACCAGATCGTAGCGATTCTTTGCGATATAATCTTCCAGAAGTATGTTCTACCATCTCCTGTGAATCGTTTGCGCCGGTTCCCCAGATCCGCGCCGCACCTGAGCTGCGAGGTTGGTACGTATCTGGCGCAGGTTATCGTTCTCCTGAACCAGCTCTGGGGCAGCGCAATTGTGTAGAACGCCGGCTGCGAACGTGAGACTGGCAGTCATAGTTGGATCCGGCCCACGACTCAATTTCTTGTACCATCAAATGGAGCTTCTTATATCAGCGAAAAGTCTGAGCCTCGTGGACAGAAACCCATGTGAAGATAAACGATTGTCGAATCTTTTATTCCCTTCCATTGATAAATCCCCTTCCAAACGGCCCGGCACGAATGTTGGACTAAGCAATCGAAGCAGCCGAAAGCTTTCGGCTCCGAATCGGAATGCCCGAAAGGCGGAACCCTCAATCTGCCCTCAATTCAAACGATTTGGAACACATATTCTGTTGCTTCGGAATAAGGGTAGTCATTGGCAATCCGCATGACTCCCAACCGATCCACATGAATAGCATATCTAACAGGTTTCCTTGTACTCGCTAGATCATGAGAACAAGATTATCGGAGAGCCTTCGCGTTGGGGCCGCCCGTCACAGCAACGCCTGCAGCAACAGTCAGAGCAGGGCCGCGAAATCAAACCGGCTTACCGTCCGAGGCGACCAACGAAGGGTCGCAGATCGACCGCAGGTGAAGGGACCAATGCAGCCTTCTCCTCCTTCGTAAGACGTTCTAGCCAAACAGGGTTGTAAAAATTCTCCGGCAACCCGACGACTACGCCCGTCCAGACTACGCGCTTTGGGGGATGATTGACCCTCTGACGGAAACGATTGCCGGCTCCGAACTCCCCGAAGATATCCAGACGCTGGTGATGAACGTCGAGCGCGTCGTGGAAAATGTGCGTCAGCTCTGGATTGACCCAGCCCTTCTCGACGCGACGAACGACTTTGAGTCCTTTGCGGATGGAAAGTTCTGTATCCGTTTCATCCTCGCTGATCAGTTCATCATCGACGCTATCGAATACTTTCCCGAGTTGACTATCTTCACGGACCACGCGCCTGCGCAGGCGAAACAGCTTGCAATGATTTAGCATCATGATCGCGTGCACAAGGGACCTCACTCACGGAAATACGCCGACTGGTCCGCCTGTCCAGTTGTTTACGCAGCTTGCGTACGTTGGAAGGTACTGGGAAATATGCATTACGGTAAAGCCGCATGAAGTACCGATTCGGGTCAGGAACAGCGTCCTGATGTTTGATATGGTCAGGTCTTCGTTCTTGAAAGCGTCTTCGTCGAAGAGAGTCTCATGGACGCGATCGAGGAAAAGCCTTGCGAATTTCGTGCCCGCGTCGATATTCCAATGTGAGCGGATACCATCGGACGTTGTGACGAGGTCTAGCTGTAGGAAATCGAGCGTCGCGCCGGGCCCTCCGTTGAGGAAGTTCGCAATGTCGGTAATTGAAGCAGGTGGGTGAGGTAGCGCTTGGTCTGCAGTGAACCCCAATTCTTCTTTCATCATTTGTCTCACGCTCGCCTGTTCGCAGTCAGCAAGCATCGTAGCGACTCTTGCGTCGCGACTTTACCTGCAGGTTTCTGGTTTCCTGATCCTTCCTTCTGCGATTGTGTGCATTTGTAAAGCCAATGACCATCGGAGGATAAGCCCGTTGTCGCATCGTGTATCGGTCTCCGTGCTCTTCCTGGGAACACGTCAATCCAATTGATTTAAATTCAAGAGCAGAATACCTGATTCGGGGAGGAATTCGGCTGCCATTCCGGTCAACGAAGAATTTTGCGACCAGGACAACTTACATGCGTCGAAAACGCCATGGAGGCGTCTGAGGGAGAGTTACTCGTCTGTCATATGTCAGTCCTGCTCCAACACAGTGCGTTTTGAGTGACTCACATGAAGAGGAGAAACTGCGGAACCGGGGCGTCCTCATCAAGGACCTTCGTCAAGTCGTTAGTGATCACCTGCCAAGTGTCAATTGGATAACCTGGTTACCTGGGGAGAGCGTGTGGTCCTACCGTCAGTCGGACGCTTTGAAAAAAAAAGTGTTTGAAGAAACTCACCGGAAATGAAACGTCCATCGCGTCCGAGGGTGCGCTTCGGACCTGAAAACACCGGTCACTGGAATCCACGTAGATAAGAATGTGCTTACCACGAAAGACTGGCGAGACGTCCAGGATCTCATATCCATAGATCGCCTGCGCTGATGGGATAGGTCGGATTCGACAGTCTGACTCGCCTCATGCGACGCGGCCTAAGTACCAGTTTAACAACCACTGCGCGGGATGATCCTGGGAATTGGCTACCAATAACAATTCGTCGTCATCATGAGGATCGTTGACGCTTTCCGAACGCGATCGCCGCATGGCATCTGCCCGAGGAGCGTTACCGGAAGAGGTGCTCTGACCTGAAAAACGGCCATCGCTGAGCTGTTCGAAGAGTCTTTCTGTGCTGATTTGGTCGACAGAGCCAGTTCGAGAGTCGGATCGTGTGACATCTTCGGGAAGTGCAGGGAATTCGGGGGCATCGTTCTGAGGGATGATACATTCTAGCGGTGTTTTACGAGGAGTGTGGCCAGTCTGCCTACGAAAGACGGAGGGCCAAATCGAACAGGATCGTTATTGGGAGACAACGTCAAAGGCTATGGAAATTTAGTGTCATGAGTATTCGCCAAATGGCTGGCTGCACGCAGCAGCTCACCATTGGCTCGTCCACGTGGTAGGGGATGGGACGCCTCGTATTCAAGTTAGGCTTCTCCTCAGCCGATGATTAAGGTACATACCGGGGAATGGGTGCAAGAACCTGAAGCGACGCAGGAATAGGCACTTGCATACCAGGCATGGACTGTTGCGGAATCAAGAAAGGATGCCGTCGATCGCCATAGTTGTATCTGAAGCGCTTCGGCGTTTGTGCGCGCGTTGATGGGTCTGAACAACATGAGGACCGCGAAACGTGAAGACGTCATTTCAAGCTCACCCTCGTCGACGGCGCGTGGTCGCTTTCGCTGGCGGGGAGACATGAGCGTAATCGAGTCGCAGTCGATGCACCGGTTTTTGTAGCTCTCAGCATTGCTTTGGAGAAGTCCGTTGTCATTGAAACAAACTATTAGAATGCCCCCGCTTTCGATTGCGAACAGCGGGCCCACCTCTCAATCATAAATCAAACAGACCATTCGAGTAGCGTGTGCTGTTCTTGCGGTCCAAACAGCTGAAGGTAGCGCGTGTAAGATGAGTCATGCGCGCATATATCAGCATCTGGGCAACCGCTCGCGATATTGCGGGAGTGCGTCATGAATAGGTAGGAAGGAAGGTAGGTAGGTAGGTAGGTAGGTAG
Source organism: Auricularia sp. M12 (assembly GCA_037042885.1). Classification (NCBI taxonomy): domain Eukaryota; kingdom Fungi; phylum Basidiomycota; class Agaricomycetes; order Auriculariales; family Auriculariaceae; genus Auricularia; species Auricularia sp. M12. The sequence continues at coordinate 1,414,067 of CM073216.1, forward strand.
ATTCGGAGCTTGACGGGCCCTCCTGGACTGCCTCCGGTTCGGAGCTATATACATAAACAGTACATAATCCGGAATGCCAACCCTCCCACCAAGACTCCCACCCTATGTAGCCTCCTTTCTGCGCGGTAGTTGGCCCTCAAGCTTGTCTGGAACCTGGGAAAAATTCCCTTGTCATAGATCCGCCTTCATTGATGCACTGGCCCCGTTGGATTGGGCAGGTAGGGCGGGTAAAACCTCATTGAGGAGTGTGAGTGCTGAGCTGGAACGTGCAAACGAAACCTGCGGCACAAGCCGACGCTTCAATCGTAACAGTGCACAAAGGACTTATTTTTGTTTGATTACTGTTCGAAAGTCGAATCACGTGCTCCTGTACAGAAAACATTGATAAGATGCCATGCCACATCCTCAGTACTCCATCCCCAGCGCACGGCGCTACTATGTGCGCTGCGTACATGACACCAACGACTGCAATCGGCGTCTTGTACTCTCGCGGCCGCCTCAGCGTCGATCGTGTCCGAGTCATGACGGACGGGCCTTACGCAGCTGTGGATCAGTACATTTGGCCGCCAGCCAAGGGCTCACTATCACCAGATACGCGTCTCGATTACGGCCCATGGGCACATCCACAAGTTTGCAATCTTCTACACTAGACACGCGGCCAGCGACATAAACGCTCATATATACCGTTCTACTCGTCAGCCTTGGCCTGGGGACGCCCTTGTCCTTGGGATTACCACGAATGGCAGGTTCAAGACTGTCGCGACCGATCGACTCGCACAGAAAGCCCTAGCAAAGTACGTGCTCTTTTGAGTCGCACAACCGTGTAGATCAAGAGATTGACTTGGGACAGGGGTCTGCGATACGCACCCACCCGCGCCCGAGCTGGATCGCCTGCGGTGATAGCATGAAGTTTGTACTCTCATTGTAATGATAGTGTTTGTTGCACGTGAGAGTGACCAGGAGTTGTCCCTTGGTGTGAACAAGCCGGTAAATTTCCTCTCGGGCAGCCGCCCCGCGATGAGTGAATTCGTTATCTCAGAACATTGCAGGTGGGATAAATTTAAGTATATCGATCATCAGTAAGCTTCACCACCGATGTCACATTTCCTGGACTCGACAGGAGATTGCGGCGTGCGTAAAACAGAATGCCTGCTTACATGAAAACGAGACGTCGGAAAAGAGGAAACAGGTGGCGACGCTAACAGGATCAACGCGCGATGCGGATGTGGTGAGTTATAAAATGGGATTGCATATAAGGAAGATGATCGCGGGGCACCGTCAGGGATAATGCCCGTATAGCCGCCGTTCTTGGACGTATCAATCTGTGGCCGTCGACATACAAAGCAGCCTAGTTGATGTTCAGCACGACGAAAACCAGCCGCCTTGGCTTCTCCCTGATTCTCGCGGATTTTGACCATAGACTCTTAGGCTTGGGCTCCGTGTCGTGTCCGAGACGCGAGCACCACAACAGAGAGACCGCCTAGTGATCTTGGCGACACAATGCCGCTGTAGGAACTGACCTTTGTAATGTGTCCGTGCCGCGAAGAAGAATCGAGTCGGTGTCAGTGAGCCGAACGCAGCCAAAACCCGAATGTCAGGCGGGAGATCAGGAATTTGCTGGCGCTAGTAGGTTGTGATACGTAACCTAGACTTTGACCTTGAATCCGTCACCGCGAGTCAGAAGCGGGCGGTGGAATGCAACGCAGCGCAACCGGGCTTGCATAATATTATGAGTTGAAGCCCAATGGGTGCAGTCGAGCGACGTACGCACCATCGTGCTCGTCAAAGCGGACGAGTAGGGTACCCATCTGGTAATTCCAGAGCTGGGCGCTGACAACATGCAGCGACTACCCCAACAGCAGCTGGGTTGGAAGGAAAGACAACCCTGACGCCGATCAGAAAGCCCTGCTAACATCGCGGCGGCTTGCGCGCGCATACCTTTCACGCTGCCGCTTTTCGAGTTAATGTGTTTATAACGTCTGCAACCATGCTCAAAGGGCTCGAGCTTTGCCTACCAGTCAAGCGAGCTGTGCCTCGCGACTGTGCCTCCCCGCCACGGTCGTTGAGTCGAGCATGTCCACATTGCGCGAGGTGACGCGTAGGCGCAGACTCCTCGTCGATGTTGTCGAGCTGGGCAGACGACGAGGTGGGCGGGTTGAATGGAGGGCGCGAGGCGGTGGCGTCGAAACGGTGGCGTGAGACGAGACCGTGAGTGCGCTCACGATGCAGTACGTTTCGGTTTATATCTTTTGTGGTATAGCACCGCTGGATGCCCAAGAATACCTAGTATTCATACAGTTGTAATTATCTGAGATAAATCTAGATAAATCGAGATATATCACCGGGCAGTTGCATGTGCTCAGTCGTGCGGAGAGCGCGAACAGCGCGAGAGCGTCGCACATGGGCACCGTTTCGGCTGCCGCGTCGCAGCGGAGGACGACTAGCCCGCACAATGGCACGGGCAAGTGAGCGCAGCCGCCCAGCAGGCACGCAATGCGCGTGTGTGCGGCGGAGCGCGAGATAGAGCGCGGGAACGGCTCGCGCCCCCGCCAATTCTGCTTGCATTCCACGACGAAGAAGCCCCAGCCCTTGCGATTGCAGGGCTGGTTCGCGGGATGGTCCGGCAGTGCCTGCTCGGCGCTGCGGGGCTGGCGCGCGACAGCGTGAGAACCATGCGCACCTGCGCCGATTGGGCCTCCTGCAACGACAGACCGGAGGAGCCCCAGCCCGTGCAATTGCACAGGCTTGTGCACGGACCGGTCTGCCCGCGCACGGGACTGCCGGGCGGCAGGCGTCCCCGTTCCGACTGTGCTCCCGAGTCGCAACCAAAGACCACCAGCCCGTGCAGTTGCACAGACTAGTTCGCGAGAATGGCTCGCAGCGCCCGCGCTCCGTGGCTTGGCGGCACGGCGCGGCGCAGGGCGGGGCGGCGTGGAACCAGCGCGCGCCCGCACGATTGCAGTTCCCAGAGCGAAGGCCTGCCAGCCCGTGTACTTGCACAGGCTGGTGCGCGCAGTGGTCAGGCAGCGCCCGCGCTGCACGGCAGGGCGACGGAGTGCGGGCTTAGGCGTGCGCTATTCGACCTTCGAATTCGTGCGGTGACGAGCGGGTCCGGGCAGGAGCAAGGCGGCGCACAGGCAGGCGGCGCACGTCGCGCGTGTTCGGAGAGATGGTCCAAGATGTGACTTGATGTCCGAGCATTGTGGCAATCGGGTGGCGATCTGGTGGCGATGCCCCAACGGTGATTCAATCTCCGCGTTCATTCTCTCCCTTGCCTTCCCCTGCCCCCACCGGTCTCCATTTGGAGGCCGCGCGCGCTCGACACTCTGGGTTTATTGGCGTCGCCTCATTTGGGGCGGTGCTGTCTTTCCATGTTGAGGCTGGCAGCCCTCATGCACGCGGCCCGCCACACTCACTTTGGCACATTGTTGACGGACACGACGACGGGTAATGTACGTGCAGTCGTAATCTATGGCCATTATCATGAATAGAGCCTCCAAACATCAGCTAACGACATTTCTAGGTCGACTGTAATCGCTGCATACAGCCGCGCTCGAGTCCTCGCCCAAACCAAAGGCGAATACTTCCCTTCTCGCGCCAATATAGATAGACGACGCGATTGGAGCATGGGCAACGTCGGCCTGCGCTGCGGCCACCCTGAGTGAATGCACATCTGCGACGATTGCCATGGGTGCGAGAAGGATCGCGTCTGCCCCTAGCGTGCGTAAATCCGTTCTCATAGCAGCAACCATGTTCTGATTGAAAAATCTTGTTTTGGTCTCATTCTCCCCATCATCCTTGACCTGACACCGATATATCCCGATCTATCGCAATCGTGTATTCCTTGCGGTCATGTCCATGCTTGGCAACCCGCATTTATCGCTCTATGTTCCTCGTATCTCGCTTTTGGGCTCGCGCTGCTGTTGGCTCTGGGATTACTATATCCCTATTTATCTCATCTGGCGTTTTGCACATTGGCTCTAATCTATCCGGCACGTTTTTCATGTCGTTTTATCCCGGTGTCCTCTGGCTTTTGACTGCGTGTGTAATCGGCACTTCTCGCCTTTTCTCGACTCCGCATCTTGCCAATGACATCTTGGTATTTTGTGCTCGTATGTCCTGCTTTATCCAGCTGTTGTCCTCAACTGTACATACTCTGCGGCATGCAATCACACTTGATATATCCCGGACTGGCGGAACACGGCGGAAGATATACCCCGAGTGACTGAGGAGGCTCCCCGAGGACAACGACATCGCCTTCAGCACCGACGGCAAGCTTCACCACCACCATGCCGTGGCAACAGCACCAAGAGCTCGATTTCGCTCGTCGCCAACTACGTCTTGAAGGATAGCTCGACCAGCTTGACTCCGCTGTCAACATCATGAGCGGCCGCAGGCTGGAAACCGGAGCATGCGCGGCCGCCATGCGCAGCCGCTGGCCGCGACACTCCGAAGCGGGCTTCCAACGATGAGCAGCCGCGGTTTGCGCAGGATCAGTCCTTTTATTCGACACGGGTACATATGGCAGCGTCCGCGGCGCACGAGCGCAAGAGCGCAGCCATTGTGTGCCCCAAAATACACCGGCGCCTGTGCGAGTCCGGGTTGAGAGCTAAGGCTTTACCAAGTCTCTGCGACCGGACGATCCGTATCTGAAACTCCATCTCACGCATTTGCATCGCCATTCTCACCCGCCACTCGCACGGTATCATATCTCCGCGTTTCCGCCTCAATGGACCAGACAATCAGAATGTGGCACATTTGTTCTTCGGATACAAATCTTGAGACCGCCCCGAGCACCCTTGAAACTTTCGATACGACTTTTACGGTTCAATGGGTACTTGAGGACACTACAGCGGCGTCAACTGGCGACTCAACGTGTCCGCCGGCGACGATAGGCAGATCAGGCTGTGGCGCGTGAACGAGATCAAGAGCGTTGGAGCTCGACCTCGCGCCGCCGGCCGCGTGCAGGCTTCGTTGACGAGCAATTGACGAGTGGCGCTGACTAATCCGGACTACGCTCCTGCGTGGCAACCGTGAAAGAAGACAGATCACGAAGGTGCATGGCTTCTGCGTATTGCGTTGATTCTCGTGATTATCTAGGCTAACCTGCTGTGCAAGACGAATGCCAGCGAAAGTACGGCAGCGCAACAGCCTGGAAGCCTGCTGCACCGTGTTCGACTATCAGAATCTTGCCGCCATGAGTGCCGCTCGTGTGCTGTTCGTTCACTCATGGCGCTCCTAGTGCAGATCAATATGATGACTGTTACATGGCGGATTTTCGCCGGATATCCGGACACCAAATACGCGTCCTGAGCCGCCCACAGGAGATTCCGCATGGAGGCGCGTTCTGCGGTAAGTCAAGCCTGATCTACTCTTTGCAGCCCGAACTGGGCTGACCACCATATCGGGACTGGGATGCAGGCCCGATGCGGTCCGAGCCTGACGAAGTAGACACCTGGGCGGTCAGACCGGTCAGCCCGCGCGGAGCAGGCGGGCTCTTTGGGCAAAACGTACGCATGAAGCTTCAAGTCCGTCCCAGATTTCAACTCCCACAGCGTTCACACGCAGACGCGCTTACGATTGACGGCGCATACTACAACCACGTAAACAGCCTGATGCTCATCGCCGCCGAGCGCGCGCACCAGTCGGTGCAGGAGGGCTTCATGCAAGTGTTGACGGCCAGCTCGTCACCGTCTGGAGCGCGCCTGACTACTGTTACCGCTGCGGCAACGTGGCGAGCATCCTCACCATCCGCGAGGACGGCGAACGCGTGTTCCAGGTGTTGGACGCCGCGCCAGAGAACGATAAGAACCACTCCATCAACGCGCCCAGAGCAATACGTCCCTTGTACTTCCGATCGCTTCTCTTCCCCCTATCTCGCCGCCATTCGTCGCGCAGAACGCGATGGGCGGCGGATTACCGTTATTCGTGTAGAGTGTAGATGCACTGCGAGATGTACATTATATTCGCTGTGGCAGATGAAGTCGAGAATCTTGACGCTTGACGCAGGGCGGGGCGTGCGGTTTCACATAGAGCCTCATGTGCGGCCCAACACCCCCCCTCTCCCCTGCGCCCTTGCAATTGGCCCGACGTGCGTTCTACAGCTGGCGGAGACTGTGTGTCAGCGGTCGCGGTGCCTTGCGTCGGCGCGACTGGAGCTGCTCGTCGCGCGCTACCCGACCCGCTGTTGTTGCGTGCGACGTCATTGAGTAGCGCCCTGAAGCTCTGCATGCACTTTGTCTAATTGGTGCTCTGTCCTCATTCTGCCCACACTCTTGTCCTGGTTCTCGTTTCCCGAGTTCGCCGCGTCTTGACTCTGCTGTAATATAAGTTGCTAGTCTGTCGCGGGGAAATCCACTGAAACAACAGCACGACGTCATTGATGGCTCGACGTCGACGCTGCAACCGCCGGCCGGGATCTGCGGTGACCAAAAGAGCCCTAGCTACACAAGTTCATAAGAGTTAAAAGTTGGAAACTACATATTTCGCTACGAAGCAGGTGCTCCTTTGGCGTAAAGCATTGTACCATTGAGATGAAATTTGCAAAACGGAACGTTTACGCCGGGATGGAACCTGCGAGCTTCAAGAGTGCATCCCAAGGTGCTAACCACTTAGCTACCGGCCTAATTGTTGTTCACCGTTTTACTTAGCATATGGTATTTTAAGTTGATCAATATCACTGACGGTTTTCGCAGGCGATCAGCACCGACAGTTCTGTCTGACATTTATGTATACCAATGCCTTCATACATACAACTACATTGGCAACTGTCGTGATTCAGTTCAGTCTTTGTCCGAGTCTACCCAGGGGGTCTCGTCGGAGCTGGTCTCAGACCCGTCATCGCCAGGTTCAAGCTGGTTTGACTCCCCGGTGCCGTTGGACGCGGCTCCGAGCTCGCGAGACTTGGGCCTTGCGCTCAACGACTTCGTCAACTTGGACAGTTGGGACCGAACATCGCGCATGGATGATGCCGTCTGTTGCTGCTGTTTGCTGAGTTTGTCGAGCTTGAGGCCCATCGCGTGAATCTCCTTGACGAGTCCGTCGTTTCCCACACCGGTTCGGAGACTTTGTCCGAACCAGGAGCAGCAATCTTCTTCCGGCTAGGATTGGGGACTCGCGCCGCACGCGTTATCCTGGATGGTCGCTTAGTCGAAGAAGGTGATGCCGTCACCTTCCTGCGCTTGGCGCGAGGGGGCGCCATGCTCTGCGCCCGCTCATGATTAGTCTATCAAGATGTGTGACAACAGCTGTGTACTTACGTCGACCTCGTCCAAAGCTTCTTCATCGCCGGCGGCCCCAGCAGGATCGTTTCTGTTGTGGTATGCATCCTCGCGGCTATCGTCGAACTCGCCTTGGTTCGCAATGAGATTGTCCTGATCGCCATGCACGAAGCAGCGACGATCGGACCGGTGCAAATAAAAGCATCCTAGGCAACACGTGTGATCCGCGAAAATCAGACAAGCACGTCCCTTGTGCCTCTTGTCCTGTTTCTCCGGATCGTGCAGGCACGAGCTGCAAGCGAAAAAGGCAGGGAGGCTCTGGCTGTAGCCAAACTTGTTATAGAAGTCGAGGCTCAGATATGCGTCGTTATAGCTGATACCCAGGTCAGATGGCATCAGCCTGGGCTGCTTCACGACCTTCGCGAGCGCGCCAGCAACCGCGAGAGCAGAGTTCCATAACGGCGAAGTCGGGTCTATGGCATAAGACTTCAAACGCTTGATAATGACACGGACGTGAGCAGCCCAATGGCGACCAGAGCGAGAGGCAATCTGTTCAGCTTTCCCCACAACAGCGCCCAGTTGCAGTTGGTATGCAACGAAAATCCGAACCAGCAGGCTGTACATCTCTTGCACGTCCTGAGACTGGTCTGGGGGCACCAGATTGGGCGGGAGCTCGACGTAGGCAGCAAGAAGAAAGCAACAGATTACGCCGGACGCGTCTTCCGTCATAACAGGCTGAACATGCATCAGCTCCACGAATGCACAGCAGGCACAACACAAGGACGTACAAAATACGTTCGTGGAAATTTTGAGGGCGTTTTAGACTGGGGCCAGCGAGATACTGTGGATAGACAGTAGCGGTTGTCTTCCAAAATCTTATTGCGGAGGACGACGTCGTCATTGTTGCAACACACGAAGTTGTCGGGAAGGTTGCTAGCCAAACGGAACCTCGCAGCAACTGGGTAGCTATAGAGCTCAACGGCCTGCTTGGCGGTCGTGGGGATGGGCTTAGCTGGCTTCCCCATGTGTGGGAAGGGAATCAAAGACGAGGTCTGGAAAGAGCGGGGTAGACCGCGGTATTTAGCCTCTTGAGTAGCGCCCGTTCGGTCCCGCATCGAAGTCAATGTTCAGCCAAGTGGCAGTGCAACTGACTGATTCTTCAGCGAATTCCGATACATACTACCTAATTACAGTGTCAAAGAGGCTGAAGGCTGGAGAGACGAAAACAGATCAGGGTGTGAGAAAAGGGGGGAGAAGACCGATCAGAGAAGGTACATGCAAAGCTTCATGGCGCTACAAATGTGAGGCTGTAATGTGCGCAGACTGTGTCCACAAGAAAATGAGAGTCATCTCGCAGCGGACCGGACGCGGCTACCGGAGGCGTGAGGGGCAAGAGGGCAGGAGGGCGTTTGGCATCGGGTGGGGCGCGCTTTAGTCCTGCGCATCCTCCACTTCCGTAGTGGGCCTCCTAAACGCACCATTTCGGTGAAGGACTACGGCGGTCGCATGGATGCCCGCCTTCATGCTGAGCAAATCGGGTATCGACAGCAATCCTGTGGAGAATGCCTGGCATGCCGTTGGCCATCGCTCGAAGATCTGCGTAATGGCAGGATTGTTGTCAGCAAAAAAATAAACATGGGTCTACCTTGTCGGGATCAGCGGCCATCTCTAGCCCGTGCGTCTCGCCGTCGCAGATGTCTGCGTCCGCGCCGAGGCCGAGTGAGCGGGACGTTACTTGTCTCCGACCGTGAAACACCACGAACCCCGCGCCACGGCGCTCTTCAAGTAGCGATCGTCGCTGTAAACATAGACATTGCGCTCATCCTTCCGAAGCTCGTGTGCCGCAGCCAAGTGCGCACGTCGTTTATCGAGTGAAGGCGGCTGAGGTTTCACCGCCAGCCGTCCTCGCCACTTGGGATCGTCGATTGGGTCGTTCCATGGCGCACGATGTAGGATGTCGATCCGCTCGCCGTCCGGGTTGTACTCCTGCGCCAGCAATTGCAAGCAGATGGGATTACGGCGCCGCCTATAGTCACATAGCGCTCCGCTCCGGCTGTAGGTGGCGGAAGCATGCGCCCCTGCAGGCCTAAGGCGCCGCGTCCTACCATTGCAGCGCTGGCGGCTGGTGGGCTGGCATAAATGTGCGCAGAGCTGGAAGTTCGAAACGCGGCGAAGTTTCGTTTCCGAGATTTTGCTCGGCCATCTTGGAGTCGTGAGTGTGTCTCGGAGACTGCGTACGGCCTGGTCGAGGTTGCTGACTGGGGCTATGACTATATTGTGAGTATGTTATCATGATCAATATATTTATCCGCGAGCAGACTCACCCGTCTCGCGTCGCAATGTACTCTGCACGTCGCATGCAGAACACACGAGCATCCACAGGCCTAGGCGTCATTTTACTGCCAGCTCAGACGACGGTAGATGTGGAGTACGCTCCGTGGGATGAACCTCGCGTCGGGAGAGTGCGTCACGACGGGGAGAGCAGCATTCGCAGAGGGGAGTATAAGAAGCACTCGACCCAGCCTTTGTAGGTGGCCGCGCGAGAAGAGCTGGGCCGTCCAGATCTGGCGCCGGTACTGTAGGTCGCCGTGCAGGGCAAAGCACAAACACGACGCCGGGATTGCGCCGTGAGGATTGCCCTTCAGCGCTTGCGCCGCCCACCTCGCCTCTCCCGCGCAGCAACATGGCGCGCGCTGGCCGGCTCTCTCTGGCAGCGCAGAGCGATGGGGCTGCCCAAGCTACGCCGTCCACGCCGCCCGCAGAGCCCGCTCATCGCCATCATGCCTGGTGCCTGTGCGCTGCATTCCAGACACCCGTCGCGTGTATCGCTATGGGAAATGTCACTATTTCAATGCGCTCGGTGCTAGCATGCTAGCAATTTGTACGCACGGGTTTTGTCTCTATTACCCAAAGTTTTGCTGACCATCGTGTGCAGCGAAATCTGCCCGGGCGGCCAGCAGCATTCCAGCACCCATCTCGAGCAGCGGATAAGCCGCTCCACACCCGCTTCGAATGGACACCCCAAATTCTGGCAAAGTAAATTCTGACAAAGACAAGGCAGCTTGAAGGTGCGCGAGGCTGGGTCTCGGGACGACCGAGTGCGCTGACGTGCTCACCCAGACCTGCTTCGCCTTCGAACGAGCCGTTGAGCGGTCATACCGCACAGCCCGTGAGCTGCTCGACCCTCCTCGATTGGCGTGGCCAAAGCCGACAAAGAACTGTTGATTTGAATGTACGTGATGCTGAGTCTCGGAATGGCCGAGCTCACTGACTGTCTCCACGCAGACCCGGCACGCACAGCGACCCATCCAGCGCTCATATCGAGTGCCGATTGAGCTGATGCGACGCATTAGCAGATTTAAATCGCAAAGTCCTGGTCAGCGATTCGTCAGGATCGAGGTGCGCGAGATTGCGTGCCTTGAACAACTGATTGCGCTCACCAGCTCACCCAGACCTTGCGCGCTGATTTGAACGAATATAAAGCAACGCCGTTATGTCACGCGCCTTGGATATGTCCGTGACTCGCCGTCGTTCGGTTGGCGTGAAGCTCAGAAAGCATCGGCCTCCCTTGCCCGACATCGGTTCAATCCTGCGCAACCCCTGGCAGCACGACGCTGCCTGACTTGCACAGAGCCAATGCAGACTGTTAGAATCGGAGCCTGAGACGTCAAAATCATGGTACGCACACGTTTGTTGTCACGGCCTGCGGAACGTGCTCACACGTTCATCTACAGGTTCAGCGTGCAATCAGTCACACGATAACCCATGGCCAGGTGTTATAGACCTTGAGCGCTTGAGCATGGATGCACGCCCGACTCCGCTTGCATCGCTGCGGAGGATGGCTCCCCCGCGCGTCTTCCCGCGCGACGATTTCAGCAAGCTGCAGCAGTCAAATGTCCAGAAGTCTGCGGTGCATGATTGCAGTGACGGTTGGCCGCATCAGCGGTCTGGGTCGCGCGCACGTAATTTACCACGCGCGCGGTCTCTTCCTGATCCAGACGTCCATTGACAAGACATCGTCGCGCCTATGAGCTACTTAGCCTCGTGGACAGTGCTAATTAGTCCCCTCGCCCATCCCGCTGAACAAGTACCGGCCGACTATCTGTGTTGCGATCCGACCAAGAGCCAAATGCAGACCATCGTGGTGCACGTACTGGGCGTGCGAAGTTTGGCATGGACTGGGCGATGCTCGAGAGCAATGTGCCCAACGTGTTTTCCGCTACGCTCACCCCACCTACTGCCTCCAGTACTCTCCGGCTGTCTTTTCGCTCATCATCGATACATCTGCCCGCTGCCCCGCTGAGTGGACGAACAGGTGGCCATGTTTCGACGCCTTGCCGGCCCTGGATTGTCACACGATTGGATGTATTGACCAGCAACTTGGCAGACTACAGCACATAGCACGGTTCACGGATCTCGCTTGGCAGCCTTCGCCTTCTCCTTCGTCTTGTCAATGATAACGATTGGACCAAGGAAGAGTATATCGGACGGATGCCTCCGAGGTAACTTGCCCGACCGCTTACGCTTCTTCGGGGGCTGGGACGGGCTTTTGTCGATCTTGTCCACTCCTGCTGTAGAACCGTCGCCCGGTCCAATGCACAGTGCCGTCTCTTGACCACCGCTACCAAACATAGTCCCGAAGTCGGTCGGCATGTTTGACACGGTTTCGTCCTATGACCGGTTAAGTTGAGTGGTTATATCAGAACATGTTCATTTAAATGCTCGCACCTGAGTTGCAGGGGCCTGGGTTGCGCACGTGAGTGATTGGGACGCGAATAAATTGCTTCATACCCCGATACGCACCTCATTGGCCGTACAGTGGCTCGCGGTCAAGGGGGCTCCAGGAGGGACATGGCCGATGGCTTCGCTTACGACATTGCCGGTGGCGTTCGATGCCCACAGAACAGCGGGTTCATACCCAGTCGCGAGTGGTGCAAGTTGTGATTCACCGATAGGCCAAACAAGAGGGAAAAGTAGATCGTCGTTCACAGACGCCGGGAAGGAGTAATTGACCTGTGAGCCAGCGTCAGGAGGGACCACATGCCGCTCGCCGCAGTGACTTGCAGAATTTAACTCGTCGGAGTACGTGGAACCCTGGAGACTGTGTCAGGAACGTTCTGCCACAGCCCGTCGCAACGACTGACGGGGATTATGCCATTTGGGCACGAAGCATTGGCATAAGCTCCCTGGGGAACAGCGTGAGGAGCGGCCACAACTGGTCATGTCGCGATGACTCACCGAGTTCGTGCCGTCGGGGTACGCAGGATAGGAGAAACCTCCCTGCTGGATCTGTGTCAGGAACGACCAGAGCTCATCGCGACGACTTGCCGTATTTCCGGCATTTGAGTACATGGATGCGAAGTGGCCAAATGGGAGGCTGCAGAGGGAAGGCAAACTGGACGGGAACTGACCGTAGAATAAATATGGATCGATTGCCAAGAAATCGGTGGCGTCGGACCCTTCTATTATCAATGGAACATCGTTTGAATGGACAAACGATTGAATCGGCCCCAGTGCGGCGTGTGGCGATGCCGGCGTTCCTTGCGGCCATGCCAGCAATAGCGGCGGGTGGCGATGCCGGATGCTAAACAAGGTTGCCCTTATGATCTCTTTTGGTGCTTTCACTCTCTTTCGTTCCGACTGCCTGGTCGTGCCTGGGCGGCGCGATGCCGTCGTGTAGCGGTTTATGAACGTGAACAATCGTCGGCATCCGAGCGGCAGCTTAGACGCAATGTCAACGGATAACCAGCGCCAGGTTGGCGCCACGAGCCCGTTGGCGCTGAGGCAACCGGTGAGTAGCGAGCCACAAGGCTGCTCGTTGCCTTGGACACTTAACCCAGCGCCAGAGCTCGTCGATATCTTCGGCACTCGCGAACGACTGCTCGGTTGACGATCCTCGGTGTGCCCCATCCGCCTGCGCACCTTGCGCCAGCTAACATCCCATGCTGCAGGGTTGGGCCGACTACCGATCCTGCTCGTCTCTGTCCGTATTGTAACGAGGTGCTTCCCGATAGCCCTAGCCCCGTTCTTCAGACTTTATTCCGGGCCGCGCGCGCAAAGTCCTGGACGAGCCCACGCCCGAACAACCCTCTGGCGCTCAGGGCGCCCATGCTTGTCTTCGTGGGCATCTGCGAGCGTCACAGGTTCGAGAAGAAGCTGCTCCCCCTCGCCCGGCGTCGTGGATGGCCCCTGGAGATCGACTTCGACGCGCTGACCATCCGGATAATGAAGAACCGACTGGTGATTGACCGTGTGCTCGAAAACCCATCGATGAGCAGCTTCTTTCGCGCGGCAATGGATCACGTCCGTCGTGTCGGCTTGAGGATTTCGGAGAGCCCTATGGGCCAGTACGCGACTTTCGAATCCGTACAGCCAGGATAGTGCGTACTCACCCCCCTTCGCCCCACTTTCCGTCCTCTCACGACCGCTTGCAGTTACGGCGAGCGTGGCACCGTCGTGATCTACCAGACTCTCATGGTCATGTATCCACACGACGTCCTGCAAGAGGCCCGTGATCGCTTTGCCCCGCTTAGTACTCAGACGTTTCAGCTGTCGGTGCTCGTGCCCGAGACCGCTCTCGCTCTCATCATGGAGGACGGCAACTCTTCGCGCCGCGAAGCGCTCCTCACCATGCGCGCGAGCTCTCGGTATGGCAATCTCATGTTCCCCGACGACGATACCAGTGAAGACGCGAGCGACGCCGCATTTGTTCTTCAGTGTCCGTGCGAATTTAGCAATAAGAGTGTCCATTGCCTGCATATGACATCATGCTGGTCGAGCTTCCGCGTTCCAAACTCCATACCGGCCCGAACTGCCAGATTAAGGGCACCACGTGCTGAACATGCTGCGGACGACTGATAAAGACTCCAAGCCCGGGGACGGAAGGTTACATCTTTTCATCCCTCATGTCAGTGCCACAGAGGAAGATGTCGCGTAAGGCCTGTCGCGATGGACAAGTCGAGAAGAAGACTAGGAAACCTCGCGTCTTCAAACCCCTACCCCCGGTCCACCATGAAGAGCTGGCTGCATTCGGCGATGACCTTGTGGCTGGCTTTACTGCGCTGTTTGGCAATATGGTGGGTGCACGCGTTCGGCGTTGTGTTCACGATGCTGACATTGCAACGAGGTAGACGTTGCTCGTAGACCAGACTGTGCCGGCGTTGCTGCAGGCTGCGTCCGATCCGGCTCGTCACGAGCCAATGTCGCTCGTGGACCAAACTGCGCCGGCGTTTCTGCAGGCTGCGTCCGATCCGGCTCGTCATGAGCAAACGTCGTCGGATCAGACTACCATGCAGGACCCGATTTTCTCTTCGGGTTGGACTACGGCATCTATCACGACGACTGCGCCAGGCTCTGCCACAGCATGGGACTCGACTACATCGGATTCGACCTCGAACCCGACCCCCTCTCCGGATCCGATTCCAGCACCTCCGATGACTCCCGAGACTACACCGGTCTGTCTGTTCGCCGACGACGATTTGGACGATGATGCGAGTCTTCATTGACACAACTTGAAATTCGGAATATATTGACCAGTCTACAGTACGAGGATCGTTGTCTTAAAGAGCTCGCGTCGGTCAGTGATAAGAGTCAATGTTCTTATTGGCTAATCAGCCGTCAGCTCATCAACCTCGTCTATCCCTTTCCGATTATCTGGGACCCTACGCCGCTGATTCAACATCTCGTCTGTGTACGTCATTATGATACCTGCCTTGAACATGTGAAGACATCCTTTCAGATTGTGGCGGCCCATGGGTATTGCGCAGACGATATCTTGAGGATCGACATCTTAGCGGGTCGGATAGCCTCGGTTCGTGCAGATGATCTGGTTCGCATTGCAACTAATGGGTTGAAAAGGAATTTCTGGTGGATTTGGCCCTTCCGGCGGCGCACTTCCTAGATGATGTGACCATTGAGATTCATCTAGCAGACCCAGAGTGACTGTAGGAGAGGCGGACTCGAGCTTGTATTTGAATAACGGTGAACAGAGCTCAGCATTTCAGACTGTTCGCCGCCAATGTGATGGCCATATGACAAACGCACCGAACATCCTAGACCACCAGATGCCGCGTTCGAGCCGTTTTCAGGTAAGGGAAGGCCTTGACGTAGATCTCGTAAAATGAAAGCTCAAGACGGCTGAGAAGGTCGTTAGAGACCCTGCCGTAGAATATGGAAGTAGCGACTGCGTTCCAATCGTGATGCTGAAACATATGTAACAACGTCGCGAGAATGAAGATCACGATGCAGTTCGTGACGCTCTGCCAGGCAAGATGCGGTGCGGAATGTTGCCACATCTGTGGGTATATCATAGGCTCGTGGGGACCGAGACGGAAGTCGCTGCGGATGAGAGGGTGTTCCTCGGGTGGCAGTTGGGGAATGGCAGCGCCGGCGGATAACGAGCAGACATATTGCCCGTGGTAACCAAACGCAACAGTACGTATAGAGCCAGGATAGGATTCTGATTGTAAACGGGAACGAGAGGACGGCACGAGCTCTGGGGGAGAGTCTCCGTCGCCACGCCGGGAGTGGTACTCCAAGGGGAATGAGGCCATTAATATGGCAGATTGTCCTCGATGTGTTGATTTGGTGGTTTTGGGACGGCGGAGAGGTTTGAGACGAGGGAGCGACTGCGCGCAGAAATCTGCACACAGCGATGGGTGGCGTCAAGGGGTCACCACAATTAAAATTATGGATATCACGTCGTTTTTTCTTGTAAGCCTTCTGAGCCAGGACTAACTAACTGATTTGCTTCCGGACTTCCTGATTTGGCATATCCGGATCTATATCCTGACAGATCCGGACCTGAAGGACTCAATCCCGAGTCTGAGGTCAGTAAACTCTCATGTTCAGATGATTGGCTGGGCCCCTGGGTGAGCTTCTGCTCACAGGAGTCTCCCAAACTCCTGCCTGCACTTCCAAGTGTCGTAATTCCGCTTATTTTCAGCTCAAATATTTTTCTGCTAACGTGCCCACAGGCTGGACTAACTGACCAACATGATATCCCGGAAGCAAAATGTGAAGACCCCTTGGGTGGCGTTACGCCTGATCCAAGCGATGGTGCCACCTTCGCAGGCCCTGCGCGCGCGTGAAAACGTGTTCAATCGCACACCCTCAAATGAGGATGCGCTGTTGTTGAAACAAGAAATCTGCGTTCACAAATGTGAGCACAGTCGGTGGGCGGATTGGAGAGACGGTGCGGAGTTTGAATGGACTTGCCCGTATCCGGTTAGCGATCACGCTCCAGCACCGCTCCTACACGCCGACGCGCCGCCCCCATTTGGGGACGGCGCACTCGAACGCAGGTTGCTCTCATTTGAGAACGACCGTACCGAAGCTGCCAGCGGATCCACTGGGCATCATGCCCATATCAAGCTCGACGCCCATCACCACTCCTCGCTCAAGGCATTTGCCTTGGGCGATCTTGCTCCAATCGCGTCTTGGACCAGCTACAACTCGCGCCGGCTCGCAATATACGAGCCGTCAGGTTGGTTCTTCTGTTATCGTAGCCAGTCGCATGCTATCTGCTGATAACCACCGCAGGCACCGAGCGCTGTACCCGGAGTTCACGCTCAAGACCTGCCGCCAGGCCTCCCCTAGGTATGTAAGGTCTACCTATAATGGTTTCGCATGTGAATTATAACCCCATCTTTATCCCAGGCAACATTCTTCATGTCGAGGGCCCGCGCGTTCGCGTCCGAGTCTAGCACGAAATCCGCAACGATTGGGTGTGCTACGATCGCCTGTTCTCATATGCACTGTGCTGATGCCTGCAGCACAGTTTTCTGGATTCGGTTGATACAAATTCTTTGCGTCCTGCTGTTATCATGTATTCTCTGCTGTCCCTACCTTTCGTGCCATACAAGTCCTTTCCGTCTCTCCTGTTACTCGCAACAGTGCACTTTGAGTTCAATGACAACGTAACAAGATCAAATCTCATGCGCCACGCCATCGCGCTGCCTTACGCTGACGATGCCATTTCCCTTCCTTCCCGTCCCATCTGCCGCCAGGATTGACCCACTTAGTAAGCTCCTTGCGAGAGCATGTATGGACGAAATCACAAGCGTCGAGTCTTGCTTGCCAAGGATTCCGAATGGACTGGCATGAAGAACCCGATCTGCTCGCAAGTCAAGACGGCGAAAACGCTGATAGTGCCCACGACGCGCTTACCGCGTGTTTCTGCGCGGAAAACTTCCAAGTCATGAGCTGAAGCCTCGCCTCCAGCTCGTTACTGCAAGTAGGTAAGTATATGGTCGTCTAATAGCATGAGACTAACTCCGTGAAGTAGACTATTCGGTATTCATGAAGTCTTGCCTGCGACGATTCGAACGTCAAGTAGATCGAAGTTTGACTCCCACGACAAGGATCACATTACCACCGGCGTCTTCCCAGCGGCCGAGAAGCTCAGCGTGTAAAGTACTCGCTGATCGCAGGTCGGGCGACGGTCTGCTCGCGTCGGATGTTGTGTCTTCGGGGGGATCTGTTCTCTTGAGCATGTCCAGCTCATCATGGCGTCTTCTCACCTTATATGTAGCAGCTAGCAGCAATCCTCATCATTGCCGATGAGGTCCTGGCGAGTCGCCTCTGCGGGTTCGCGAGCTGGGACGCCCGTGATTAACAGTCTCCAGTCGTAGTTCCCTCTAGCCGCAGACTCTGTCGACCCCTCAGTCCCTATCGAACGTCCGGTGTCTATTCCAATCGCTGTTCCCCCGACGGAAACGGAGGAAAAGCGTATTCTGGGCACGCTCACGCGCGCGCAATATTGGATGGAGAACGACACCAAGTTCTTCCTTGCCTCCGGTCGTTCCCAGGCATGGACGAATCTGATAGAAGCTTGGGTCAAGTACGAGCAATTGCACTCGACGCATAAAGAGGTCAGTGAAGCACTTTTCCCTTTAGAAACGCCAACTCAGCGCGCAACAGCTTCAATTACCCATTGGAAAGAGACCCGAAATCTACAAGGCCTGGACTCGCCGCCGCCACGCAGACGTTGATCAAGATGCACTCCGTTCATTCCACGACGAGTTCATGTTTATGTCTTGGTATCTGTCGCTCCAGCCCAAGGAGCGATTCTCCAGCGGAGATACGGAGTTTGAGAAGCTGCGTGGTCCTGAGACGGTGGAACGGCCTGCATATACGAGCCTTCATCACTCTGGCGGTCGAGGACTCGTTCAACTTCTATTCGGTGTTGCGTGGCTCATGCGCACTGGAAACGACCTCGTCATCTCGCCAACTCACCCCGAGGCCACAGGATCGGCTCTCATTGGAGATCTCACAAAGATTATCTCCGTGCTCTGTTCGCCGTGAGTATCTTGAAGTACTTTCTAATAAGCTACTGATATTGAGAAGTATCCCCGCTAACCACGCCGACCGCGCATGTGCTGGCATTCCCTCGGCCGATGACGTCCCTGTGCAGACGGGAAGGAAAAGGAAGGCGGCCGCTGCCAGCGGCGAAAAGCCAGCCAAGAAACCAAAAACAGCGCCGAGGTAGCAACAGTAAGCCCGCGTCTGCATGCAATACCCTTCGCTGACGCGTGACACAGAGTTCACCTCCGTCTTCTACGCGCGGCGCAAAAGACCGATTCGCGGGCGCAAGACGTCGAAAAGAGACAGGATGCTCTCATGCGTCGCATTCGAGCATGGCGAAGTTGGCAAGCCTCGAGCTTTTCAACCCTCCTACAAATTCCGACGCAAGAGCGAAGTTCGGACGCTGATGGAACAGACCATGAACTCGCAGAGGACGTCAAGTTATCGCTCCCCGGCACATTCGCAAACAACGCTACGTATTCTGATCTCGAGCAGTTCAAACATCTGCTCCAGCTTGAGCATAAGCTGCGAGTCGATGATGGAGAGGAGCGTCGAGGCCGCGAGCCCGGTATACGAAGCCACGCGAACACAAGCGCGTTCCGGTTGTCGCTCCGTCGCCGACAATTGGCTCCGAATATTCATCATTGACACGGCGGGTCATTCCGAGCCTTTCTCATATCTCAGACGAACGGTGGCAACAACCAGACTACCAAGAAAAACACTGATATTGCGAGATATACAAAGCAAGAGAGCAGTTACACCAAAAACACGATAGCTACAGCGGATACATCGGTAGCGAAGTGGTCCTTAGACGGTAAGCTGGGGCTTCAACGTGTGTGCGCAAAAGACAAAGAAAGCCTCATGAAGCAGTAGGCAAATAAAATGGTAAGTGATGCCCTTCGTGTAGTACTCCACGATGTGCGCGACGTGGAGCGCGACGACGACGACGAACGTCAGCCAAAAACCGATTTTGGGATGGCCCGACGCCTTCCACCCGTACGCGTATAAATCAACGAAAAACTACGTTCGGTGAGATAAAATGAAAAATAACTGTGATCGAAACGGAAAGACTTACGCGCAGAAAATCGAGAGCAAGCTCGGCCCAGGACGCGCGCGCGCGCGCGCGTCCTCCAGCACCGAGCGCGGCGATTTCGAGGCCTGCAAGGGCGTAAACGCGCATAATGTGATGGACAAACGAAATACTCACCTGGAGCCCCTCCTTGGGCGGTCTGGGGCCCAGTGACAAGTCTCAGGCTGTCCTGACTGGCCAGAGAGCCAGCTACAACAGCAGGAGCTATATCAGAGTAAGTACTTGCTGCCTGATACAGAGCCAGCATTAAGAGGACATTTTGATTAACTAGTGATGCTTAATTATGTACCCTTATGGTTAATCAGGCATGCCTAACTGGTACCTACTACCTACCTACTACCAGTGACATAGCACAGTGGGGAGACTAATGATTAACTGAAGTAACCACTAGCCAGGTTGGGCCCTCTTGAGAGCCAATCAATCAACGCTCACAGTTAATCGACAATTAACTAAGGTTCACAGTTAATCGACAATTAACTAAGGTTCACAGTTAATTATCAGTTCACCAGAGGCTGTACAGTACGGACGGAGGTACGAAGAGCTGATTGATTGCGACTCCTATTAATACAAGTGTCCATACAGCGCCTACAGGGTGCACGTGATCGCGAAAATGAATCACGTGCGCGTGGATTCAACAGACGCCTTTCTCAACCTCCCCATCCGTCGCATCGAGCCCGAGCTCGAGGTACCCGCTAAGATGCTCGGGACGCTCGAAATTCAGGAGCTCAAGAACTTGCTCATCGGCGTCCCGAACTGTGCTGGCCCTGAGCGCGTCTGAACAGCACCCCTCTGGGGGTCCCAACGTCAACCCGAGGTAGTCTTTCCTTTGGGCGCCGCCGCCGTAGCGCTGGAGCCCTCCGCGGTGGTAATAATGACGGTGTTCTGCCACGGGAAACCACTCTCAGCACGTGTACGGCTCATCGTTCAACGACCTCACCTCCGAAGACTAGTACGTCCATCGGGTTCGCCATCCTCTCCTTGTCGTGACCAAGGCGGGCGCCGCCAAAGTAGTGGGCGTACGTTTGCGCCGGGCCCTCCCTTGCCCCATGCTCGACGACTGATCGACGGAGCCCGATGCGCCCAGATTCGAACGTTGAATATCATCGACCACGCGGACACGACCGCTGAGGCGCGCGCGACGGCGACGGGCAGCCCTTGTGTCACCATCGCGTTCGTCGTGACCACCACCTTGCTCGCGCACGTGGGTCCTGGCGCGTACGCCGTCGACGTCGCTGCGTCGCCGCCCGCTGTAAGGAAGATATCCGTCTACACGCCCACATTGCTCCCCGGTATCGCCCTCCGCCTAGCCGTCAATCTTGGGCGAGTCCATGCACCCCGCGCTTGCCGGCGGGTAGCTGGGGTCGGAAGTCGGCGAGCCCATGCACCCCGCGCTCGCCAGCGGGTATCGCGGTGTAGTCGACCTTGTGTGATCCGCCGCCGCGTCCGTCATTGCGTCTGCGACCTATTAGACGAAATAATGAAGTGAATCCCAGGAAATTATGATGTAGATGTCACTCACCAAACTTGTTTTCGACAAGGAAAGCGCGACCTTCCGCGATGACACGCAAGACGTCTTGCTCTCGAGCAAGCCGTGGCGAGCTCGACGACAGGGTTGCTCTGTCGTCGAGCCGCGGGTCTGGTTCGGCGGGCAAGAAAAAACGCTACATGGGCATGCTAACATATATACGTACCAAGGTCCGCCGAGCGCGGCGCGTTGCCCAAACTGCATTTTCGCCGTGCTTGACCGCGCGTCCGTATTCTCGATAGACTATTATCTAAGTAAATTAGGATCTATCAGTGAAGTGCGAACGCGATTCGATAAGGTGTTATTGGCGGGTACTTGCCTACAGTTCCTCCGGTTTGGTGACCAGTATTTGGTCCAGTACCGGAGCTCGAACTCTCTTCTCTCTTCGTCATGAGCCACCACGACCTCCACGCCTGCGTAGGCGGCGCGAGCAACGACGTCCGCCGAGCTCCATCGTTCTGCCCGCGTCTGAGCCCATCTGAGCTCCGTGACGACGTCGCACACGAAGGCGAGCCTGACGTCGTCGCTGACGATCCAGCCGCGCCCCGCGCTCCTCCTCCCGCTCTGGCCAGGGGGCATCACGCTATGCGGCGTCCGCGCGCGCGTGCAGGTGACGATGACGCAGTCGTTCGCGGGCGCAGACATGCCAGCGCCGCCCGTACATCCGCCGCGGTCGCTCCTCGCCCTGCGCGTCTTCAAAATCGCGTTATCGCGTTCAATGTACGATTCATTTCATCTATTGTCGTATTTCTTACCCTTTCTAGCCCACCGGTGTTCGCATTGCCAAGTTTCTGGCGTCTTGGTATCTCGGCCGCGTCGCCGTCCCCGTCCTTAACGTCGTCATCACCTGCCTCGTGGTATACAGCGCCTACATCGCGTTCCGGCACTTGGACGTCTTGAACCAGACCTTGCTCTCCATCGCGGAGATCTTGTCGTTCGCGTGCTTCGAGCTGGAGAGGATGGCGGAAGAGGGCTTGATTTGAGCTCGGTTTTTTGACATCTATTACCTGCTGTCTATTTCTTGATCTTGTTCTGACCCGTCTGCTCCTGTATATTCAATGAATTGATGTTTTCTTGGATATCTTCGGTGCTTGCCGTCGTGATCATTGCACCTGATTTGGACATCTTGTCAGAATGATTCAGGGGTGTGCTGAAGAACTGTCATACGGATTTCTTTAATTCTGCTCTCGGTCGGCGAAGTCATGCTCAAATTCACTGCAATGCAGAATCGTGAGCTCGTGTTTACGTAATCGTATCTGAGAACCCGTCAGGATCAACTCGGTGATCACTCGCGCTATCACCGAGTGCAGGGACTTGCATTCACAGCCCGCATAAACACGAAATCAGTAGAATAAGTTGTAAACTGAATAAATTTTCTATTCAACACGGGGTCTTTTCGCTGTGGGGAGTACTTCGTCGTCATCACGGCCTGAACGCCGGTCAGCAGTCAAACCAAAATATCCGTAATACTACATACCGCGAGGTTTCCATCCATCCCAGCCGCGTCCGTTATCTTTTTTTCCCGCCTCTTGTCGAGCATTCTGCGCCTCGCGCATCAAGGACAAAAAAAAACCGGCTTTCCTGTACGCGTACGCCCGCTTTCCCTGCGCTTCACGTAGCTTGCGCTGCGTCAGCATCGGGTACTTGATCGCAGTACGTCTTCCTCCCAGCTGTTCCACGCGGATCCAGCGAGCCTCAACCTCGTACTCGGCGTTTCGCACGTCTCCCATTGCGGCATCCGCGATAGAGGTCCATACCTCCGACATTTTCGCAAAGTGGCGTACTGTCCGGTCCAACTCGGCCCCGAGAATCAACCATTCCTCGTCCCAGCGCTTCCAGTTAGCCCAAAGTCGGAAATAACGGACTCTCAGCTCTATTTCAGTGTTAGTGGTTGGCTTGTCGTCGAATACTTCCTGAGACTTGCCTTCGTCGTTCATCTTCGCTAACTCTTCGTCGTTTATCGTTTTGACGCGAGAAACGTCCTTCCCCTCGCGCCAAAACCACTGGTCTTCTGCTTTGACTTTCCCAGATCCCAAACCCGCTGGCTTTATCATTGTCGTGGCTTTCGCCACACTCGCGAGATCGAGTTTCTGGTACCGCCGATCTTTCGTATCGTAGCCCAGCTGCACCATGGCATCATAATGAATGTTGTACCGCCTCGCGTGCTTGTCTCTCTTCTTCGCATCCTTCTTCAACTTGGCCTGCGCCCGCGTGTTAGCCGCCGTGCCGGAAACTTGTTTCTTCTTTTCACGATCGATATCATAGGCACGAATGGCGAGCTTCACTTGCTGCAACTCCCCCTCGGCGTAGTGGAAACGCATCTGAAGCTCGCGTGCTGCGAGTTTTGCCAGCCCGTACTGCCGTCTGTCGTCCTCTGGGAAACTCGAGGGCAGATATAAACCATCCTCCTCCGGTTGATCTTGTTCGTCCACATTGCCAGACGTCTCCTCTTCTTCTGTGAGTAAATCGCTGATTCCAGGCATGTGGACTTTCTGCAGCCGCCGAACGAGCTTGATTTGGACCCGCAGAGTCACGCGGGCCTTCTCAATCGCGATCTTGCCAGACGTATCGCTGTCCAGAGTCGTCTTCACCTTGTGCCGAAGTTTGTCCCTATAAGACGCAGTCAGATTATACAAATAACCGAGATACGGGCCAATATGCAGCGTACTGTTCTCCTTCGAGCTCGATCAGGCGGCGCAAACACGATGTTGGCCCTCTACCGTTCGCCCACATGCCGCCTCGTTTTTCTTCCTCAGCCTCTGCCATTTTCATAATCGCCTCCCGTCCAGGAACTGCATCTCAGTCCGTCGATGAACAGCCGAAAGCTCACGCGACGCACCTTTCTTCATGTCGGCACGATACCGACTGCTCACGTGACCCGTCGCATCACGTGTCCCGAGCTCGCTCGGGTACTTCTCTTCCACTCCTTGATTTTCTGCGCGTCGATAGTCTCCGCGAATTCTTCAAGCGCTTCCTTGGTGCTCTTGACGAAGTCCGCCGCCTCTATTGCCTTGTCCTTCAACGATTCGGCTGTCACAGTGAGTTAGCTAATGCAGCGCCGAGTGTGAAGGGGGAAGCCCTGACCCATGCCGATGAGCTTTTTGTAGTTCCAGTCTCCGTGAGTATCGTTCAGAATATCCTCCCGATGACCGATGTTAGTGTCTTTGCTGATCATACCGGTCGCGTTCGTCTCCGGCCACACACGCTCCACGCCTTCGCCGCACGTCCTTCCGCTGCCCGGGAGATACGAGAAATGCATGAGGAATTGGCAATCCTCCTTGTGCCCTTGTATGTGAAGCTTTGGAATGGCCCACACGACGTCTTCGAGGATTTTTCGATGCGTCTCCGAGTCGTTGTCCGGAAACTCTTTCGCCCACCTGCTGATGATCTTCAGACACAGCTGGCATCCCCGATCTGACGAAATGTAGTGCGGGATTCTGATATCGGGACGCGGGCCCAACGCGTTTTTCAGCACCTTGTCGAGGAGGTAAAACCTGACGACGACTCAGTCATCTCGACTCGAGGAGTTTGATAGAAAGCACAGACTTCTCTCCCTTCTTCAAATTGATCATGCTGCATGGAAAGAACAGTTCGTGCCTGCAGACTACGGCCGCGACGCCTGAGAATATTGTGCTGCGACCCCCTGCCGCTCGATGCATGTTGTCGACGCCGGGACATGGTCCGTCGTTATCCTATAGATTAATCAGTGTGTGTAGTTTCTCCAACGCGCGTTTCTCACCTCTTGCACGACAGAATGAGCTGTCTCATACTCCTTCGTCTCGTCGAAGTCCGTGAAGTACGCCTTTCCGGGATTGAGAGGGCGGTCGTTCTCATCCTTTCGTTTGTCTTTCAGGAAAGCTTTGTACGACGCGTCGAGCGTCAGAACCTTGATGAACTTGAATCTAACGTATTATTTCAGTTTTATAACTTGATTCAGTCGTTGTTCATACGCACCGCTCCCCGGGATCGTGCACCTTAACCTCCCAGTTATCCGGAAGATTAAACCCTGGTTCTGGACACGCAGGGCAGACTACCGCAACTGAACCCGCGTAGCGGTTCTCTGGAAGAAAAGTATCGATTCCCTGCCCTTGGCCACTTTGCCGTCGTGAAGTCAGATCTCTCCATAGTCTCCCGGCGCGCAGGAAATTCTTGTAACCACCCTGAGTTAAGTATTAGTAACCTGTTCTCTGAAAATGTAACGCCTTACCAAGTCGTTCGCGACGTGCTTTGTACGACGCTGAAGGCTGAGCCAGTAGTCATACACAGGCTTCTTGCCTTGAAGCACATCCAAGTGCCAATGCTCCATAAGCCGAAACGTATAAGCCGTGCGTGGAGCTTTGAACGTGGCCGGAAAGAGGCGCGCATATAGCAACTGCTCGTATTCATCCACGAGATTCTCCATTACGCCGGTGCATTCGCAGCGGTTAACGACCAGCATATGAATCCCAGTAACGTCGGCAATCGTGAGTATCACCTCTTTCTTCTTTTTCTTCGTCTTCAAAGCGTTCTGCACCGCGGTCGGACAAATTTGACCGTTATGGCCCAGATTGATCTGGACGCCGACGTCGCGAAGGGCGGCCCGCTCAAAGAAGCTGCCATTCCATTTCTGCACTTTGTGGAACGGTTGGACTGCGTGCCGCTCCTTCAAGCACAGCTTGCAGCATGCACTTTGGTCTAAGCATTCAACGCAGCGCCAGGCTCGAAGACAATCTTCTGGATGTCCTGTCTCACTCGGCGCCCGCGCACAGCTGCACGCGCTACCGACCGTGTCATCATATTCCATCGCGTAAAGAGCGCGCATGATGGTCGGGCGGTGCTTGTCGTATTCGAGGTTTTTTGCGTTGGTTGTCTATATTGTGCGTCAGAGAAATTGTCAGCGAAACACCCAGCACACACCGTTCCGTGACCCGTCTCCGGACCGCGAGGTCGCTCTTGTGCAGGATTTGCCTTCGCAGGCTCAGCCTTCGGGAGCGGGTCGTCCGTTAGGGTGACTTGGTCACTTCGGCTGCCCACACCACCCGTCCTCTGCTTCCCCTTCTTCGCCGGCGATGGCGACTTCGAAGCTCCCAACTTCTGCCCATTGCTCCCTCCTTCGTTCCCATCGGGTAAGGTCACCACCTTCGTAACACAGCCGATTTTCGCCCTCATGTCGTCCGTCCGCAATGTCCAACGGTGGATTGGTGGTAGACAGAAGAGAAAGAACTGTGGGTGGCGGGTCGTGCCGTCACTTCATCAGCCGCGCATCGTGGTGCCAGCAGCGTGGTGTGCATGGTTATATCGAAACGTGGTGGGAATTCCGGTCGCGCTTCGCCATTCCCAGCTGAGAAAAGCGCACCACCACGTCCTCACGCGATTGCTTTACGAAAGCTTACCGCGCATTTTATGTGCGGCCAGATTCTATTGCGATCACTGCAGGAATTTGATATCCAATGTACAAATTATCTACGATGGAATGAAGCCCTTGTAGTCGCGTCGCTCGCGATACTTCATCGCGAGCCGTTTCTGCCGTTCTTCGCCCATCTTCACACGCAGCACAGGAAACCCTTCGGGCACCGATTCGTACGGCAGTCTATCCCCGACCCAAATTCTCCTCGCCTCCTGGTTCGCCTCGACCGACCCGCAGAGTTGATCGAAAACACTCGATAACCTTTTGCGCTCCTGCTCCATGAAATGACCGCGTCTAACGTAGTCGTGGCAGTCGCCGCCTGGTAATAGGCAGCGCCGCGGCAGTCCGTTCTTCGTGAGGTGCTTCCACATTGCTGTGAACAGCAGATCTTCGTTGTCGCCATCCTTCACGAGGTCCTTCTCGAGCGGCCAGGGAGCAATGTCCTGCGCGAGCAGAGGCGGGTCGTCGAGTCTATGCGAAAATAGAGGAAGCCATTCGAGAACGAATACCTCGACCAATTGAATCCACGCCCGCCTCTGCTCGTGATAATTTTTTCGTCTGAGCCCATCCTGCATCTTCTGCGGCCCTGACAACGACAGGATAATGTGGTTGCTGATGTCCGCCGCGTCAAATTCCACATAAAAGATGTTCTTGGCCGCGTTGCGCCTATAGTGTCGGCGGATGGCTATGGGAAGACGACTTGGATTTGTTCTGCACAGGCTGACCATATCAGGCTCGTTCGGGTTGACAAGGCCGATCTGGTGCTGAAGCGCGAGGGAGACCACCTGGCGCTGCGTGGAGCTCCGGTAAACAAACGCGATTCGAGCGGCGTCCTGCGCGAGCTCGAGAAACAGCTTCGAGTCGAGCGCTACACGCTCGACGCCTTCTTTCATGAATAACCGCCTCGGGTCGAAATCTTCCCAGGCTGATCCCTTCCAATACGGCTGCCCGAAACGCCCCAGTGGTGCGGGTAGCCAGCGGCCATTCTCCTGCCAGAGCGAAAGCGTGTAGCTGAACTGTAGTCCATATTGGACCACCGCCGTGTTTTCGAGCAATTCCGCCCTTGAAAGCTGCTGCGCGGCTGACGACGTCGACCCAGTTTTGTCTGACCCAAGTCGAAGACGAGCCATGCGAAGCTGAGCATCGGCGCCTGCACGCAAGTCCTCGCTGACCGCGTCATTGCCGCCAGGGTCTTTGCTGTCGTCGAACGCGCAAGATACGTCAACGCCATCGTAGCCCTCGTCGTATACTGTGAATACATCTCCAGGCAAGGGCTCGCATTCGTCAACGTCTGTCGGTTTCGAGTCGAAGTCGTTCTGTGCGGGCGGCGAGTGCTGTCGAGAGCGTGGGCGCCAACTGTGTGCTGGCAGCGAGGGCGGGCGAGACGGCGAGCGCACAGACTCCTCGTCGCTGATCTCTGACAGCTCGTCCATGCGCCAGTTGTTCTTGCACAGGTCTGGGTTGTTGCGCTTCCAGAATTTCCTCTTAATATGCTCGTTTAGGTTCGGGTCGAACTACGACGACGAATTAGCGTTGGAATTGCGTATAGCACGCCTGACGTACATGTTCTGGTCCGCGAGTCTTGTAGATATGAAAAAGAGCTTGGGATTCGGCCAGAGCCCACTGCAAATCGTCGATTTTCTTGTCCTTCTCGTTCAGTTGAGTCTCCAGACGAAGAATCTTGACGCCCAGCGGGTCTGGAACTGTATTGATGACCACAGGAGCTGGGCGCTGACGCTTCGCGGCCGGAGCATCGCGGTGTGGACTTGCAGGACGGCGCTGCGCAGCGTGACGTGGGCCCGTGGGCGGCGCAGTGTCGCGTGGTGCGCGAGGCGTACTTGGTACGTTGGTGGTATGGCCGATACTGGCCTGTCGCTGAGCGCGCGGTGCAGTAGGAGGTTCGCCGCGTAGAGTATTGCGCAGAGCGCGAGGGGCAGTGGGCGGTGCGCGGACGGGTAAGCCATCGGATCGTGCAACTTGGGCCGCCCCGCCGCCTTGCTCACGCTGCACGCTCGGTGAGCTCGCCGCCGGCGAGCTGTACCCTGTAGCAGGGCCATGGGATGTGTATCCGCCGCGCGCGCCGGCGAAGGGCAGACTCCTGGCGCTCGGCACCAGGGGCGCCGTGCGCGGTGAGGGCGACTTGGTCGCATTCTCGTCCATTTCCCCTTCCTCCAGCTCCCCTTCCTCCCTTTCATCCACAGGCTGCTGTCCTTCAGCCGGCGCGTGACGCTCGTTCTCCATTGTCGGTGTCGCGAGTGTGTGCAGTTCAAGTCTGGAGCTGTAGGAGAGGAATGACCACGGGCGGCTAAGACCGTGCGACGCGCCGCGCGCTTGCTCGCAACATTGATCCCGGGCGCTTCGACCTCTTCCATCCCAGGTTTTGTAAGGTCCTACGAGGAATATATATGACAGTATCAGAATTAAAGACGTTTCTGCGGGATTACTCATCTTACAAGATCTTGTTGATTTAGAGCAGGCAGATAAAGTAGGATTTTATATTTTATCCCGTGTGAACCAGGACGCGATGTACGGGGAAACGAACGACTTGACTAGAATCTTTGCATCTACATGATACGAAAGCTATCACAAATCTTGCGCAGCAGATAAGCTCACACTACATGGCGGGCACCTGTTCAAGAAGGTGGAGGTTTAGTCTGCACCGCTCAAATGTCGTTGGCAGTCTTGATCTGAGTCAAGTATTTCAGCATTGAGATCGCCGCTAACTCGATGTCTCTTGAAACTGA
This sequence comes from Auricularia sp. M12, assembly GCA_037042885.1. NCBI lineage: Eukaryota > Fungi > Basidiomycota > Agaricomycetes > Auriculariales > Auriculariaceae > Auricularia > Auricularia sp. M12. Next base: position 1,443,336 of record CM073216.1, read on the forward strand.
GGAAGATTGAGGGAACGAAGAATGTACTAGATTGCAGGCACGTACGAAGATTGTCCTTGGGAATTCCGAGCCAAGGAGACTCCCATCCCATCCTGTCTTAGTAGTGCTTGAGGACCTGGATTCCTTCCTGTCATTTGTAAAACTGATTGAATTAACAAACTCCTTCGAAGAGATTATAGTATGGTGATAGTAAGGAAACAATTTGCGTCTTGCTCCCAATCGCCGACGAACAAAGCCATCGGCTCTCGGCCTCGCGTGTAGCTACAGGTAATCATGTTCTAGGTACAGGCAGATCATCCATTGCCATACGACAGCGTGAGTGGGCTAGGTCGCGCGCATTCCTAGTCCAGAATGCTACAGTTAACGCACAACGCATCGTACAGTTAGCCATTCCATGCGATCAGGCGCGCACGCAGCATATTGCCACTGGCTTAACGCCGGTTTCTATGGGCGACTGGATAGGGCTACTTGGTAGCGGGGAAGTGGAGCGACAGCACTGCGCCGCGTCGTCACTTTGCATGGCCTAGCCTAGACACGTATGTACGGCCAGCGAAAGCACTTGGTTGCCGTGCTGGCACGCGCAGTGCGGGTCCAGAGGACATCCGACCGAAACTACTTGGTAGCTTGGTCGGATACACCTCGATGTGGCCCAGGCGATTGGCTGGACAGAACAGCAAAGCGGGCGGGCAGACGGCAGATGGGAGCGAAGGCGGAAGACTGTTCGGAGCCGCCCGACTGGCGCCCGACTCAGCTTGTCCTAGTCTCCAACGTTCGACACGAAAGCCGGTCACAAACGACGCGCGATGGATATGGGAGGAAGTGAGAGGGACTAGCGGTCGGGGCGGCACGCGAGTCAGAGCAGGATGGGCAGATGGGCTGCCACTAGCTTAGATGCGACCAAGTCGCCCTATTGCACTGGTTATAGCAGCTATGCTGGCCGTGAGCGGCGGCGCTGTTCCGCCAGTCGAGCTTGCTCTCGTTCTAAACGAAATCATGCACGCCGAAGTCGAAGTGTGTATCTTAGTGCTCTCCTACATGCGACCAAGTCGCCCTCTTATTGGCAATAACTGCCTATGGGCAGTTGCAGTTATTGCACCGCGCCTGCACGAGATACGAAACTTGCAAGGGTAACATAAGCCACTAATCCAAGACCTCTTTCTGTTTACAACTTGGCTGCTTGTCCAGCGAGCAGGGAGCGTCAAAACAGCCAGAACGTCGAAGCTGACGCGTTGAAACATGAATGCGCGAAGATCGACCCACGCCGCGCGAATAACAACTTCAACCCTCGGCCAGAGATTACTCGGGGTGCTGTGCACATTATATCCTTGATCTCGTGCAGGTGCATCGAACGAAGGACGCTCCGAAAGTGCTACAATGAGCGTCGCGCGGGAAAGAAACTGTGCGACAGTGAACTAACGAACATAGGCCAGGAATCCTAAAGAGCACCTTGCCTATATCCCGAGACGTATCTTGCTTTCCTCGCGGGCTGTGGCTTACGGTACCGCAGCCAAGGTCGCGTGCTCTCAAATCACACCTCCGAGACGCAAGCTTTCGATCTAGTGGATGTAATAGAGATCTCCCAATATCTGTCTGCGTGGGGTATCCCCAGATGCCACTTATCAAGCCCAAGACGATTTTCTCGCGCAGCATTCTGAGACGGTCTCAGCACACTCGGACGATCAGACTCATGAGGCTGTACAAGAGCGAGTGTGCGCAAACGCACACAACAGCGCCGCATTCCTGACGCTCGCCTCAGCTTTGGTGTAGTTACACTATGACCTCAACCTCAGCGGCGCTGAGGGAATATGTGCACGTCGATTCCATATGATCACGGTCCAGAAGCGCAGTCCGTCGAACGAGGGAGACGGGCGCACGCTTCCAGGCGGAAATAAATAAAGAGTAAGCCATTGGTGGCTCGTTGGGTACATATCCGGAATTGACTATTGCTCAGGCGGACACATGATCAAGGCGTAAACGGTGTAGAAACTTTGCACAACATCGTCACATGAACCAAATTATAATACATGAATGTGAGATTGACAGCGAGTTCGAAGCGCATATATCGTGGTACTGGAAAATACAACCGGCCCAGGGGCTTAGGACGGCTTCACGAAACGATCTGTTGGTGGATGCTGAACAAACGAAAGGTCAGTCTTAGATTCGGCAAAAAGGCGACGACTAACGTATATGTAGCCGTGTTGAGCAGCGGCCGCGCAGTCCTCTTGTAACTTGCGGTGTTCGGCTCTCGTGAGTGCGGTGGAACGACCCAAGTGAGCGGCACGAGCAGCTCTGCGGCGATTAATGCCGACGATCACGTCCGGCGTGCCAGGAGGTACACCCCCAGTAGTCATGCGGTGTACAGGACGACGCTTGCGGCGAGCAGGAGAGGACGTGATACTAGCCATGGATGTCGGTAACAAGGCTGATGAACGGGTGTCTGGGAGTGGGACGGACTGGGTCGAGCTTTATATCTCAAGTTAGGCGTAGCGTGGTGCGATGCGGTGTGACCTGGCTACCGGACCACGCTCTTGCTGACGTGCGATTTCGCAGGAAGAGATTTCTCAGTGTCTTGTGTTCGAAGGTAAGGGGAAATGTATTGGAGTCGTTCTCGAGGTAAAGTAAGTACATGTTGCTATAGCTAATCCAAGTCGATTGGCTGCTCATTTTCTACGAAGACCAATACGTCGTCGTCATCGGCATTGACGCGGACAAAAGAACCGTTGCCACGGCTAGTGCGCGTCTTCTTACGAGGCGGCGGTGGATCAGCGGGCTCGCTCTTGATCTTCACCTTGCGAGGGGCAGGATTTTCGACAATCTCGGGCTCAGAGCTGTCGTCGCGCTTGCGCTTCGAGACCGCCGCAATTTCACCGCGCGCCGAGAAGCGCGCGTGGTCCGCGGCTCCAACCACACGCGCCCATGTGGAGTCCGCCTCGCGCTTCGCGATAGAGAACTTGTCCTGGATACCGCGCTCGAGAGCATCCCAGTGACGCAGGGCCTCGAAAAAAAGTTCGTCGGGGTCCGGCCAAGGAGTGCCTCCAAATGCATCAGCGAATACCGAGGCTGGCGATGTGTCGGGGTCGTGCAAGCAGGTCGTGGAAAAGGTATGAAATCCACGTGCCATGTCCCTCGCGTATGTTAACGGGAACGTCTTAGAGACAGCTCGCAGCTCGAGGACGCCAGAACCACGGACATCGGAAACGTCGAGTTCGCGGTGAGGGACCAACCTCCTCCATTGGTTGTCCAGGTGGATCTCAAGCGTCGCAGACACTATTTCTGGGTAGCGAAGGTGGTGCAGAATGTGCGCGGGGAGAGAGTCGAGGCGAAACGCAGACAGCGAGATAGCGTGGTCGATCACATTGGTCACGTGCTGCAAGTTGGTAAGTCACGTGAAGTACGAGGAGGCACTGTCACTGACGTGATTGGTCAATTGCAACGACAGCTTGATAACCCGAGTAACAGAAGGGCGTGGTTCAACTAGACGGCCGACGGGAGCGGGGGCAGGCAGCAGCGCGGGAATGCGCTGATGATGGAACTCCCGACGGTAGGGATAGGGTCGCATTGCTCGTGCGCGGTAAAGCGGTGGTTCGGACACATGTATCTTGCCACGGAACTCGGGAAAGACGTCTATCTCCTGTGTTTTATTGTTGAGCCGAGCAACGAAGCCGAGATTCGGGCACTGAGATCGGTGAGTTACTTTCCCGGCAGACGAAAGCAAGGCTCTCACACGAATTGCAACGCGACCTCTGACCGTGGGAGGGCCGACGTCTGTGAGGCGAGCGACGTGTTTTGTATCACACACAATACAGTGCGCGTCTTGGGAAATGGTGAGTGGTACGTCGTGTTGGCCGCGGGGAACGTTATCCATGATAGGTGACGGAACAGCAGAGAGAGAACGAACAGAAGGTGGCGGCGGTTTTAAAGGCCGGAGATCAATCCAACGTGGTGGGATCATGTTGCGTGGGCACGGGGCAACACCGCGAAGCGGGAACTTCGGGAGGAGCGCACCACGGGTGAATACTGGTACAGCCTCAACAATAAATTACCACAGGATATCGACTGTCTGACCAACGCACCCCGTATGGAACCGAAGCAGACTCGTCTCGTCGACGAGCGTCCCATCTACGCCGCGATCGCATGTCCAGTCCCTTCGTGCCGCCACTCCTGCAGTTGGAGTTTCTACCAAGGCGGCGACCCACTGCTCAAAGACGGACAAGTCGCAAAGGTGAGCGCTGGTGCCTGCGCGCGATGACCACTCAACAGGAACGCAGTGCACACTTCACGGGCTCATCGCATTCAGACAAGGGAATCGCGCGACTCCGAGAATGCGCATTCTACCCTTCGCGTTGACGGCTGCCCAACGACGTGCCGAGCGCGATTCTCGAGAGGGCAAGAGCCACGCTCCGGGATGCAAGCCCTGCCTCCGCTGTCGCGCGCGGCGACGGAATTCTCAGTGTCCATTTCATCTCTGCATGAGATGCTGTGGTATGGTGGAATGCGACGGGAAACGGCTGCGGTGCGATGTTCGTAAGCATAACGATGGTAAGGAAGGCGACCTCGTTGGTGCAGAGAGTTTTCTGCGTAGTAACGCGCAAATGATATCATAATATGGGCGGTGTTTCGTAGTCGGCGTGGTTCGCGGGATCTCATGAATATGCACAATCGGCGCCTGTGAGGCGCTGGAGCGCGCGTTGGGTGAGATGAGAGGCAAAACCAATGACTAATACGCCGGATCCACAGACCACGCGTGGTGCGAAGCGTGCTCGTAACCCAGGGTGAACACCGTGGTTCGGGCTGGTCGAGAACGCGCAGGCGGTGCAGGCAATATCTTGAGAGCGATCGAAGCACAAAGCGCGTGGTGCGGGAAACTGATTTCATTTAGGGCGTGGGCCGAACGTGGTGGTGTGGGTTAGTATAAGACCGGTGGGAGGACGGCGCGCCGAGCCACTTCGGTAACAGACCTCGCCGTTCTACTCTCGCTGTCCTTCTCAATGTCTGAACCAGCCTCCCAACCGTCGTCGCGACCCACGCAGCCCAGCAAGACGAAAAGGAAGGAGGTGAAGGAGAAGGGAAGGGCTGGTCCACAGTGCAAGATGTCGAAAGCACTCATCGATGCGCTTTATCCGGTCATTCACGAGTACGGGAAGTTGAAGAGGGCGGGGAAGGGGAAGGAGGCGAGGGTGTTCAAGGCGAAGAAATTGAAGGAGTTCGACGAGGAAGACCATCTCAGCGACCCCTCGGACCCAGTCCACCTTAATCATTTCGACTCCGAAGTGAACGCCGACATGCTGCGCACCGTGCGTCTGTCGGCGTGCCTTGCTTTGAGAGACGCTGATGATTTCTATGCAGATGGTCGATTCGTTCATTCGCAACACCGCCGAGCGAGGCTGGGATGGGGGCGCATTCGGCCACTGGCGCTTGGAACGCGAAGGCGCAATGCGTGCAGACGGAGTAGTAGCCACTAAGCCCGTCAGAGCGAAGACGGCACTGGACTTGTTTTTCGACGCGAACAAGAAGAAGGTGCTCGAGTTGCGCGACCAGCTCCTGGACACCGAATTCGGCCAGCCGGAAAATAGTGATCTAGAAGAGCGCAATGCAGCACAAATTGGATATAAGACCAAGGCCGCGAAACAACTCTACGCCGAACTCAGTGCTGAGGAGAAAGAGTCGTTCGAGGCCGACGCGGAGGCTGCGAAAGAGGAAAACAAGCAGCTCAAGAACACTCCGGAGGTTATAGAAGGGTACGTCGCGTGAGACTCGGTTCGTACAGCCGCTCTTCTGACACGGATTAGATGCCGTGAAGAGCTGCAAGAGGAGATCAAGAGGCTGTTGAGACGCGTGCGAACGGGACGGTACGGAATCGCGATGGTCTCGGTTGAGATGGCTTTCCATGAAGCACCCAAGACTACTCGCTTCGCAGCGTAAGCAATCGTCATGTGTGGACTTCGAGCGCAGCGTCTGATATTATTGTCACAGATACAGCAGCGAACGTTACATCATGCGTTCCGCGGGTCGAAAGCAGTGGATTGACAGTGAGGAATACGAGGGAGCCTGGCAAGCTTTCACAGGCTTCGCGGCACCGTATCTGCAAGGTATGAAATTGTATGGTGGTTGCTTCTCGTGGCTGATGTATCCAAGCGTGCTACGACCGCGAGAACCCCGCGCATACTGAGAACGAGAACGGAGACCGTGAGGACGGTGGAGGCGAGCAGGCGAGTGCAGCAGATGTGGACCGCGCCAGGCCAACAAATGACTCGGACGGAGAACCAGAAGAGGAGAGGCCGCGCAGGCTGCGAAGGAAGACGTCGCTCGAAATCACGGGCGCGGAAGGTGTGCAGAACGACGATCAGCAAGGCCACCGAATTGTCGAGAAGGTCGTGCCACCGCGTCTCAGTCCCAGTCCCGAGGGCGAACCACCGCGTCGCAGTCCCAGTCCCGAGGCCGAACCACCGCGTCTCAGTCCCAGTCCCGAGGCCGAACCACCGCGTCGCAGTCCCGAGGTAGAGCGATCGCGCGTCAGTGCCGAGGCCGAGTCTCCGCGCCTCAGTCCGGAGGTTGATCCGCCCACTCGCACGCTGCTGCCCGAGGGCGGACAAAATGAAGACGGCCTGCGCACGGCAGACGACGAAGTTGCCGGCTCGACTACGCAGTCGGTTACCATGAGGGGTCAGCCGGAATCCGAGCTCGCGTCCGACGCTGCACCTACTGGAAACGCTGGTATGGCGCTCAAAGCGCCTGCCAAACCCAAACCACGAAAGACGAAAGGCGCTGCCGGAAAGAAAAAGCAGGTAGAGCAGGTCGCTGAAGGTGAAGAGAATGGAACGAGCGACGGCAACACCGGCAAGGCGAAGAAAGCAGGAACCAAGCGTAAAATGCCAGAGTAAGAAGATTTTCTAATTGAATGAACTGGGGTACTCACACAGTTCAGGGAAATGCCACCGCCGCCACCCGCAAAGCGCGCACGCAAGATTGCAAATGGTGCGACGGAGGGCAGTGCGGCGCCCGAGGGCGTTAGCGAACCGAGACGCAGCGGGCGAGTGCGCATTCAGAAGGTAAAGGAAATGCCAGAGCTCCTGCAGCAGGCCCCAAAGAGGCGCCGCTCGAGCGCGGGAAATGCTGCGTAGGCAGGACCGGATTGGTAAGCCGCAGTGTTCTTCGTAAGTGTTCGAGTAACACTGATAATGATATATATAGGGAATAGTGATGTACATAGTTGTCCTTTGGAAAAATGAGCGCTTCATGGTCGACACATGCTCGCTGTTGAGCGCTGATTGAGAGCGACTAACCTCAGATCGAACGAATGTGCGACTCTCCGCGGCTAATCACGAGTAACGGATTGAAGGCCGAGCCTACTGCTGAGGCTGACCTGCTGCGGGAGTCATTGGCACGTCCGATTCATCAGCAGAACCGAGCGAGCAGAGCCGAGCACGCGAGCCGTGCTACTTCTGAGCCTCACGCGGGTTAATCGACGGTTAATCGACCGTTGACTGACCGCGAGCGGTACTCCGGTTAACCGCGAGGAATCCTCACAGTGCCACTGCTGAGCTTCACTCGGGTTAATCGACGGTGGACCGCGAGGAGGGCTCTGCTGAGCTTCACTCTGGTTAATCGATGGTTAATCGACGGTTAACATCGAGGAGTCGGTGTGGCTACTGCTGATCCTCACCCGGGTTAATCGACGGTTAATGGGCGATTAACCTCCAGCAGTACTCCGGTTAACTGCGAGGAGTCCTCGCAGTGCTACTCTCACTCGGGTTAATCGGCAGTTAATCAGCAATTGATTGGTGCTGCTATTACAGCGAACACTAGATAGAAATATGTAATTCACTAGGTCTTAATGGAAACATTTTCATTGCTACACTACATAATTACCTCTGAGTACAATTTTGGCTTGAGTGATTAACTAAGAGATGTCGCAAATAACAATCACTGGTTAACTGAAATGTCCTGAATCACCTGACAGAGCAGTAATTCACTCACCTCTGGAATGCATGCCTTGAGTTTGGTTGGCATGTGCAAGAGGCAGGGTGGACTGGGATGCCATGGTGGAAGAGGAAAGAGAAGAAGAATGAGCAGCATCTTCAAACTCAGCCGCCTATAACGCTTTCCCGGCGCGCAGCTCTTCAAATACGACTCGTCGTCTTTATTTTCGCTGTCATAATACCAGGCGCGGGCGCGATCGTATATGATCGCGCCCACGATCACGTGCTGTGATGGAACGTGACCAACTGCCGATTCGGCGAGCACGCCCAAGAAATGCTAAAATATCACACTATCTATTAATCGGCATCGCGCGACAGAGACGAGCAGGGCGGCGAGAAAACCTAGCAGTCGCGTCGTCGACGTTTCCTTTCATTGTTTTCCACGCCGCCGCTGACGCTGAGTCCAAATTTCATGCACGCGGGCCCTACTCTGTCCCCCCCGCCGTCACTGTCCCTGGCCCCGCCGTCTTCCTCCCGCCCTCAACACCTCCCGCCCTCAACACCTCCCGCCCCTCAACACGTCGTGTCCCCGCCGCGGAAATCCCCTCATCGACCACACGCCGCCGCGCCGCGTCGCGCCATCGCGGCCAGAGTCCAGCGGCGGCGGCGGCTCTCCGTCCGTGTCGCGCAACCGCTGGCACGAACTCAGCGCGGGACTTGCAGCGCAGGAATGCACGCGGTACGTACAGACTGCGATCCTCATCTTATTTGCCGGCCGCTGACGCCGTCTCCGTCTTGCAGATTCACGCAGCACGCTGCTCATCGCCGCTATCATCCCCGGTCGTGCCGTCTCTCCGGGCTCCGCAGACCACGGTCAGCCGCTCGCCGCTGGCGTCTCAGCGTCGAACACGACGGACACGCGCCGTGGCGTGCTCAGCTGGTCGCGCTCGCGGCGGCTGTCCAACATCGCGACGTCGGCGTCGCGCCCGGCGCCGTACGCGGGCTGCTCGTCGCCATTTGCGGTGCGTGGACGTGTATACACCATGGTCGTCGCCGCCGCTGACTCAGCTCCAGAAACGCGCGCTCTGGTACTGTGCCCGCCGCCATCGTCTTCCCCGCCGCCGACTCCCCTTCCCTCCCCGCCCTCTCATACACCCTCCCCGCGGAGGCCTCAGCACGCGCCAACGACGTCGAGGACGTCGCAGCTCGCCGTCGCGGGCAACCTCGCGGCGGTGCGGACTTGCGCCGCCAGGGGTCACGCGCTCATTGCGCTCCCCGCCACCAGCTCACTTCGGCGAGTACGTTATGCTCGTCGCACAACGCCGCTCCAAATGGCCTCGTCGCAGCCGTCGGTGAGTACCAACTGCTGTTCATCGTTGTCTTAGCCGCCGCTGACACCGCCGTCAGACTTCGCGCGCGCACGCTGACATCTCGCCGCCGCCCCATCCCTTCCCCGCTACCATCCCCTCTCCGCCGTCTCTTCCTCGCCGTCCGCGCCAACGCCGCTCTCCCGCCGTCGTCGTCTCGCGCAAACGAGCTCGACGTCGATCAGGGCTCGTCGCGCGCCGCCCAACACCCTGACACGGCTATGCGTCTCGCGTCCGTCGTCGTCCGGCTGCGTCGAGCACCGGCGCGTGCAAGCGACCCATAGCGCGTGTCGAGCATCTCATCGCGTTTGCTGGTACGACCATCCATTCTGGCGCACCGCCTGCCATGTCATGGACCCCGCCGACCATTATCCGGCCTTGCTCGCCAGCTTGGCCATGCCGCAGGGCATGTCGGCCGCCAGCGTCCGCCGTTTCCGCCCGTCGGCCGACACGTATCGCAACCTGACCAATTTCTTCTGCGCCGCCTGTCGCGTCAACCGCGCCTTCGACACATACGCGGCGGCCCCAACGTCATGGTCAAGCGCTGGATGCCGTCCTCGCACTTTGGCCTCGTCGCCGTCTGCCGCGACCACCGCTTCGTGCATGTATGTGGTGTCTGCCTGCGCGAGTCCTCGGCCCTGGCCCTCGCGAGTCGCCGTTCGAGCCCGGCGTCACCGAGAACGACGACGACGACGCGTTCCCGGGCCTCGCCGCCACCTGCACCAGCTGTCGCCAGGACGCGCTGTGTGCTCAGCTCGACCACAACGGCTTGCTGTCTGCGCTCGGCGGCCGCAACTTTGATCGCGCGGAGAGCGACCTGAAAGGCACGCTCGACGCCACGTCGACCTCGCCGACGGCGACATCGCCACGCTCGTCGTTTTGGCCGCCGAACGCGTCTGGCTGCGCGACCATACCCGCATGCGCGACATGATGGCCCAAATGGTCGCCGCCACGCGCTTCCAGGACGGCGAGGACGCAGAGATGCTCGCCGAGGAGGACGACGACGAAATGGACCTCGACGTCTCCTGGGCGGAGGAGGCCAACGCTCGCGAACTCGCACTGGGCGAGTGGGCCCGGACGCGGATACTCGAAGGCATTTGGACCTCGCCGTGCGATGATTACGGCCGCCCAGATTTGCTGGCGTTCCAGCAGAACTGCGCCGTCCATCCAGTGCCAGAGCTCGCCGACGCCGCGAAACCCCAGCCCTTCAAGCCGCACGCGCCGATTCCAGCGGCGGGACTCTTACACGGTATAGCTCGCGCGTATTATCTCAACCTGCGGAGCGTCCTTTGGCCGGCGCTGCTCAACATCGCGAATCGCATGATCGCTGCACACGACAGCATCGAGCGCGCGCAAGAGGAGGCCTGCGCCATCTCGCGCTCGCCAGAGCTCGCCGAATGGCTTCTCGCTCGCTGCGCCGAGGAGAAGACCTGGCGGCAAATGGTACCCGGCGCGTCGCCCGCCGCGCAACGGCACGTACACACGCGCTCAGACTCGTCCAGCACGAGCTCAGGCGAGCACAGCCCGACCAGCCCAGCGAGCACCACGACCATGCGGACGACGCCGGACTCGTGCAGCAGCGAGGCGCTCGGCGCGCCCGTCGCGCACGCCGTGCCCTGGGTGCCGACGGCGCTGCCGCGCGGCGCGGGCCCGCTGCACGAGACGCGGTTCGTGCTCGAGCGCACGTGGAAAGACGCGTGCTGCGCGGCGCTGTACGCGCCATGCCGCTGCGCCGCGTGTCTGCGCATCGCACCCCCACCCGCGCCGCCGGCAACGACCACTGACAACCCGCGGAAGCGTAGCAGCGAGGAGACCAGCAGCGACGACGGCGGGGGTGGTGGTGGGGGCGGGACATACAAACGCCAGCGCACGGACAGCCTCGACTCGAATCGCGCGAGGGCCGCGACGATCGAGCGCGAGGCCGGCGCGGAGTGGCCCGTCACGCCGCCGCCGCGCCAGGGCGCGCGGTGCATTTCCGGGTACAATTGAAGCTCGTTCGCCGGCTGCAGAAAATCCACATGCCTGGGCTCGTCGATTTGCTCACAGAGCAAGAAGAGACATCCGAGTGTGTCGACGAACAAGATGAACCAGAGGAAGACGACCTTTATCTTCCCTCGAGCTTTTCGGCGGCCGATAGGCAGCGATATGCGCTGACGAAACTAGCGGAACGCGAGCTGGAGATGCGTTATCACTACGCCGAGGGCGAGCTGCAGCAAGTTAAGCACACCATTCGTGTCTATGACATCGACACGGATAAGAAGAAGCAAGTATCCGGGACCGCCGCCAACACGCGGGCCCAGGCCAAGTTGAAGAAGGACATTAAGAAGCGAGACAAGCACATGCGACGGTACAACTTGCATTTCGATGCCATGGTCTCGCTGGGGTACGACACGAAGGATCGGCGATACCAGAAGCTCGACCGAGAGAGCCTTCAATCCTCAAAGAACATGAAAAAACCCGCTACTCTGGGATCGGGGAAAGCGAAGGCGGGAGACCAGTGGTTCTGGCGCGAGGGGAAGGATGTTTCTCGCGTCAACTCGATAACTGACGAAGAGCTATCGGCAATGAACGACGAAGGTAAGTCTCAGTAATTCTGCGGGCCAAAAATGTCGATTAAAATATAATCAGAGCAGAGAGTCCGTTATTTCAGACTCTGGGCGAACTGGAAGCGCTGGGACGAGGAATGGCTGATCCTCGGGGCCGAGCTGGATCGGACAGTGCGACACTTCGCAAAAATGCAAGAAGTATGGAGCTATCTAGCTGAAGCCGCCCTCGAAGACGTGCGAATCGCCAGACAGGGGGTCAAGGATCGCTGGGTCAGCTTACAGAGGAACTCGGGATCGCGTATCCTCGATCGCTCCGTGAAGCTGCCGATGGAGACCGAACGGAAGGTACGGGAGGCGCAGGGAAAGCGGGCATACGCGTTCAAGAAGGCGGCCTTCTTTTCGATGTTGATGGATGAAGCGAAGGACGTTCGACAAGAGGCCGGGAAAAAGGACAACGGGCGGGGGTGGGACGGATGGAAGCCTCGCGGTATGTAGTATTCATGTTTGTCATATGGAATGCTGACCCGCCGACAGTGCGCGATGACGACGTAGTGCATCCACCAGCGAAGAAAACCCGTGTCGAGTAGTTATCCCATATCGTATAGAGTCTACGCCATATTAGCACATTTCATATCTGAAGTGCGGAGTGAACGAAAGTGCAGAACCTCGGAGATAACGCTGAGTTTGCCGAAGCGATCATAGCAGTGAGTCCGCAGATCAGATTACGTGGAGTCGCGCTCAAGTTTATTCGTTCCACAGCGATAATAAGCCAAAGTTTTTATAATTGCAGACCGTGAAGCAGGACGAAACCCGGACGACCGCGAGGTTTCCGAAATCAGACAAAGTCAGCTGCAATGATCACTATAATGATCACGACGGCAAGTACCGAATATATCCAAGAAAACTTTGATTCATTGAGCAGGACAGGAAGCCAGAAAACACGCGCGAGACATCAAGAAAATACTGGACGGACAAGCAGTACATCGTACTTAGATAACGCCGTCTTCCGCCATTTTCTCCAGCTCAAAGCAAGCGAATGCCAAAATCCGCGCAACGGTCAGCAAGGCGTAATTTAGGGCGTCCACTTGCAGGATCGCGATGTATGCCGAGTAGGCGACCAGAAAGGCGACCAGGACGTCGAGGACGGGGACTGCTACGCGACCGAGATAGCAGAACGCCAGGAGCCTGGCGATACGGACGCCAATAGGCTAAAAACGGTAAGAAAGGCGCAAATAATCGAACGGAATCATACATTGTAAGACAGAACGCGATTTTGAACGCGAGCCGGGCGGCGGGGAAGGACCCAACCTGCTGTTGGGGCGTGGGCGACGGCGACATCAGCACGTCTACCTGCGAGGGCCTCATCCTCGCCTGCGCGCGCGCGAGGCCGCCGTGTTGCGTGATGACCTCTGGGCAGCGTCGGAGGAGGTGCAGACGGTGCGGGCGCGTGGACGAAGCCGACATCCCGCCAAGACGCGTCCACTTGCGCTGGAGCGGCATCTCTTCCAGGCGTGACGTCGGGAGCGCGTTCAAGCTCGCGCGCGCGAGCGTTGAACTCGTAGAGCTGGTGGTTGCTCATCGATGATTTGGAGGAAGAGGCAAGGTTTGAGCCCAGCTTGTGACAGCCTGGACCAAATACTGGACATCAAACCGGACGAAATTCGCCTGCTCTCGCGCGCAGAGTTAACTCCCTTACGCGCCGTCATATAGCACATCATTCTTTGGGGCCACCGAGCCGCGTTGCGGATAACGGCGCGCAGTGCTGACTGGCACTACAGTCAGCGCGATCACACGATCTGCCCGAGACGCTTCAGCGCCGGCAGAGTGTCAGCACTTGCAACATAGACGGGGTCTGTCATGCGCAGGCCGGCCGATTCTATGGCGTCTTCCTGGAAACGCAGGAATTCGTCGCGTTGACGTTATACTCAGGTAACGGCTCAGTTCGACGTTCGCGCTGTAAGAATAAGATCCATACTCCACACCCTCTGGTACAGCGCAGCGCGAAGGAGAATGGTGGCGGAATAAAGCGCGTCAAGGCCTCCATGGACGTCTCCGAGCCCGCAGCCCTTTCTGACGGTACTTCACCGTGCCGTGCGGTGAATCGTAGGACGGATGCAGAGGGACACGTGTGCTGCAGTCGCGCGGGCGGCGCGTGTGGTAGCGCAACAATAAATCCGCTCAGACTGACTTATCCAGATTCCAGAGGGGGAGAACCGCATCTTTCACACTCACGTGAGTGATCACGTGATGCACGATCTCTCGCGCGGTGAGCTGAGTCAGCACTCGTGGATACCTGTGTGGCTTTAGGATTAGACTGACCAGCAATGTACCTCTCTTAATTTGATTAATAGAAAGCCAATTAAACTGTATACATGACGACTGGACCAGCTGCGGGTCTGTATCTGTGAACGGCGATTGATTGTATGCCGATTAATAGAGAGGCAATTAACTGGTCTGCATACTCACGTGCAGCTGCTGGCTGCTGCAGTAGGATGTGTGAACTGCAATTGATTGTATCCTGATTAATAGAAAGACAATTAACTTGTATACATGCTGGGTCACCTGCTTGCTTGCTGTAGTAGTATATGTGAGGCGCCGGATTGGCGGGATGGCTCTCGCGGAGGTACCATTTTGGACGATTTGATCAATCATGAGGGTACATAATCAGGACGCTTTGATGAATCAAAATCTCCTCCTAATGCTGGCCAGGGCCAGGTTGCGCCGGCGCTGCCGCCCAGATTGCGCGGAGGGGTCGGGCGCGAGGAGGACGAGGATGTCGAAATGGCCGTGTATTATGGCGCGGATTTGGACGGGGAGGCCGAGGAGGAGGAAGAGCTGGAGGACGACGACGAAGTTGCGTGCCATACCTTCCGACACATGGCAGCATTGCCGAGCAGGCAGTGCTTCGTGCTAAAAACGCCCGTATCCTCCTCCAAGTTCCAAGCTCCTTCAACCTTACCCATCCACCCAACACAATACACCAACAACAGGGGGTATCCACTCCTTCAGTTCCATCTCCATCAAACATCTCCAGCCTCGCGCCTACCAGCCGCGCCATCGGGCGCGCGCGCGCACGGCGGCGCGGTTGTCGAACACGGGGATGGAGTCGCCGGTCGAGACGCCGACGTACTTCTCCTCCTCTAGGCTCGTCTGCCCGAAGCTCTCCGTGCTGTCGCGGAACCGGCTTTTCTTGCCGCTGGGCTTCTTCGCCGTCGTGTTCGAAGGGAACGCGCTCTTGACCTTGACCGTGTCGCCCTGCTCGAGCGCCGCGTCGAACTGCTTCGCCTTGTCGCCGTTCAGCCGACGCCGCGAGGGCGTGCGCTCGGCCGGCATAAAGCCGCGCGTGAAGCCTGTGCTCTCTAGCACGTTCGTCACGTGCACTACGCGTGCATGAGGTATGAACCACGCGAAGAGTTGGGTCGCGGCGTAAGACGCCTCCCACGGTTTGAATCTTGCAAGCGTGCGATCTCACAGAATTTTACATTGCGGAATGCGCTGCATTAGCCCGTCGCGGTCCATTTTGGACTTTGCCATGCCGTAATACAACTCGTTTTGCAAGTTAGGCGCTGGCATGATTTCTGCATCGAGAGATTCATCGAATTTCCCCAATCATCGGAAAAGACCAAATTTTGCCATCGGTGACGATTGGAATTGTACTGTCTTCTAGGGACTTCGAATCCTCCGAAGCGCAGTTGACGTCCATTGTGTCACGTCGAAACATCACGTGTTTTGCGCGCCTCAAGGGTCGATGTCTTTCCAATGATCCACTCCTTTGAATTTTGCGTCTCTAAACGAATCAAATTTTCCAATATGCCCCACGACACAATCATGTTCATCTTTGGTTTGATTTCAAATCAGCTGAGTAATGGAAAAGCTTGAAGCTTACGCGACGAAGGTGACAGTTTCGCGCCGAGAGCGCAAACATTGGAATTTTCCATTGGTCAAGATCCCGCATTTTGGATATCCTCAAAGATTTGAGATTTTCCGACGCGCAAATCCTTTGATTGTTCAGGCTACTAACGAGTTGGCATTTTCCACCACTCGCACAATGTCGATACAGTATCCTACGGAGCTTGAAAGATTGGTCGCTTTACAAACTTTCGGAAAATCCCAAGTTCGTTCCTGTGACATCGTACACAATGGTATGTAACTAACCAAAAATCAATCCTTGTCAAGGTTACCCGTATGCGCCACCTCCCCGTGCGAGATCAGGGCTTCGGCAGCCTTCTCGGTAAACATCGCCTTCTTCAAGCGCGTCTCCGTCTCCTCCGCGTCGATCTTGGCCAGTGGCGCCATTTCCTTCTCCGCCTCAGCGATGGCCGCCTCGATCTCCGCCTTGGGCTTTCCGCGCGTGGCCACAATGGCCTCGCCAATCTTGAGGGCGCCGAGCATCGCAACGTTGGCGCCCTTGCCCGCGAACGGCGTCATGAGGTACGCCGCGTCGCCGATGATCGTGACGCCGTTGCGGTGCGGCCAGGAGTGGCCAACAGGGAGCATGTACAGCGGGCGTGGAATGACGGAGTCGGGCTCTCCGACGCGCACGAGGTCGGTGATCCACGGCGCCCACCCGTCAAAATGCGCGAGGAGGGTTGAGACAGCGTTCTCGGGGTTGGCGCAGAGCCGGACGTACTCCTCTTCGTCGTCGCTGAGGATCCAGCAGTACGCACGGATGCGGCCGACGCTGTTGCGCTGCGCGTAGAGCCCTCGGAAATTGTCGAACGCGTACACGGCGCCGAGGCCGACACGCTTGGCGAGCTCGGGGTGCGCGGTCTCCTCCCACGCGATCTCGATGCCGTTGCAGCGCGTGTAGGCCGCCTTCGCGTCGGACACGAGCGGCCGCACGCGCGAGCGCCCGCCGTCGGCGCCGACGAGCAGGTCCACGACCGTCTTCTCGCCATTCGCGAAGGTGATCTCCCACTCGTCCGACGTGGAGCCGGAGAACGGCGCGGCGGAGACGAAGGCGTGTCCCCACTTGATGCTGCCTGCGGGCGCGGCGTCGACGAGGATCTTGCGCAACGCCGTGCGGTCGATCTCGGGCCGCGCGTGCCACTCCTCGTCGGGCGGCGGCGCCCACGCGAATACCGTCTCGCCCTTGTGGTTTACGAGCGTCATCTCCTGGCCCTCCGGCCGCGCGTGCTTCTCGAATGCTTCCCAGACGCCCGCGGCCTTCAGCGCGGCCTGCCCGGACTTGGGGTGCAGGTCGAGCGAGCCGCCCAGCTTCGCGCGCGAGGAGAACTCGTCGTCGCGTTCGTAGACCGTCGCTGGGATGTTGTGGCGCGCGAGCACGTTCAGTAGGGTGAGTCCCGAGGGGCCTGCGCCGATGATTGCGATGCGAGTCGACATGTTCAGAAGGGTGTGTGCAAGGCGAATGGACATGCAGTAGGTGTGGGAACCTCTGTCATCCGCGAGCGTTCCCTTTTATACTGCCAGTTTTTTGCACCGAGTCGCCGGTGCTGCGTACTTGCTTTGTCAGATATGGCGAATCCTGCTCAGAGCTATTATCTGATATCTGAGTTGCCGGTGGAGTGTGCTGACAACTTGCGTTGATTGCCGGTGGTTTCGGGACCATTACGGCAACCAGAATGCGTGTCTCCCTGCCGGATACACTCTGAACCAAGGGGGTGGCAGAAAAAAAATTCTTGCACCGTCCCGAATAACTCCATAATGCATGTTCAGCGACCCCCTCCCCCCCTGTCACGTGACCTGACAGGTGACAGTTCCCATTTTGGGAGACCGTATTGATTCCGAGGCTCAACTGGGCAGACAGTAATTCCAAGTGAACCAGTGCTATCACATCACCAAATATATGCATGAAGGTACTGAGATTGTTCTTGTGTCTCATCTGAGCAGGGCCAATGTGACTGCTTGTTGAGATGTGATCAAAACCAGTCCTACTGTGAGTTTATTGCCCCTTCAAGTTGCTACCTATCAACACTCTGCCTGAGATTGCCAAATTTGCCATATACTTAGACTAACAGTTCTCATGCACGCTGCAGGGCTCACTAACGGTCAGGAGCACAGCAGCGGTCCAGTCTGATGCCGACGTCGGGAGCAATGGGCTCAAAACGGGCTGTTGACTGCGATTCCTTCAACCCGTATGATTTTCCCACTTGAGAGACCGATGGTGAGTAATATCACCTGCCGGAAGGCTAACTAATTCTCCACGACCTAGAAAAAAATAAATTCCATATGATTAAAAAATTCCATAGCAGCCTCTTCGGGGGACCCTCCCCCTCCCCGTTGCTTCCGGGCGCTTAACAAGTGCGTACCCCTTGCTCTGAACGGTCCAAGAAAGCGATCATTATGGGCTCCTGTGACTGGGCCGCTCTGGGTCTGAATATGTAAGAACTTGACAATGACGAGTAAGCGCGACAAGCTGGGCCTGCTTATACAAGTCAACATATGTACCTTCATGATGACAAGACGAGCTCGCAACTGCTGATCAGCTCACATTTCCTGGCTTTCCTCTATTCAAAGTAAGTAAGTAGAGACGCAGTTACCCACATTGATTTTGTTACCCTAATTTCCCGCGAGTGAACCGGGTGCGTTGAGGCAAATCCTCCGAACTAAGCACTACTCTGAACAACAGTCAGAAGTCCATATCACTCTTCCTAAGGAATATCCTGGCCAATATGCTCTTAATCAAGGCCTGGCAGAGAGCGTGCTTCCCATTGAACAGGACTACAGGAAGCTGCATCAATGGGAACACTGAATAGCTTGGTTCGCAGTTGATTATATTGCGCTGATACTACTCTCATTTGAGAAGCCTGCGCGTAATAGTATGTGGCTTGAGATCACTGTACACCCCCAAACGAGTGTCAGCATAAGCCGTAGCCGGTATCCGCCTCCGTTCACGAGGGGAGAAAGAGAGAATGAAGAAAACTTACTAGCTATACCAATTGCCATGTTTGAAGGTATAGAGAGTCTGGGGACGACGAAATATCTGATATTTTCGCGGCGCATGATCATGAGCGTCGGAGTCTGGCGGAAGCAAAGCGTTCTTTGCCTCTGCTCATGCCACTGTGACCCAAGAAGATGCCGCCACCAATGAAGACGTCCTTGGAGGCGCACCCGTGCTGTAATCTGTACGCGTTGAATGGTCTCTTGGCCGCCCGAGACTGCCGATTGGTATGAATTACCTGCGCGCTCGCGTGCTCCTTCGGCCTCGCGCGACGCGCGTGTGCGAACTTTTCAAGAACGGCAAGGAGAATAATTTATTGCCGATCGGCTATTTGACCTCGCTCGCGAGAAAGGTGCGTCGTAAGGCAGCGTTTCCGATCTTGGCTCACTATCGGCGCAGAGTGCCTTGCGCGCCTGGAATCCGACAGGAATCCGAGCCGCCCAGCGCGCGTACTGGACGTTATCCTTCCGAAATGGAGTGCAACTCGACGCGACTTATCTTCCCGTAATTGCGCTCGTCAGCTTGCATTTGAGACTTTTTTTTACAAAAGTACATCGCATTGGCGATGGCAGCAGCGCGCCAACGTTAACGCGGGCGCTATCCCTCGAGCCCTCCCATGAGCGCACGAATTTTGCGTGGTTCTGGATGAGGACACTGTCCACTCAACTGCCCACCATAAGCTGCCTTCCCAGGCCTGGCGCGGCGACTGGCTCGATGCCCTCGGCGCCGTCGCGCAAGCTGCAGCGTAACACCCGTCAAGGTTAGTAAGTTTCAAGGTATCGTTACGTGTAGTAGCTTACAGGGCTTCCATAGATGTATGAGCAACGAGGCTCTTGAGATATACATATAATCAAAATCCTGACAATCGACGTCGACTTTCGAAACTGCTTTTTTGGAATGTGGCACGCGACAGAGGTCAGAGCTTCAATTCAACCTCCTGGCCAAACGCATCGCTCACGGAGCCATTCAGTTCGACTGCAGTGTCGCGCTGAATGTGGTTCACGTCGACACTCGCGTCTTGCTTCGAAACCAACAGTCTATTTTGGCATCGGTGCAACGACATGGCGACACGATGGCCGCCGGCGACATCCAGACTTTGTATTCGGGAAATGAAACGCGAAGCGTGCAATGCGAGTGTTCCGACTTGCTATTATGACTTTCCACTCCTATGGCGGCCGTCCACAGGCTTTTTGGCGAATTACACCATTGCGCTCGCGTTTCCTGCACCGCCTCCAGCTTCCGTGCGCACTCAACCAACCAGCTGCCGCGGTGCCTCGCACCCAGACCGCGCTCTGGCTCACTCAGTGAACACAACGCCGTGTACAGCCTCGACCCGAACGGGCCCGGAGCAAACTTCCACCCTCACTCCAGGCACTTGTCTAGAACAGTTTTGTCAGGAGGGTGGCCGGCGCGCATGGAATCGCTGGTCTTGGTCAACGCGCGCACTAGAACTCGTCACGTGCGTTTTGCATGCATCGATTACGACTTTAGCTGATGATGTTGCGTAGCTTCTTCCGTCCTCAGTTGAGATATAGTAGACCAGAAGAGCTCGCTCGCTGGCGTTATGATTCAACACTGGGAGCTCCAAGTCACGGCACCGACCCGCTGCCATCTTTGCACTGCTGGCGGTGCGTTACATGTTTGTGTTGTCGCGCGGTATTGATGTCTTTTGTCAGACGTCTTTGCCCATCAGCGGACAAAGCTCGCTCAGGCTACGGTCGGCCCTGTCGCAATCCCTGCGCATGCTCTGGTCTTCACTTTATTACAAAGTCATCATAAGACATGGACCAATGTAACTTTATCAAACCCGATCTTTGTAATTCGTGCGTGATGATTCGGTCTTGCAGTCGAACCGCACCCTGGCATGGGTCCTCTGACCACTCGTAACAGACTCACGCAATCAGGCTTTGAATTGGACTCATGGAATCCACCCGGGCGCGAAGGACTGGTCCCGACCACCCAAATGGGTGGATCGACCGGTTCCCGCAATTGGGAGAGAGCTTGCGGATCCTTCCTTTGTTGGCCGAGCTGTTGTCAATCTCCGGGCGGGGCTGCGCACTTGCATCATCGCATGCCTGTTCGACACTGACGGCGCACGCGGGTTCTTCGTTCTCGACCTCGTGGCGCGTCTCCCCCGTGACTGGGGGCCAAGCGCACCGCGCGCCCCGTATAAAGCTGTGGCTGACAGAAGGCGTCACCCGCGCGCTCCCAGTGCCGGTGTGCGTCTAGGAAGGAAGGCCTGCTCGAGGTGCGCTGCGTTTTGTCCCGTCTCCGCTGTGTCGTTCGACGTTGCTGACTGTCGAGCGCGCAGGTTCATTTGTCGACAATGGCCTTCAAGTACCTGACTGCGGCCCTTGCGGCCTTCAGCACCGCCGCGCATGCAGCCTACATCCAGAAGACGCCCCCGCTCACGACGCCGTGGACGTCGCAGGTGTCGCTCACCAACCCGCTGCCCGAGTACCCGCGCCCGCAGCTCGTCCGGCCTGACTGGCAGTCGCTCAACGGCCAGTGGCAGTTCGCGGCCTCGTCGCAGATTACCAGCCCGCCGACGGGCCAGAATCTCGCGGAGACCGTCCTCGTACCGTTCCCGCTCGAGTCTGCCATCTCGGGCATCATGCGCCACGAGACGAACTCGTTCTACCGCCGCACGTTCACCGTGCCCGCCGCGTGGTCAGGGCGGCGCGTGATCCTCAACTTCGGCGCGGTCACCTGGCGCGCGACGGTGTGGATCAACGGCCAGAACGTCGGCACGCACTCGGGCGGCTACGACGCGTTCAGCTTCGACATCACATCGCAGCTCAACGGCGGCACGAACGAGATCATCGTCGGCGTGTACTCGCCCGTCGACGCCGCGGGCATCCCGATGGGCAAGCAGCGCCTGAACGGCACCGGAATCTTCTACACCGCCGCCTCTGGCATCTGGCAGACCGTCTGGATCGAGCCGACCCAGGCGGCGCGCATCACCCAGCTCGACACGACTCCCGACATCCACGCCGGCGTGCTCAACCTCGTCGTCAAGACCGCCGGCGCAACCAGCGGCACCGTCACTGCCATCGTCTCGACCGGCGGCACCACCGTCGGCAACGCGACCGCTAACGTGGGCACTGCGCTGCGCATCCCTGTGCCCAACGCCCGCCTCTGGAGCCCGGATGACCCGTTCCTCTACGACCTCCGCGTCACCCTGAGCACGGGCGACGTCGTGACCGGATACTTTGGCATGCGCAGCGTCGGTACCGCCGTCGTCAACGGCTTCTTGCGTCCTGTGCTGAACGGCCGGTACGTCCATAGTCCTGTATGCTCTGCGCGCGCTCACTGACGATACCCAGCTTCATCTTCCAGATGGGCACCCTCGACCAGGGCTACTGGCCTGACGGCATCTACACTGCGCCCACCGACGCCGCACTTGCCTTTGACCTCGAGCGCCAGAAGGCGCTCGGCTTCAACACCGTCCGCAAGCACATCAAGGTCGAGTCTGCGCGTTGGTTCTACCACGCCGACCGCCTCGGCCTGCTCGTCTTCCAGGACATGCCCGCCTTGGGTGGCTCGCCGTCTGCCTCGGACCACACCAACTTCGAGGACGAGCTGAGGCGGATGATCGACCTGCATCGCGGCATCACGTCCATCGTGCAGTGGATTCCGTTCAACGAGGGCTGGGGCGAGTATGACGAGGCGCGCATCGCCGACCTGACCAAGTCCTTCGACTCGACGCGCCCCGTCAACGGCAATTCGGGCTCCAACTGCTGCGGCCGCGACCCGGGCAACGGTGACATCGTCGACGACCATATCTACGTCGGCCCCGGCAGCACGCACACGCCCTCCGCGACCCGCTTCGCGCAGCTCGGCGAGTTCGGCGGCATTGGGCTTATCGTCTCCGGCCATGAGTGGTCGCGCGGCAATGGCTTCAGCTACGAGATCCAACCTGACGCCCCCTCGTACAATAAGCGCTACGTCGAGGTCTCTGGCACGCTCCAAGGCCTCATCTGGGGCCGCGGTCTCTCGGGCTCCATTTACACTGAGCCGACGGACGTCGAGAACGAGTCCAACGGCTACTACACTTACGACCGCCAGGTGTTCAAGGGCAACTTCGACCAGCTCAAGGCGATCCACCTTGCCGTCCAGAACTCGGTCGCGTGGCTGCGCGCGGGTGAGTCCATCTCGCTTGGCGTCACGACATCCGGCTACACCGACCGCTACGTGCGCCATGTCGACTCGCTCGGCGTGACGTCTGCCGTCTCGGACGCGCTCTCGCGCAAGGACACGACGTTCCGCGTGCGCGCGGGCCTCGCGTCGTCGTCGTGCTGGTCGTTCGAGTCGCGCAACTACCCCGGCCGCTACCTGCGCCACTCCAACAACCGCATCCGTCTCGACACGTCCGACGGCTCGTCGCTCTTCAACCAGGACGCGACCTTCTGCCTGCGCGTGGGCGGCACCAAGTCCGGTGTGCGCTTCGAGTCGTTCAACCAGGCGGGCAAGTACCTGCGCCACTACAACGGCGCGGTCTACGTCGCCAACACCAGCGGCGCGAACGCGTGGGACACGAACGCATTCTTTGCGGAGGACACGACGTGGCAGGTCGCCTCGCCAAACTGGCGCAGCGGCGCGGACATCACGACCGACGCGCGCGTGTCGTTCCAGGTGACGACGTCCGGCTTCACCGACCGCTTCCTGCGCCACCAGGCCTCGCTCGCCATCACATCCGTCGCAAACTCGTCGTCGGACGCCACGACGCGCGCCGACGCGACGTTCATCGCGCGCGCGGGCCTCGCGGACCCCAGCTGCTACTCGTTCGAGGCCAGCAACTTCCCCGGGCAGTTCCTCCGCCACTCGAGCTTCCGCCTGCAGATCGCGTCCAACGACAACACCGACGTGTACAAGCGCGACGCGACGTTCTGCGCGCAGCCCGGCCTCAACGACGCCAGCGCCGTCACGCTGCAGTCGTACAACATCGCCGGCCACAACTGGCGCCACCGCAACGCCGAGGTCTGGATCGCCATCAACGGCGGCCCGAAGGACCAGGACAACGCAGCGAGCTACGCGGCGGACGCCACCTGGCGCGTCGTGGCCCCTCTGGCTCCATGATTCTGTTTGTGCTACTTCCTTTCGTACAAAGCTTTTCAGTTGCCTTGCGCACCTTGCTCTGCTCTGATTACGCCGTGTAATGCTTTGTAGCTGCACTCAGGTCAATGAAAACTATGAAAATGAAAACATTGCATTGTCCATTGAAGCGCGGTGTGTGCGCGTGGTGAGTAGTCACTTGGGCACTGGCTTTGGACGGCACGGTGAAGTACAGAACGTTCGCGTAGGGGTGTCGAGACACTAGCCTCCCCTGCCGTACTTCAAGCGCGAGCGCCATGCCGTTCCAGCCCTATCTAGCAGAGTAATTCCCTTTTCCCTCAATGCATCGGCCCATTTGACAATCGGGCTTCCAGCAATGTCGCGTCTAGCAAAATGAGGTCAAGCACACTCAGAGGCAGAAAGACTGAATCGGATGCGGGGCTCACGGATGGACGGGCCATGAGACGTGGTCGAGGAGGATCTCGCGTAACGCAGGGTACATGTTGGGCTGGATTGCATCGATGAACGCCGTTCCCGCCTCCCCGAGCTCCTTGAGTTTTTGCCTGCGGTGAAAATTATGAATACTCGAATACTGGATGATCCAACTTGGATAGGGATCGACGAACTTCGATATACGACCATCTCTCAGGACCTGCGACAATACAATCTTTTTGAGAGTTGAGTGAGGCCGGTTTCGCGCGATAGTATCTGGAGATGGCATACTGTCCTAGAGCAGCGCGATTTTCATATGGACGAATCGCTACAATACGGCTGAGGCACTCACTCGCGGGTAAGCAAGAACGATGCTCTCTACATTGGCGCAGCATCGCAAGACGAGTCCCAGATGCTCTGTCGTCGTCACAACATCTTCCATTGCCGGCCCATGTACACCAAGGAAATCCTCGATCGCTGCGGGGTCGTCTTGTAGGATAGTGAGCGACCGGAGACGCGGGAATCTGTAGAAATGGATAAAACGGGGAGTGGGTTTGGGTGACTTGACTTACTGCGCTTGCGAAAAATGGCTGGTAAACCAGGCGGGGCAGGACCAGTGGAAAAAGAGCTCCTCCAGCTGTGGGAGATGTAACATCAAAAGCGGTTGGGCGGGACTGTTGAACATCATCGGATGAAGCGAGAGCCTCAGACGACGCAATGCTGGGAAGGACAACGTTGCGACTGGAAGGTTTTCTTCAAGCGAGAATTCAATGTCCAGTTCGACGAGATTGGGCCCCGATGCATACGTCGTCAAGTCCTCGGCGTCTGCTATGCCGATGCTGCAGTGCACTGTTCGGACACGAGGAAGTCGAGAGAGGAGGCTGCCGAACTGGGAGATTGCGCCGATCCCCAAGGATTTTAAGAAAACGCCTTCCACTTTTAGCGCAAGCCCTGGTCGGGAATTTATCAGCGTCAAGAAATTCGCAACCATCTGTTGGGTTCGGAGCTCTAGGTGGCGCAAGGCGATAGGCAAGCAAACATCCTGGCGTGAAGTAGTGCGAATGATGAGAGATGAGTGTTGACCGAAAGCTGCGCAGTGCGAACCTTGAACAGTTTACAGACCAGGAGATAATCAATCGCGCCTCGGGAAGTGATATCCGGCGGAAGCGGTTGACCAGTCGCGCTGTGCAAATAACGTGTGTAGCCAAGGTCATGATTGCACTCAGATATCAAGACAACGTGCTGAAAGATGGAAGCCCATATCTTGGCCTGAACCTTGATATCTGCGTTTCGCATAGGCGGATCACTTGTTTCGTTCCTCCGGCGAACAACAGCGATACTGCAGCCCAGTTCCCGTAAATCAGTCATCCGCACAAAAGGTGGTCAATTCAAGGCTGTACTCACTCGTACTCCGAGTCCTTCCTGTGAATGATCAGCCGGCCTGCATATTGGAGGGCGAAAGCCTCGATGGAGGCTTTCCTGATGATATTATTGTACTCTATATGGATCCTACACCGCGGCCATCGTCGTAGATCAGCTTCCAACTCACTTATGCATGGAATTTTATTCTGGGGATAAAGGTCCCAGGAGGTAGGAATAGCTGAGAGCACGTCCATAACGGGGTGCATTGTCGACTTTGAGACGATAATCGACCTCTGTGATTTCAATTTCAGAGTCAACGTCGTCGAGAAGAACCGAGATTCAGACGCATGGGCTTACGAGATTGGTCCAGGAAGGTACAGCGTTCTCTAAGGCAGTCCTTGTTGCGATTGAATTATTGGCCAACGACCATGGAATAGAAAGACCAAGTCGGGACGGGTTGATCGCAGACAATGCTTCGCACATGTGCTTGACATTGTCCTGGGAATTGAGGTCAAGAGATATGTGAAGGTCCCGGAGGTGCGCAGCAGCAGCGCGCATTATCTTCCCGACCGAGACGCCGAATCCACCCTCGAGACGCAGTCTCTTGAGAAACTTTGCAAAGTCGGGAGCCTTTGAGAGCACCTTTGCGAGTGACTGGGCCTGTGCAGTAGATCGAAGGACGACTGTGTGGTACAGCAAGGGAGTTGAGATGCGCATCCAGCGCTTGCACACGAGTAAAGCGGTTGAATTGGAGAACTGGCGGCGACCGAAAGGTGACAGATCCATGCCAGAAATGTCGAAGAAATCCGAATCGGGGACGTCGAGCACTTCATGCAATATGATATGGAGGGTCTCGTCAGCGAGCGCATGAGCCATTGAGGAGAGTTTCGCAGTGGGACGTGGTGGGCGAAGAGTAAGTGGCACCAAGTTGAACGGAAATCTCCGAACTTCAACTGCTTCGTGGTACTGATTGACGCTTGAATTATTCGAAATATTGAATAAAGTTGAATGCCCCCTGCCTGGCAGCGCCCCACCATTAAATATCGCAGGGATAACTCCTACGCCCATCCAGGACTGCTGCAGCGCGAAGAAAAGGGCGTTTAACCGGACTACTGGTCATTTAATCAATGGCCTGTCTTTTCGCTCTCCCGCAACGCTGCGCGTCTCTACACGGACGCAAACCACTGAGACATTCTGAGGTATGGATTAGTCGAAAGCCTGAATACAAATTGAACGTTTAACACTGAATGTTGAATGTTGAAGCCCAGGTTCAATGAAATGCATCCGGCAGGCTGGCCCATCGGCCGAGACGCGCAGCGCCACGTTCCATCTCGTCGGCCGACCGACCGTATAAAAGGGCGGCGACCTGTGTAACGTCGCTCCTGACGCCCCTCTAACTGTTCTTGAGACCGTCCGTGCCAATGCTCGCGCTTCCAATACTCGCATTCGATCGTAGCATCTGCTTACTTCACTGAGCTGACACTGTGACACGGAGCGAAGCCGGAGGATTCTCTTAGACTTTCGGAGTGAGTCAAAGAAATTGGGTGTGGGCCGGGGCGAAATGAACTGGGCGACACCTGTTTTCTTTGACCTCGAAGCGCATGCACTCGAAAATGCTTGCGATGTGTACTCGGGATCATCAGGCTGGTGAATCTGCGTTCTATCTGACCGGATGATATCTGTACCAACTGTTCAGACCGGGCACGAGTCTCGGCGGTCCCACCCGAGATGTCCCAGGCTGTTCCGTTGAGCATGGCGTGCTCGTGGTCTTAAAATGCATTTTTCTCCCGATGTAGCTACGTGTGCACCGTCGTTCATGATCTCAATCGACGCGTTTTTCCTTCCGATAGGTGACTCTGCGAAGGGGATGACCAGATTTTGTCGGCAGGGACGACAGCGCCGGCGTGCGGGAGGACGCGGAACCAATCCACGTCAAGCGCGCGATGAACTCAGGTTCGCCTCGCCGCTGGAGCCGGCTACCCCTGTATAAAGCCGCCCCGCAGCGTCTGGCCCCCGCATCTCGAAACAGATCTTGCCAACGCACACAGCGACGCGCAGCACAGGCTGAAAACGGCCTCGTAGACTCCTTCCCGGCTCTCCAAGAATCCAATCCCCACTCAGTCCCGGCTTTTCTTTTTCTCGTCTCTCGTCCTCTCTCGCTCTCCATCTCGTCTCTTTTCACGGGTTATCCAAGGCACACCCGCACAATCTAATATGGACGCTTCAAAGGACTCCAACTCGAAGGCTTCGGCGCAGAAGTCTGGCAAGGAGCAGTACTCCAACACACAGCAGTTCTTCAGTCAGTACCTGTCCTTTGTGCCGCGCGACGATTGCTGATGCCTGGACACTAGTGAACTTCCTCATGGGCGGCGTCGCTGGCGGTATCGCAAAGACGGGCAGCGCGCCGATTGAGCGAGTCAAGATCCTCATCCAGAACCAAGGTGCCATGCTGGCGTCCGGGCGTCTCACCCACCCGTACAAGGGCATCATCGACTGCTTCCAGCGCACCTACGCCACCGAGGGTCTCGCGAGCTGTCCGTGTTTCCCTGGCATCTACGCGCATAAATGATTTGACACTGTGCTATGTGTAGTTTGGCGCGGCAACGGCACGAACGTCATCAGGTACTTCCCCACGCAGGCCCTCAACTTCGCCTTCAGGGTGCGTTTCAGCATGTCACTTTGGTATTATTCGCGCTCAAACTTGATTTAGGACACCTTCCGCAGTCTCTCGCCGTACAAGAAGGACGAGAACTACGGCCTCTGGTTCGTGGGTAACCTCGTCTCCGGCGGCGCGGCAGGCGCAGCGTCCTCCGTCTTCGTCTACTCCCTCGACTAGTGCGTACCGCAAGTCTTCCCTTCCATACTGTCAAATAACTCATTCATGGCAGCGCTCGTACCAGGCTGTCTGCCGACGCGCGCTCTGCCGGCCCTGATGGAAAGCGCCAGTTCTCGGGCCTCATCGACGTTTACAAGCAGACTCTGCGCACGGACGGCTTCGTTGGGCTCTACCGCGGCTTCATGCCCAGCATCGCCGGCATCATCGTCTATCGTGGAGTCTAGTGCGTCGGCTTAGCTGTGTTCAACATACACCAGGATTAACAAGCATCTGTATCACAGCTTTGGAGGATACGATACCATCAAGTCGGTGCTTGTCAAGCATCACATGTCTTCATGACTGACCTCGCGCAGGGAGACCTTCCTCACCGGCAAGCTGCAAGGCAACTTCTTCGCTGCCATGGCTGTGGGCTGGGGCTGCACGACGGTACGACCATATACTTGGACAGAAAACTCGGTGCTGACGCTGCACGCTGTAGCTCGCCGCACTGGCGTCGTACCCTCTCGACACAATCCGCCGCCGCATGATGATGACCTCGGGCACCAACGTCAGTCCCATACACTCTACTACCGCTTCCCCGTTTCGCGGTGTCTGACTCGACTCTACTCCCTAGACGCACTACAAGAACTCGTTCGACGCCGCCCGGCAGATCATCGCCAAAGAGGGCGCGAAGACCCTGTTCGCCGGAGCGGGCGCGAACATCGTTCGGTACACTGCTAATTCTTCTACCTCCGCCCTCACTCTATGACTGACTGTGTATTGGAAGTGGCCTCGCCGGCGCTGCCGTCCTCGCGATGTACGACCAGTTCCAGGCAATCGCGTTCGGTACTGTGTATAAGGGCTCCGCCTAAGCCTACAGAGAAGGGAGCCGCGTCCCGACTAGTATGCCGTAATCTCGACTCGAACAATGTCACTCAGTGTAGCTATTCCGCAATGATACATACTTTCAAAGCCACTGCGAAGTCCTGCAACAGCTGCGAGGCGCGATGAGTTAATCTCGTCAACAGGGTTGTTCTGATTGAGCGAGGCATGTCATTCTCTACAGTCGTTCGAGTGGGCCTGCATCCGGGGCGGGCGGCGCTCAAAGCGACCGACGTTTCGCTGCGTTCAATAACAATTCGTTACTAATATAACGGACGGGGGACGGTCACTTCTACACAAGCGGCCTGAGGTTGATCGCGAAGTATGGTTGATTACAGTACACTGGCGCATCACGAGCTTTTCGGTGACCAGGAGGGTGGCCAAGAATCCTAGCCTGCTCGGCTGTACTTCAAGCGCGAGCGCCAGGCCGTGCCATTCTTGCACAGGAGGGTAATGCCCTTCTCCTTCAGGGAGTCGGCCCACCTGACGATGGGACTTGCAGCAATGTCGCGTCTGTCAAAGCCCCATCAGTCTCACGAAGAGGTAGGGAGAGTCAATGGGGCTCAGCACGCACGGATGGATGGGCCACTCGCTGTACGGGAAGACTATCTCGCGAAGAGCAGGAAACATGTCTGGCTGGATTGCATCAAAGAACGGCATTCCCTTGTCCGAGACCTTTTTCAGTGCCTGCCTGGGGTGAACCTGATAAATACGGGACGCTTTAGGATGAATAGGGGTTGACGCACGTATTTGTGTAGTTGTAACGGTACTGCGAGATATTCGGTATTATGATCCTTTTGAGGGCCAAGTGACGCTGGACTTGCACGAGCATATCTGGGGACGGCACGCTACCTTCCTTGATGATACCGTACGGCGCGATGAGGGAATGCATAAATCACAACCCATGATGCACTCACATGAGGAAGGCCAAGAATGAGAGTGTGAACATTAGGGCAGCGTTGCAATACGAGGCTAAAATGCTCTGTGCGCGTGCCGACGTCCTGCATTGCTGCGCCGTGTGCTGTAAGGAACCCCTCTATAGCGGCGGCGTCCTCCCCGGGGGCGGTGAGAAAGCGGAGACACGGAAGTCTGTTGAAATGATTAAGTTGCGGATGGATGTGCACGGCGACTTACTGCGCTTGGGAAAAATAGCCGATGGCCCAGGAGGGGCAGAAATAGCCGAAGGACAGCTCTTCCAAATGTGGCAGATTCAACGTTAAGCGCGTTTGCGCGAGAACTTCGTCCTTTGTCGGATCAAACGAGATGTGCAGGCGACGCAGTGCTGGGAAGACAAAGAATGTTGTGGCCGGAGGGTTTGCCGCCGCCACGGTGTACGAGATATGGAGCTCGACGAGATGCGAGCCCGCAGGGCATGTTTTGAGATCTTCGTTTTCTGATATGTCGATGTAGCACTCCAGTGTTCGAAGTCGAGAAAGTCGAGAGATGAGACTGCCGAAATTGGAGGCGACAATGTGGCTCGGTGAGAAAACGCTTTCCACTTTTAACGCAAGCTCTGGTCGTCGACTGATGAGCGCTAAGAATCCCGCAACCGTATTATTATCCAGGGCTAGATGGCGCAGAGCGATCGGCAAGCAAACATCCTGCCAGAGTGCAGTGCGTGAATGATGAGGTGTGGGCGACGCCAGAAAGGAACATGGTGCTTGCCATGAACAGCTTGGAGACCAAGAGATAGCGAATCACCCTTCGAGAAGTGATGATAGGTTGAAGAGGCTGACCCGTCAGGCTGCGCATATAAGCTGCGTAGTTGAGGGAGTTGACGTCCTGAGACTTGGCGAGAACGTGCTCAAAGATGAAAGTCCAAATCTTGATTTGAACGTTCAAAGGTGCGTTTTGCATAGGCGGCCCACTATCGGCGTTCATTTGACGAATTACAGGGGCGCTGTCACAGGCCCATGCATCAGTCAGGGCCAGATATCAACGGAAATCAACCCAAGGCAGCGCTTACTTTTCCTCATCCCGTTGAATTATCAGTTGGTCTGCGTATCTGATAGCAAAATCCTCGACGGAGTCTTTGTTGGCAATACTTCTATACTCGACATGCATTTTGCAAAGCGGCAAATGCTCTAGGGCGCGTTCCAGCCGATAGGAAAGGTGAATCCAGTCTTTGAGATAAAGGGACCACGGCGTAGGAATCGCGGAGAGCGCGTCCCACACGTGCGACAATCCCTCATACGCGACCCACACTGTCGTCTGCGATTTCAAAGCCAATGTCATCCGAAAGCCCGAATGTCTGAACGAATGGGCTCACAATATTCTGCCAGGCTTGTGCAGCGTTCTGCATAGCCCTCAGCGCTGCCTTTGCAGTCTTCGTCGGTCTATCTGGCACAGACAACGCAAGGCGGGTCGGGTTGATCGCTGAAAATGCTTCGCACATGGGCTTAACGTTGTCCTGAGCCTTGACATCAAGAGATATGTGAAGATCGCAGATATGCGCAGCAGCAGCGCGCATTATCTTCCCGAGCGCCACGCCAAATGCACCCTCGAGACGCAGCCTCTTCAGATACTTTGCAAAGTCAGGAGCCTTGGAGAGCGCCTTTGCGAGTGCCTGGGCCTGCGCAATAGATCGCAGTACGACTGTGTGGTACAGCAAAGGCGTTGCGATGCGCATCCAGCGCTTGCACACGAGCAGAACGGTCGAATTCGAGTATTGGCGACAGCCGAAAGGCGACCAGCTCAGGCCAGAAACGTCGAAGAAGTCTTTATCAGGCACATCGAGCACATGTTGCAATATGACGTCCAGCGTTTCGTCGGCGAGTGCATTGGCCATTGAGGAGACTTGCGCAGTGGGACGTGGTGGGCGGAGAGCAAGTGGCGCCCAGGTCACGGAGATGGCCAGATTCCGTTCAATTCTTCTGAGCTTGCGCCGCTTTGGCGTCAAAATCATTCGTTGACAAGGCGCTGAACTCTCCAGGCACAACCTATCCTTTGTGCTGTAGCAAACTAAGGCATGTTGACTGGAACCCGAGCGCCTAGCTCGCCCAGGCTGGCACCACTCTTGGTCACGCACATAGGTAACAGGAACCAGATCCAATTATCGCACCGTCCTCCCCTGAAGCACGGAGGAGAAAAGCACCACATAAAGTACACGCCTCCAACATTCAGCAGAAGCCGAAAAAATCCTACACAGCAGCGCCACGAAAGGAAGATAAGAACGACGAAAGGGGGGCAACGGTAGAATGACAGACGGGGAGGGGAGCGAGCCGGTCGCGCGTTGGAACACGATTATACAGGGAGCGTGGGGTTCAGTCAGTCAGGGGGTCAGTCAATAATAGTCCGATAGATGAATTGATAGGAGGATAAGAAGATTACTTCGACTCGGGGACAATGCGCGCGGTCTCGCTGCGAGGCTACGCGCTACGCAGTAGGAATTCGGGTGGTACTACAGGAAGATAGAGGAGCGGAGGAAGGCGCTGCAGACAGGGTTGGAAGGAATGTCCGCGCCGAGAGTTGAGGTTGGCGTTGAGCCAACGGTGGATGTCGAGTAATCGATAGGTGGGAGATAGCAGTCACAAGGAGGTCGGGCAGACGATGCGCCTTGAGCTGCAGGTTGAGTCGAGAATATGGGGAAGGTCCAGCCGGTGCGATGAGAAAGGAGCGCCGCCCAGCTGGTGGAGTGCGCAGTCGCGAAGAAGCACGCGCAACTTGAATCGCACGGTGCATTCGACGTAACAACGCGGACGCTCAAGCGGACGACGCACTAGCAGGCGTCTCCCCACCCGCACCCGAGCTCGTGCTCGCGCTCGGGGGCGTCCCGGTAGCAGAAGCAGCGGCGGCGCTCTGCCGTCCTCTGCGCCGCCTGGCCGCAGCGCTACCGCTTCCGCCTCCTCCGCCGCCAGAAGCGGTGCGCGGCGTCGTGTGCGAGCGCACGTGGCGGTACATATTGCTGAGCACGCCGAACGTGGCGTCGCAGCCCGGCACGGTGCACACATACGCTATTCCACCTCATCAGCCCCGCGCTTCCACACAGACCGAGTAAAGAAAAGCAAGACGTACGTTTAGCGCCAGTGTGGCAGTTAAGATGCGTCTAAGCAACCATTAGCCCACGATAAGAGCAGAAAGAGAACGAGAAACGCACCTTGAGCACGCTCATACGCTCAAAGCGCTTCCCACAATATTCGCACTCTAGCAACTTCTTGCTGCCCGTCCCGCCCCCACCGGCACCCCCACCACCCTCCTCGCCGCCGACATTCACACTGAACGTCGGCCCCGCGCCCGGCGTGGCATTCTTCCTGCTCGTGCGCCGGGAACCGGTGCTCGCCGCGGCATTGCGCCGCCGCTCCGCGCGCGGGTCGTATTCGCTGCCATCGCTGTCGGCCTCCGGCTCCTCGGGCTCGTCGAACTCCTCGTCGTCCTCGTCGTACGTGGGCGCCTTGCGTTTCTTCGGGTTCGACGTCGACTTGGCATTGGCGTTCTTCTTCGCGCCGGTCTTGGGCGTCGGCGCGGGTGGCGGGAGCGGCGGCGGCAGCGTGGGCTCCGCCTTCGGGCGCGTGAGCGGCGGGAGCGTCATATCCAGCGGCGTGGGCAGCGTCGCGCTGCTCGCGGTCGTCAGGCTCGGGCTGGGCGGTGTCTGCGAGTACGGGGGCGGCGGGAGGGTCGATGGGCCAAAGATGTCCGAATGCGAGCGCCGCAACGTGTCTGGGAGCTGCGCGCTCGTAGGCGAGAAGGTGTCGAACGCTGTGAAGGGCGAGGGCGTCTGCTGACTCGTGAATCCGCCCATCCCTGCCGGGCTGGACAGCGGCAGCGGCAGCTGCATCGACGAGTTGTTGTTCTGGGCGTAATATTGCTGTTGGCGGCGTTGCTGTTGCTGCTGCTGGTGGTGCTGGTGCTGGTACGGCTGCTGCTGATGGTGGAATGCCGGCATCTGAAGCGAGACGGGTAGGTTGACGCTGATGCTCACGTTGACGGGCGGGTGCGCATGCTGCGGGTGCTGCTGCTGGAACGCGAACTGGCCGTGCCCAACGCCGATGCTGCTGGTGTTGCTGAAGTCCATGGTGCCGAATTGTCCACCGCCGCCAAATCCAGGGTTGGCGCTGAAGGTCGAGAAGCTGCTGCCGTTACCGTTACCACTGCCGTTGTTGCCGTGTGCACTGCCGAAGCCCATGTCCATCGGCGGCAGGACGTATGATTGCTGCTGCTGCTGATGGTTGTTGAAGTGCGTCGGCGTGGGAGGCGCGCCATCGAACGCGTTCGGGTAGTGCTGCTGCTGCTGTTGCTGGGGGTTGAACTGAAAGTTGTCCCGCCCAATGCCAGCGCCGGGCATGTTCATCGGCGAGATAGGCGGCGGTACACGGCGAGGCTGCTCGTCGTCACGCTGTCTGCGAACTGGACCAGCCGGACCGCCGCCGCCGCCAAAGCCAGAGTTGCTGGCGAAACCGAGCTGCTCGTCGTCCCGCGGCCTGCGGACTGGGCCAGCAGAACCGCCGCCGCCGCCGCCGCCAAAGCCCGAGTTGTTGGCGAAATTGAGCATAGGGCCGCTGGGGTTGTAGCTGGTGGCGGCTGCGTAGGGATCGGCCCAACCAGCGCCGGCGCTGTTGATGGTGCTGTTGTAGACTCGGACTGGTGGCAGCGCGGGCTCTCCCAGGGTCAGGTCGAGCAACTTGGGCGAGAGAGCTGCGCCGTCGCGCTTGGGGCCGGAGATGATGGACGGCAGCGATGGGGGGAGCGGCGCGGGCGTCCTGGGGTCCTGGGACGACGAGGACGGGCTCGAGTCGCGGTCGCGGTCGGGCTCGCGGTCGTTGTCGTCGTCGCAGCACATGTCGAGCGCGACGGAGGAGGCGGCCCAGAGCGGGTCGGAGACGGCGCTGCGGACGGAGGGCGCGTAGGTGGTCGGGCGGGTGCTCGTCGTGCGCGTCGTCCACATGCTGTCCGCCGGGCTCGACGGCCTGCTCACTTCGTCGACGTCGGCGTCGGCGTCGACGGCGGCGACGGCTTCCTTGCTCTGGCGCTTGCGCAGCGGCGGGTTGATGAGCGCGGAGAGGCTCAGCCTGCGGCGCGGCTTGGGCGAGGGCGACTTGGGGCTCGTGAGCGAGCTGCTGCGCTCGAGCTTGGGCAGCGGCGGCTTGTGGATGAACGGCGGCGGCGGCCCGCTGAGGCCCATCATGCCCGGCGCCCTGGGCGGCGCGAGCGGCGGGCCGCACGACGCCTTTATCTGCGCGCTCGTCGCCGTCGGCGATGACGAGCGGACTTTCGGCGAGCGCGTCGACCGCGAGCTCTTGGCGCTGTCGCTGCGGGCCAGCATCGGGATTCCGCCGCCGAAGAGCGTGCCGGCGGTCAGGATCGGCGATAAACCCGTGTCCATGTCGACTTCCGTTCGGGCGGACGACGTCGGAAAGGCGGGGCCGCTGGGGCTCGGCGAGCGCGACGTCGGCGAGTCTCTCTGCCGATAGTGAGTCGAGATCGGCAACGGCGACGACGAAAGTACCTTGCTCCGCTTGCTCTTGAACGACGTAAAAAGGCCGATCGAAAGTTTGCTCCTCTCCTTGGGCGACGGCGGCGACCCCGAGCTCGCCGCCGCGCTCGTTTCCGACCGGTGCGCCTGGTGATGCGGATGACAAGGCGCTGCGATCGGCAGCCCCGGTCGGCCCACCAGCTCGGTGATGGGCGGCAGCCGCGGCGCCAGATAGGCCTGCTGGAACGTGTAGAGCGACGGCGGCATCGTCGCTGGCGACGAGGACTGACAAAGAGCGATTTGCTTCCGACAGACTCCGACTTAGCATGTGCTGCTCAGGCACGCCCATTGCTTCCGAATGCTGTGCCAGCCTATCCCTGCAGCAGCAATCCGCGAGCTGCGCTCAGCAATCCCCAGATCCACAACAACCTTGATTTTTTCTTCCTATCGGCTTTCTCACTGCTCCTGCAGTGCAAAGCCAACGAGTCTCACCGCGGGAGCTCATGAATTTATTGGCTCTCAGCTTGCCTGGCGACTGCTTATGCCCGCGGCGCCCGTCGGGCACAGCCAGAATACGACCCTCGCATATGCTTCTCCTCGCTTCGTCGGACAACAACACGGAACGGACAGCTGCAGAGCGCCAACTGCATGCGGCTCCTCGTTTGTCTGTTTGGAACTAAGAAGACCGCATGCTCGTGCCAGCACACTCGGACTCGGGAGCTCATCAAGCGCCTCCCGCATTCAGTCAATACACGTACAGGATCTTGTCTTGTCTCCACCTGCTACCGTTGCGATGCATCTTGCTGCGGGTGCAGTAGCGGCATAAGCCCCTGGATTCGTCTTGGATGATTCTAGACGTTTGTCGGCGGGATCAGACAAGATTAGTGGACGTTGAACTATGCTGCCGCACTAAGAACTTTTCGTCGCAGTAGCCAGATTCGTGGCCCAGGGAGAGCTGGAAGACTCAGGTTGAATCGTCGGCTGCGGGCAAGATCCAGAGCAGACAACAACGCTGAGAGAGAACCAAAGGCACAGGCGATGTTGGAGAGTTGTGGTGCCACTAAATACGCGCAACTTCCGGAGACGAGACTGAAAAGAGATAGGGTTTCAGCGTAGACACCCTACTGCAGTCGGAGGCGTCAGAGTACGGGACGCAAGCGAGCCTCGAGCGCACCCTGGTTCGCAACCATACTGCAAGTCGCGAAGAACCAAGCATCTTAGAAAAGAATTGAAGGAGAAGGCCATATTCCCAGCAGTAGAAAAGGAAGACTGCGCGAGTAGTCATGAGGCGGCCCTGGGGAATAGGTGTGGTCGGATATCGATCGCGTCGAGACTATAGATGAATTCCGAGGGGAAGGCACAGCAGCTCCTGTAGGAGCAGAGATACTTCGGTTGCATGAAGGTCCAGGGATAAAGTGAATCATTGACCAGTGGCCTCGGCAAAGGGTCTTTTGCGCAGTGGTTCGTTTGCGCGTGAACGGCACGTGCGCATCGCTATCCGCGCACTCTGAAGGGAAAATATCAGCAGCTGATCGGTTAGCGCAGCGGCACTTCCACGTTCGCGTCTATCCACGCTGACGGTGTGGCGTGAAAAGAATTGAGCGGAGTTTGGAACGTCTCGTTCATCTCAACCATGACAGTGCCACTTCAGAACTCAAGTTGCCCTCGAACCGCTACCTTTCGCTTCCAAATCTCCCTATGGCTCATTTGCTCGCCGACGAAACCCTCGACATTATACTGCAACAGGTGCTCGATGTCTCTGATAAAGATTTCTTCGACGTTTCTGGTCTGAGGCTGTCGCCTTTTGGTCGACGCCAGTACTCGAATTCGACCGTTCTTCTCGTATGCAAACGCTGGATGCGCATTGCAACGCCTTTGTTGTACAAGACGGTCGTTATTCGATCTGCGGCACAGGCTCATGCGCTCGCAAAGGCGCTCAAAAAGACCCCTGGCTTTGCGAAGTATCTCCACAGGCTGCGTCTCGAGGGTGGATTCGGCGTGGCCGCTGGAAAGATTCTACGCACTGCTACGCATCTACATGCAATGCACCTGTCCCTCGATGTCGTAGCCTCGGACAACGTCAAACCCGTATGTGAAGCCTTGCCGACGATCAGCCCATCCTGCCTCGCTATCTCCTTGCCGCCGCTCAGTAGAAATTCTCGTGGCGTAAACACAGCCGCCGTGGTGGACGCCATCCAGACTTCCGCGCCCCTCTGGACTAAGCTGGTGCGCGCATCCATCGGATTCCTTTCTTCATTCACATAGATAACCACGTTGTTACAGACGACGCTGTTTATATCGGATGATAGCCTCGAACTCCCTTACATTGCGAAGGCACTCTTCGCCATTCCTAACGTTTTAGACCTTCAACTGAAGCTCGAAGACGTATACAACTTTCGTTGTGTAGAATCTGCTCTCGAACGTTGGCCACGCTGCAAGGTCCACATCGAATACCGCAATACACACGGAGGCCCGGACCCGCGCTTCGAGGCTTTCCTGATCACACATTCAAATCGAATGATAGGTCACCGGATGGATGCTGAGTGAGTACTACACTCCACTCAGGCCTCATATGCTTCTAATTAACTGACATTTACCGTTTCATGGCAGTATTCTCGCCGCCAGCGCAAGCTTTGGTCCTCCAATGCAAAACGCACCTCGGGATGTTCAGAAGAAAATATGGACTTCGATTCTTCAGCACGTCCTATTCTCACGCGGCTTCGTGCAATGCTACGACTACATAGAACTTTTTCGCAGCCCTGAAGGTCGGCCCCTCGCAGAGATCACTACCAATCGAGGTGCCATTCGCTATATGATGGTGTGTCGGCTCTTCAGGGTTAGTCGTAGTTCGCTCTGGTGTCGCTGCTGGGTGCTCATGGCATTCACTATTGTCTTTGCAGAACATTTGCACGCCAATCGCACTGCGACATCTAGCGCTTCCTAGTGATGAAGCAATCCAAAGTTTCTCAGAGCTTCTCGATGATCAACCACAACTCGCTTCAGTCGTGGAAAGTCTGCGGGTTTACGTTGACTTCGCCAGTATTCGCCAGTTGATCTCTCGACTTTGTCGCCTCAGACAGCTGGCCCATTGCAGAGTCGACGTCCCAGACGTTGAGAAACTAGCAACATACACCGTGGGACCGAATCTTGTCGCTCTCACTATTACCTTGGAGGCGACGAGCCCTCCGTCAACAATGTGGTTTGCTTTCCCAGCACTGCGTCGCTTGAGAATCTACGCTCATTCGTCGAGAGACAAACTGGCCACGCAGCCGCTCTTTGTGATATATCTCCCTCAGCTCGAGGAGCTGAGCTTTGGGCCCTTTCCACCGCATTGGTTGGTCAGTTGTTTTGC
The DNA here is from genome assembly GCA_037042885.1 of Auricularia sp. M12. Taxonomy (NCBI): domain Eukaryota; kingdom Fungi; phylum Basidiomycota; class Agaricomycetes; order Auriculariales; family Auriculariaceae; genus Auricularia; species Auricularia sp. M12. Next base: position 1,482,376 of record CM073216.1, read on the forward strand.
ACAAGCGCAGTATGTCCGTCCCCTCATACTTCAGCCACGGTCTAAACTCCGCACAAATCAGCCTTCCGCGTCTCAGATTTCTCACCGCCCCCCTCGAAGACCCCGAAGTGTTGCGAGGATTCATGGCCGCGCACGGCCAGGTAGTGGAGAATGTCGCCACGCGCACCGCGCACCTGGGGCTTATCCTGTCGCTGTGCCCGAACCTTCACACACTGATTCTTGCATATCCATGCGTGAGTCCCATTTCTATGGACACCTACAAATCACAGTACAAGCCGATTCTCACGCTTTAATCTAGGGCAGGGACCAGCGACTACCTCCGCCTGCCCTGGCATTGAGCCAGTCGCACGCAGCCCTAACAAGAATCCTACTCCCCCATGTTCTGAACCCTCGGGAGTCGAGGTCATTCACACCATTTATCGAAGTAGAGAATCGAGGGCTCATGCTCATGCAGGAATGCATTGAAAAAGCTAGCGGAAGAAGGAATGGCTTTCTTTGCCGCACTCCAGCCCGAAATGCTTCCAGCGCTTCAGGAGATAGTCCTACCGTGCACCTTGTGGCCTGTCCATCCGTGCGTTCTGCGTTCCACTGCCTCTCCCTCCGAGTGAGACTGATAGCTCTTTGATAGACGCGACATTGCAGCGAGCCCCATGGTCAGGTGGGCGGACTCCCTGAAGGAAAAAGGAATCACCCTCCTGGACAAGAAGGGCACAGCCTGGCGCTCACGCTTGAAGTACGGTCGAGCAGGATAGCTTTCTCACACATCTTGACCGGTTACAGAAAAGCTACCACTGTGCCAACGTACTTTATTTACATACTAGCCTGGCAGTCGCAGTCAACAAGGCACCAGTTTACGCAGACTATACTATTTCCTTAAACAAATCTCTATCAGCTGCGCGCCATCGTTTTTCGCACGAATGACTCTGTGGAATCGCTATGGAAATTGGAGCTGACTAGTTAGGGAGCGAAAATATTTCATGAGTTTAGGTACATGGATACTTCGACCATTGCAGCGCTCGCAGACAGATGTGCCGGAGGAGCAACGATGCGAAGGGTAAAACAAGAACTCGGTCACTTGCCGGTCAAATCCGTTTCCTGCCTTTCACCATGCAACCACCCATTCACGGCGACCCGCGCGCATCAGGGGGCGCACTGTACCATGCAATGTACCATGGCTGCTGCGTTTCAAACACTCATCCGCGGCTCAGGTTCTGCAGCCAAGGGGTCTTCACATTTTGCTTCCGGGATATCACGTTGGTCAGTTAGTCCAGCCTGTGGGCACGTTAGCAAAAAAATATTTGAGCTGAAAATAAGAGGAATTACGACACTTGGAAGTGCAGGCAGGAGTTTGGGAGACTCCTGTGAGCAGAAGCTCACTCAGGTGCCCAGCCAATCATCTGAACATGAGAGTTTACTGACCTCAGACCTGGGATTGAGTCCTTCAGGTCCGGATCTGTCAGAATATAGATCCGGATATGCCAAATCAGGAAGTCCGGAAGCAAATCAGTTAGTTAGTCCTGGCTCAGAGGGCTTACAAGAAAAAACGGCGTGATATCCATAATTTTAATTGTGGTGACCCCTTGTCTGCAGCTCTGACTGTCCATATCGACTCGCGAGGCTTTACGATCTTTCCTTGACTTGTGGGCTTCGTCGCGGCTTTGCTATCACATTTGGGAGCTTGTTCGATGCTAATTAACAGGGGGTATCACGCTCAGTACACCTACTGTAACTGTGATTCCCACGCTCGAGAAAGATTACTGCCACCTCTGCTTCGCGCCTTCAATAAGCTTCTGCTCGTCGTATTCGCCAAACATGCCACCCTGCATCATCATCTCGGTCTCTTCGGCGTCAGCTTTGGCCAGCGGGATCATCTCCTTCTCGTACGCCGCAACCTGCGCATCGAACTCCTCCTTGGACCCGCCACGGGCTGCGGCCAGAGCCTGGCCGAGCTTGAGGCCGGCAAGCATGGCGGTGTTGGCGCCCTTGCCCGCGAACGGCGTCATGAGATCCATCGCATCGCCGACGAGTGTGACTCCAGCGCGGTGCGGCCACGTGTGGCCAACAGGGAGCATGTAGAGCGGGCGGGGGAGAATCTGGTCTCCAGCGCTGACGAGCTCGTGGATCCACGGCGCCCAGCCCTCGAAGTACTTGAGGAGCCGCGGCACGCGCGTCTCGGGCTCGCGTATGAATTCGTTCTCGTCATCGCTCTCGAGCCACGCGTACGTCACGACGCGCCCGCTGGCCTGGCGTTGCGAATAGATGAGCTTGTGCCCCGGGCCCGGGACCCACACCGTGCCGCCGCCGACGCGCGCGGCGAGCTCGGGGTGCTGCACCACGGGCCACGACGACTCGAGGCCATTGACTCGGGTGTACCGCACCTTCGCGTCTGACACGAGCGGTCGCACGCGGGAGCGGCCGCCATCGGCGCCGACGACGAGGTCAACGGTGGTCTTCTCGCCGTTGGCGAACGTAAGCTCCCATTCGTGGGAGCCAAGGACGGGCGAAGCGGAGACGAAGGCGTGGTCCCACTTGATGCTGCCCTTCGGGGCGGCGTTGACTAGGATGCGGCGCAGGTCTGTGCGGTCGATCTCGGGGAACGCGGACTCGGTGCGGCCGGGCGGCGGCGCCCACTGGAAGAGCATCTCGCCCTTGGGGCTGGCGATACGAATCTCCTGCCGGTCGACGGACGAGCTGTTGTTGAACGCGTCCCACACGCCGGCCGCCTTGAGCGCTGCCTGGCCCGTCTCGACGCGCAGGTCCAGCGAGCCGCCGAGGTGCGCGCGGGTGTTGAACTCGTCGTCGCGCTCGTAGAGGGTGGCGGGGATGTTGTTCCGTGCGAGTACGTCGAGCAGGACGAGCCCCGCTGGGCCGCCGCCAATGATCGCGATGCGAGGGGAGAATGGCTGTCCAGACATCGTGCGCAAGTGAGGGTGTTATCAGATCAATCCATCTCGCCTCGTTGCATATATACTCACCTGGGAAGCCTGTTGAGGGTACGCACGTCGGCCGAGTGCGCCGGCCGGAACGACAAGAGTTCTGTTGAAAGACGGGGAGAAGGTCACGCGCTTCGCTAGCTGACGAGTCAAGCATCATGAAAAGGCGTAGGAACTTCCTTCGTGTGACAGTAGGTTGTACTGGAAGTGGCAAATTGAAAGTATTTATAAGTTTCTACATGACGAGGGCAGAACTCGTCATGATGTCCGTTAATTACACTCGGATTACACTCCGTACGGAACCTGGTAACGGATCGAAATCCGAGTCAAACATGGCAGTAGATTACCATTGATTACCGACGGCTTACTGGCTGCCTCCATGTAGCTGTGATTCTGCGGCAAGCCTGATAAATATCCTGGGTCTTCCTGGGTATATGCAGGGTAGCTCAACGAGGTTGCATCCACCCGGAGCTGCTTCTGCATTTCCATTACTGTATTTATCTCATACTATTTCGATATCCTAATACAGCAGACAGTTTTGTCGAACAGACGACGCCGACCAAGGCAGCTGGCTCCCAAGGACCGAAGTTACTGTACTTCGATGACGTGTTCAGGGCCGACGTCATCATGAGCGTCATGGACTGCGGAACCTTGTTCGGGCCGTGTCAACAAACAGCGCGGTGTTCGAAAAGACTTTGCACTCTTTGCTCTCCCCCTTCCGCTCATCGCGCTTTCGCCAGCCTCAAGCACATCCGCACGCCCTGTCCCCAGCTTCAAGCACTTCAGCGGGCCGCTTCGTTCGTCAAGCCCGCCTGGCCTTCGACCGCTAGCTCTGGAGCTTGCCCTGAGTTACTCCTAAGTTGCTCGCGCTTCGTGTCCGCCTGACTCAGTCGTGAATTCAATCCTGGGGCTTAATCTGATCTCGGGCTATGTTTTGCACCTCTGGGATGGCTGGCTCTGCTCGTGATCGTGCCTGCTCCGCTGCCTGTCTCAATATTGCGGACTAACTAATCTTTTTCAGATTCATGACATTCAACGCACGCAGCGCGCCCCGCGTTTCCCTCACTCCCTCGCCTTACACGCCCTCTCGCACATCCCCCGTCTCCCATACAGTACTCTCATCCGACTGCAACCAGCCGTCGCGTCTTCCACCCTCGTTTCCGGTATATTAGATTTACATCCCCTTATGTCCGTGCTGTACACACGTTCCCAAGAATATCCACTTGCTTTGCCCTATCTTACCTGTGCCGTGAATACGAGAATCCCAAGCAAAAGATTTCCCAGCGGTCCTGCCGTTCAAACAGCCAGAAACTGAGCAGCAAGCTACCACAATGCCTGCCTCCTGGGCAATGTTCCGTAATGACAATGGCCGACTTGAATAGCACTGACCAACGAGCGGCCAAGTCTGGCCAACCTGGTCGCAAGATTACGACAGATTACGAACGGACTGTTATCCTGCCGGCAAGTGTATCGCCGGCTGAGTTCGTTACACTGGCTTGTCATGCTTCACCACGCTTACACACGAAGTGAGAGTTGACATGCAATACGACGGATTATAACTCAGTACATTGCGATGTATTATGCTACAATCTATCGGCGGTTTTCATGATGAGGGATGGCCGAGCATGATAGGATGAGGAAATGGCCGTGCCAGTTCTACATTCCGGGCTTATTAGTGGCGGCTCGACGCACCAACTTGGAATAGATGGGAGTCTCGAGTTCTTAGTGCAGAAGCCGTGCTTGCGCGTCTCTGTTCGCCGGCGTGTGACCAAGTGCTTCCTCTCTGCTGATAAGATTCTGATTACCAGTTTAGTGCGACCATCTTAATCCCGGCCAATATCGGGGAGCAAAAACCAGAGCATAAAAACTTCAAAAAAAAATTCTCAGGTGAGTGGTCGTCCCTGTACACTACTGGGCTGTGAGGGACGTGATTCTAGGGCTATCTGGAGCCCATAGAGCTCTTATAGCAAGACAGCCACTGACAATCGACTGTCACATGCGCGGAATACAACTCTATCAGTCATTATCTGATAATCAATCTCCACCCTCGATGTGATAAACCAATCTTATCGTGACAGCCAGTGCCTTGACAGTGGCCTGGACTATTGGGCGATGAATGGTCGCAATGCCACCCATACAGTTCCTAAAAAGTTGGTCAGGACTTCTCATACGCTCATCCAACATGGCGGATTTTGAGTCATAGAAAATTTTGCCCCGTGTCGTGACAATGTGCTTCGCAGTATCTTCCTCTCATTTCAGGGTTTTTGCTCAATGGCAGGTGTGCAGAGGCTTTGAAAATATGTATCATTGCAAAATAGCTACACTGAGTGACATTGTTCGAGTCGAGATTACCGCATACTAGTCGGGACGCGGCTCCCTTCTCTGTAGGCTTAGGCGGAGCCCTTGTACACAGTACCGAACGCGAGCGCCTGGAACTGGTCGTACATTGCGAGGACGGCAGCGCCGGCGAGGCCACTGTCGAAACGCAGTCAGTCATTGAGTGAGGACGGAGGTGGAAGAATTAGCAGCCTACCGAACGATGTTCGCGCCCGCTCCAGCGAACAGGGTCTTCGCGCCCTCTTTGGCGATGATCTGCCGGGCGGCGTCGAACGAGTTCTTGTAGTGCGTCTAGGGAGTAGACTCGGGTCAGACACCGCGAAACGGGGAGGCGGTAGCAGAGTGTATGGGACTGATGTTGGTGCCCGAGGTCATCATCATGCGGCGGCGGATTGTGTCGAGAGGGTACGACGCCATGGCAGCGAGCTACAGCGGGGCAGCGTTAGCACCGAGTTTTCTGTTCAAGTATATGGTCGTACCGTCGTGCAGCCCCAGCCCACAGCCATGGCAGCGAAGAAGTTGCCCTGCAGCCTGCCGGTGAGGAAGGTCTCCCTGCGCGAGGTCAGTCATGAAGATATGCAAGGCTTGACAAGCACTGACTTGATGGTATCGTATCCTCCAAAGCTGTGATAAACATGTTAATCCTGGTGTATGTTGAGCACAGCTAAGCCGACGCACTAGACTCCACGGTAGACAATGATGCCGGCGATGCTGGGCATGAAGCCGCGGTAGAGCCCGACGAAGCCGTCCGTGCGCAGAGTCTGCTTGTACACGTCGATGAGACCCGAGAACTGGCGCTTTCCGTCGGGGCCGGCAGAGCGCGCGTCGGCAGACAGCCTGGTACGAGCGCTGCCGTGAATGGGTTACCTGATAGTATGAAAGGGAAGACTTGCTGTACGCACTAGTCGAGGGAGTAGACGAAGACGGAGGACGCTGCGCCGGCCGCACCGCCGGAGACGAGGTTGCCCACGAACCAGAGACCGTAGTTCTCGTCCTTCTTGTACGGCGAGAGACTGCGGAAGGTGTCCTAAATGAAGGTTGAGCGCGAAGTAAACCAAAATGACATGCAGGAACGCACCCTGAAGGCGAAGTTGAGGGCCTGCGTGGGGAAGTACCTGATGACGTTCGTGCCGTTGCCGCGCCAAACTACACACAGCACAGTGTCAAATCATTCATGCGCGTAGATGCCAGGGAAACACGGACAGCTCGCGAGGCCCTCGGTGGCGTACGTGCGCTGGAAGCAGTCGATGATGCCCTTGTACGGGTGGGTGAGACGCCCGGACGCCAGCATGGCACCTTGGTTTTGGATGAGGATCTTGACACGCTCAATCGGCGCGCTGCCCGTCTTTGCGATACCGCCAGCAACGCCGCCCATGAGGAAGTTCACTAGTGTCCAGGCATCAGCAATCGTCGCGCGGCACAAAGGATAGGTACTGACTGAAGAACTGCTGTGTGTTGGAGTACTGCTCCTTGCCAGACTTCTGCGCCGAAGCCTTCGAGTTGGAGTCCTTTGAAGCGTCCATATTAGATTGTGCGGGTGTGCCTTGGGTAACCCGTGAAAAGAGACGAGATGGAGAGCGAGAGAGGACGAGAGACGAGAAAAAGAAAAGCCGGGACTGAGTGGGGGTTGGATTCTTGGAGAGCCGGGAAGGAGTCTACGAGGCTGTTTTCAGCCTGTGCTGCGCGTCGCTGTGTGCGTTGGCGAGATCTGTTTCGAGATGCGGGGGCCAGACGCTGCGGGGCGGCTTTATACACGGACAGTCGGCATCAGCGGCGAGGCCAACCAACTTCATCGCGCGCTTGACACGGTGTGGGTCCGCGTCCTCCCGCCCGCCGGCGTTGTCGTCCCCGCCGATCGCGACGGAATCCCGTCGTCCCCTTCGCAGAGTCGCCTATCGGAAGGAAAAACGCGTCGATTGAGATCATGAACGACGGTGTAGACGCAGCTGGATGAGCAGAAAAATGCACTTCAACGGGGCGAGAACGTTGCCCGGCACGGAACAGCTTGGGATACCTCGGGTGGTCGCCAGTCATTGCAGTTGACGTCCGCGTCCTCCCGCCCGCCGGCGCCGTCGTCTCCGCCGTCCGCGACAAAATCAGGCCATCCCCTTCGCACAGTCGCCTATCGGAACGCGAAACGCGTCGATTGAGATCATGAACGACGGTACGCACGCAGCTGGGTGGAGAGAAAAATGCACTTCAAGAGGACGAGCACGCCATGCGCTACGGAACAGCCTGGGAGCCCTCGGGTGCTCCCGCCGGCACTCATCGCATCGTCATGGGCGTGAGATATAAACACCAAGCAGTCCGAAAATCAGGCACCGTTAACAGGACAATGATCCTTGGAGCACATAGCGAGTATTTTCGAGTGCACAGGCCCAGAGGTCGACGAATGTGCGATTGTCGCCCGTGTCGTGAGTTTGATCACGAGACCTGTCAGCCCGTCCTCACCCGAGGACTATATTTGTCTCCGAGCATCCCCGAGATACAAAAGGCGCACTATGACGTAGGTACTCCGAAGTGCACGGCGCGTGCAGTCGAAGCTCAGGATGTGAAGTAGTTGCCAGTAGTTAGCCAGGTGCTGCGATCGGATGCGAGCATCGGAAGCGCTAGCATTGACACGGTCTCAAGAACACTCAAGAACAGTTAGAGGGGCGTCAGGAGTGATGTTACGAGGCCGCCGTCCTTATATATGTCGGTCGGCCGACGAGACGGAACGCCGCGCAGCGCGTCTCGGCCGACTGGCGACGCCGGATGCATCCATTCTTTGACCCCGACCTTCGACTTGCAATTGCATTCAGGTTTCTACTTCGCGACCGTCAACGACAACTTCTAATTGTCTGGGCGCCCTACTTATCATTTGTCATGCTTCCAACCGCTGCTACTTGAACTTGGACGACTATAGCCTGCTTGATTCTGTCAGACTCTCCCAGCTCTGTGCCGGCAACGCGTAGCGATCGTCGCCTACTGTTATGAACATATTTTCTCGGGAGCACGATCCAGATTTTCTTGTCCATTCCGGCTCACGCGCGTCTTGGGGCTCTGTGTGCTGCTGCGATATCGCTTAATTTCTGCGCTCGCGTTCAGCTGTTGTTAGGTCCTTGGCTCGTTCCACCTCCAACTGGGCTCCCATTGGCTTACACTAATCTTCGAACGATAATATATCACCACCTTGCCCATACGAGCTCGTACGCTCGAGCTCTTGCTGTGCACATGTGCTTCATGACGTGTGGTCACGGAGCCTCACGTCGCTCTGGATCCAGCCTCGGCAACAGACTTGACATCCTACTGCACGAAACGCGCTCTGATCGGCTTCAGACAACCGGACTCAATCATGGCTGCGACATTTCTTATCATGGTCAAGAAATATATACAAGATCTCTCAAGTCTCTCATCCGGTGAACGGACGCGGGCCAGGGACGACGTAGTCCGGCGCAGGTGTCGTGTAGATGCTGACCGTGAGGCCCGGGTCGTTTGCGCTGTACGGCGGCAGCGAGACCTTGGCCGGGTTCGCCGAGCCTCCGCCAGTGACATTGATCTGCGCGCAGGAGATGTACCATTGTGGCGCGCCGACGACGTGAAGACCGATTTGCTCAATGCGGACGAGGTACTGCAGTCACTCAACACGTTAGTGAATTTGCGCGGGAGCTTAAGGCGGCGTGGACGAACCTCTCCGCTGGGTATGCTGCTCGGGAGAGTAGCCGTGAGCTGGCTCGCGTTGTAGTCCGCGAAAGACATGGCCGCGTTGCGGCCTTGCGGGTACGTCGCGCCCCATTCAGCAATCTGCAGATACAGTACAAATATATTGATGAGCAAGAATTTCTCCCAGAAGCCACTCTGCGAGACTGCGACGTACCTTGAACCAGTTCGCACCAGAGCCGTCCCAGCTGGCCGCAGTCTGCCCGCTGGGCACCTTGCCGAGGTAGATGGCGGCTGGGCCGAGGTGGTAGATGGTGTTGTCCAGCTTGAAGCCAATGGTCGAGCCGGCGGCGACGGAGACGGTCTGCGAGGCCGGCGTCCCGATGACGTTGCACAGGAAGTCGCTCCCCGAGACGGACGTGACGGGCGAGTTGTTCAGCGGCTGGCGCACCGCCGCGGTGGACGTCGTGCTCCCCGCGATCAGCGTTGTCCAGATGTCTACGGTATACAGCAGTCAGCGCATCGGGGAGGCTGGGAAGAAAACGGGGGCGTACAGTGAGCAGACACGGACTGAGCCAGTGCGGCAAATGCGACGAGAGCGGCGACCTTCATCTTATGCGTGTGTGCGGAGGGTCGCTCGATCTGACGTTGCTACGCAGAGTCAAATCTTGGCTTTTTATGCAGCACGGTAATGACCTCAGCGGTCCTCGAGCTCGTCTTGCGTTACGCCGTGCGAAGATGGTTTGTCGACGTTTCAAGGTCGTTGGAAGCCGGGATTTCTCCGCGGCACAATCTGCGCAGCGAATCAATGCGCAATCTGGGGTAAATTGGTCCCGCGAACCGAGTTGAACACAGCTGTGGCTAATCTCAAGCCAGCTCAATGAACGTCGTCGTGGAGATCTTCCGTCTTGCAATGACTCTTCAGTATGTGGGACGACTCAATTCTGCCACATTCTGCGTTGGGTGGGGCTTTTGCCCGACTTTTGCCCGGTTGATAGGCGGCACCCAAAACATTGGTTGTGAGTACAGCAAAGCTTGCTTCGAGCCGACGCAATATTACACCTTTCGGAGTCGCGGCTGTCTCGAAGAAGCATCTCCAGCCACTGTCGTCGATTCTTCGGTAAAGCAGTGATCAATTCATACGCCTTAAAATGGCTGAGAACCCAGTCCGTTGCGTCATCAACACATTCACATGATCTTTCATGAAGATATATGATTTCAGAGCTGGACAATATACATCAGGTTCCAAAGCTGCGAAAACCCGCCCAGTAATATGCGTCCCTGTCACTGCGCACTATAAGTCGTTTCACATTGCCTACCAATGTCCGTCGGCCGCACAACACCATCCATACAGATCTGAGCGACGAGAACAACACTCCGCGCTTCTTCCCCAGCCTCGCGTCGCCCATAATCGTTAGGATTGCACCTTGTGCCATCATGCTCGACAAGGCCTTTCAGCCAGCCGCTCGTGTCGTCCGATTCGCATGCAAAGATCCGCTGAACACGTCTGCCAAGAAGATCGAGCTCTCCTAGGAGAGTGACGCTCTTCACCATCAGATCAAGAGGGATTCTGGCGTTCTCGCCGCGATCAATGCCTTTGTCGATAAAGTCGGCGATTGCTTGTATGGGCAGGCGAGTGGTCCCGAGCTCGTCTTCCAGGACCAGCATGCGGACGGCAGAGCAGCGTAGAGGCTTCCTTGGGATAATGAGTGGAAACGCCGGTCCTTCCTTCGCGGCGTGGCCCGCTTCGTCGCAGCGAATGGCCAAAACCTCCACGGCATTCAGGTTCACAAACATAGCAGACAGCTCCACCAGCTGCGCGGTCGAGACGCCGAAGACATCGATGTCTTGAGGGAGCCACCCAGGGGCGGGTTCGGGATACAGAAGCGCGCGGGAGAGCATCTCGTTCGAAAGCATGTCCACACGGCGAGTGGCATTAGTCCGTCCCGAGCGCAGAAGGACGCGCACGCCCTGCAGGCATACGTATAACGGCTGGGAGAGTGCGACGCAGATGAAGAGCGAGAGGTCATCGGGCAGGTTGCCGGACCATTTATCGTCGATGTCCCATTGCATGTCCGGAATTTTCATGGCGATCATGACGGGAAAATGCGCAAAGAACAGGCTCTTGGCGGGCATACGCGCCTGCACTTCCAGCAATGTTGACCGTTCCGGGTCTCCTGGAACCATAGGCAGGGCGAATGCGAATCCGAAAACATCGGTCTGGACGTCCTCAAGGTCGATCTGCAGCTCTTGCAACGATGAGAAGTGGGGAAAGAACCGTTCGGCGTTGGGCAGCACGCCCTCGAAGGTGAAGGACAAGAAGTGCACGTTTGAAAATGCCCTTATACGGTCCGCGGGGAAAGCGACGTTGGTCAGATAAACGGCCGTCAAAATGCCTGGTGCGGATGCAAATAAACGAGAATCGAGTTCGCCGGTCCAACCCTTGGGCATGTCAAGCTCGAATCGCTCAAGGAGCGGTGCGGGGGTGTCCAGAGCACTGTAGACGTCCGCGGTAACGGACTCGGGGAGAGAAATGCTGAGCGCGGTAATGCGATGAAGGTTCGCACGCAAGAGAGGTAGCAGGTGAAAGCGGACCGTTTCGCGACCTTGAGCTACGGCGTCGACTTGTTGGGCAGTTAGGAGCAAGCCGAAGTCGCCACGCCAGGCCGGTGTCAGAAGACGGCGGGTGGCATTGTCGATGCTGTAGAACTTGTGCCGAAGCTGCGCGAACATGATGCCGTCTTGGACTCTTGGTGCGTTCGAGTTGAGGGTGTGGCGGTTTATATAGAAGAAAACTACAACGGCACCACGGAAGTGAAGCAACGTTGTACTAGGGCTAATCATGGACCACCACGTACCATTTCAGGAACTACTGCGGCGTTGCCATGGCCGCGTGGTGCAAGCGTGGTGGGTTGTATTTCTGTGGTTAGACACCGGACAGAATGCCCCGCCTTGTTCCTACGGGTCATATACTGCTTACTATCATGCGCCAAGGTGCTTATAGGCACTGCGGGGTGCTATGGCCAGTGAGCAGGCCAAGACGGGCACAGATAAATCAAGTCAAATCAGAGTAATTAATCAATTCGACTGTGGGCTGACCAGACCTCTTAAGTAAGTACGTGCGCTGCATGGCTTAATCCGGGATGATGTAGTCAGAAACTTTTGTGTAGGTGGCCTCGCGGAACTGGTGGTCCAAGTCGTAAAAGTTGCGGCAGTCGGAACTGAGTCCGGACAGCGGAGTGTGGAAGCGACGATCCGACCCGATTCGGCTTGTCGACCTACCGTCTCACTCTACCTACCTACCAAGCAGCAGCTTAGCTCTAGTGATGCCTGGAGAACGCGAACATAGTGCTATACCAGTCAAAAAATTGCAGATGCAGGTTGATTAAGCCCAACCTCCTGATTTTCCTGCGTTAATCATCCTTCGATAGTATCGGCAAGAAATGAGCGATTGGTTGAGGGAGCCTGGTGGTAAACGGCTTGACGAAGTGTTCAATGTGATTTCAAAGCCTTTTTTTTCTCTGACTGTGGGCTTACTTCTACTGGCAGGACCCACTGCTTGAGCAGGCACCGACGTCGCCAACGTTGCCGCCCCCAGGGAGCGAGGACGAGGCGTGGCAGCAGTGCGCTAAACTGATTGAAAAACACGACGACGATATGTGCAAGGGATTTCGGGAAGAAATCGATACACTGCTTGTTTTTGTGCGTCTTTGCCGCTCTCATTACTGATCGGCAGTGTTCTAACGGTGCAACGCAGGCTGGTCTATTCTCCGCTGTCGTGACTGCGTTCAGCGTCGAATCATACCAGTGGCTTCAGAAGCAGCCTGATCCGTCCGCTGAGCTCTTGGCTCGCTTTGTCCAGGTTTTTTCTCCAAATCAGACGGCGAAATTTCTGGCCGCGCCCGTACCGGCTACCGTGGGTCCGGGGCTCTCGCCGTCGACAGCCGCGCGGATCAATACCTATTGGTTCTTGTCCTTGACTCTCAGCCTTTCTGCAGCACTTGTGGGCATTTTATGCAAGGAATGAGTTCAGGAATTCAGACGCGACGCGGGCCAAACTCCTAGGCAGTACATCGGTCTGCGACAGATGAAATTTGAGGGACTCGAGGCGTGGAAGGTAGCAGAGATCATATCCACTATCCCATTGCTTCTTCAGGCTGCGCTATGGCTCTTCATTCTCGGCATTCTGGAGCTCCTTGGCCGCTTGCACACCGCAGTTGCGGCAGTCGTTACTACAGTCGCCGGTCTTGCCTTGCTGTTTTACTCGGCGACTACCTTCCTTCCTGCTATTCAGTACGGGGCTTCCATTATGGGTAGTGCCAGCGCAGATGTGTTCCGCTGGCAATGCGCGTACAAATCCCCCCAAGCATGGCTTGTTCTTCGTCTGTTCAACAAGGTGTCAGGCCGCTGGCCATGGAGAGCCGCTGAACATAGGAGCACAGCTACAGCCAACTCGTGGATCTCTTTCGATGTGCTGTACCATGGGATGCTGAGAAATATCTCACGCGTAGGTACTAATCCTGGGCCGTCGTCTTCGTTTCGTGGGCTCGCTTGGCTCGTAAATACGATGGACCGGAAAGACTTGCATAACTTGGTCTGGCACTGCGTATGGACACATGTCAGCACTATTTCTAGATGGACTTCCTGGACTGAGAGTGCTAGAGTGCACATTGACGTCGTGCACGTGGTGTTCGCTGCCTACCGCTTCCCATTTGTCGAGGCCGGGCATCACTCTGCATATACCTGCAAAGGTGTAACGCTGGCCCATGTATTGACCTATGCACTGAAGACCACTACTGATCGGAATGACCTGCTGTTGCTGTACTGCCAGGCCTTACCCGGGCTACTGTACTCGCCCGACCATAGGTTCAGTCACGGGTCACAGCCCTGACTGAACTGAACCAACTGGCCGTGACGTCACGCACATTTGAGCTGCGCGAAGGTCGGCCGCACCGGCGCTTATGGGTGAAAATGGCTCCAAGATGTGGTTGGTGACCTCAAAGGCCGTTCTCAGCCTGCTTGCAACCTGTAAATATGATGTCCTGTGCCCATAAGCTACAATTCTACCTCGCTGACATACTTTGAGCAGGCAGTTGTGCGAGAAACCCTCAGTTCAGTCACGTCCCATCTCCGGTTGAACTACTGAACTGACGGCCCATTTGTGTCACGCTGAGATTGACTGAACCTATGGTCGGGCGAGTACAGTATCACCAGATGATGCACATCGTATATGGAGAATTTATCGGGGAACTCGCATGAGTTATCATAGCCACCCGAATGCGGTCAGGAAAGGCGAGTCACTCCGTCAACCTCAAACTTTGTAGCTCATAAGATGAGTATTTAGAGGTATTATATGTGCTTCTTCGTAGCTTTCGATCCTTGATGCGGAGCACTGGCACCACGCGACGTGCCAGTCCCGCGGAGTACGGTCGGATTCTCAGCGACCTCGCCGGGCACATTCGCATCAACCGACTCTATGAAAATGAGCTTGTGGGATATCTCTGCGCGACGTTCTTGCTCTGGTTACGCGACCAGTCCCCTCAGATTGCTCATATTCGTCTCATTGTCTCGAAGTTGCTCATGCATGTGATCAGCATCATCAGCGCCAGGAAATCAGTACCACACGCTGTGCCACACTTGGGGCTCTATACGGCCTTATTGAGGCGATCCGTCGACCTGTTGTGCTCGCCGCTGCCGGACGTTGACTGGGTTGCCCACGTTATATCAAAGATGGGTCTCGCCACCGTCTTTATCCGAGACTATAGCCCTGCACTCGATCATCTTCTGCAGCTCGCATTCCCAGAACATCAGGCGGCCGGCCATTTCGTAGCGTCCCAGGCTTCGCACCGTGCCAGCGTTCGTAGTCCGGAGCTTCCAACGCCAGTAAGCGAAGCCTTCAATGATCCATCATGGTACGGCGTCGAGGAACCACTGGCAGCAACCGTGCGCAGAGTTGACCCTCGCGGAGAACAGCCGCACGACTACGGCCTCAACGCGGGCGATCCTGTTGGGCAAGTCGAATGCGAGTGTGAACTGCCGATCACCGCTGGGACAGTCGGATCCGGAGTCGCGGTCGAGCCTGTCCCGGACTGCGTCGCCAATTCAAACTCACTAGCTAGTCGCGACAAGCGGGGCACCGGGCCAACATGCGCGGAGAGCCCCTATTCGATCGAAATTGTTCTGCACAAATTCGCCGGCCAACAGGACGACGAGCATATACCGCCAGTGCCGCTGGCTCTAGATCTGGAATAGAACGTCGCCGCAATGGGGAAAATTCGGACGTATAGTATGCAGGGTGGGCCTGTACACAACGGGGCTGGCTAGGATGCAATGCTTGATCACTTTCTTGAAGAACAGTTGAAGCAGCCCGGCGCCGCTCGATGGCTGCCATGCGTGTGAAGTTGTCTACAGTATGCCCGCGTCGAATAATAGGGGGTGTCACAGTGGTCGCAACGGAATCCGCAACGGAATCCGCAACGAAAGTCGCAACAGGTCGCAACGGCCTGTTGCGACGTGTTGCGACACGTTGCGACGTTGCGACATCTCGAGTCGCAACGTCGCAGCACGTCGCAGCGGGCCGTTGCGACGCGTTGCGACTTGCGTTGCGGATTCCGTTGCGGATTCCGTTGCGACATGTTGCGACTACTGTGACACCCCCTAATACAGTAGTAGTAGTAATCTGCATGAATGCTAGTGGCAGAGCAGACAGGGGGTACTTAGAAGGGAGAGCGATGTGAGCGGAGAAGGACGGAGCGGCGCGCGATGGTGGTGGTCTACATAAATCAGCAACGCCTTGTATCGTTCGCCGATTTTGCGGGTCTCCGAGCCTTGTTCTGGATTTTACAGGATTGGAGAGTGCAGGCCCGCGCTACATTGTATAGATTGTGAGCGCCCAGTGTTAACGAGCGCAGGCCGGCTTCTACGTAAGCGGGCGCAGGGGGGATGCTGTGGGGTGTACGATGCCAGGGACGCCTACTAGGCGAGAGACCGCGGAACGCGCAACCACGTGGCAAGGCTGGACTGTAGGTGGTGAAAAGTCAAGGAAGACGTACCGATAAGCGGGCAAATTAGTGTAGTGTATGAGCATGCCGTCCACAGGACGAGCCTTACGGACCCCTATGTAGGACGTGCTGTGAATGAAGTGTCCCCTAGCTAGTCGTCCGCCACCTGTAGGACAAGGGCGAGTTGTGAGCGAATTCAGCGTCGCGTCGGACGTCATGGATGTCGGTAAGAAGGAAGGAAGCGCTCGTGTTGGACGGGTCTACCCGGGCGACGGCGCCTGCATGTGACCCTTGATTCAACGCAGAGCGGGCGCTGGAGCTTGGGGTCGCTCCAAGATATCCAACATCTCTTTGGATTCAGTACAGCGGCCGCGGGATGAGGCAATTAGTCACTTCGCAAACGATATGAGCACGGTTCCACTACACCATCCAACGTGAACGCTTGAATCTTTTTACTCGCTAATTTTCTGGCACAGCAGCGACGGTATACGAGTCGGGAGTGGTTTGTATACGTAGCGGTCGAGGAGGAGAAGTACAACAACTAAGCGCACGACTCTGCGCGCTTGTACCTCCAATCAGTAGCAGGACGCCGGGCACGAATGCATCAGAGTCAACCTTGCAATTAGGGAGAATCGCGATTGGCTCGAGGGGCTGCTCGCTCGCGCTGGAGAAATACTTTCTGAACACTCCAGCAGCTCTTCCTTCGTCCAGAAGGGTACAGATAATGACGCTAGTGGCTATTGGATGAAGCGCATCAGAGTGAGGAGAATTACGCACGAAATCCCGTGCAGAGGAAGGGTCGCCGACTGAATGACCCCTGGCATGAGCTCGGTCGGAATCGGCGGGATCGTTCTTTGCTCTCAACGCTCGCACATGTACCACGGACATCTCACGCGCGCTGGCTGCTCATATGCACCCTGCTAGCGGCCGCCAGCGCGTCCGACTGACAGGCTGTAGCATATGCGCATGCTGTCACACGCCGGCGACGCTCGCGGTTCCACGCTCCCGCCGTGCCCTGTCACGCTTGTGACAGCGCACCTCGTTCGCGCACTCGTTTCTGCTGCGGCACACAAGTCCGTTCCCCAATGCACAGCGCGGCGCACAGGTTGCTCGGTACCTGCGTCATGACGACACAAACCCGGGCTCATCCGGCGCACGGGGATACCGCACTCCTCGTCCGCCACGCACCACAGCCAAGGGGGTATCGCTCGCCCGCGCCGGCGTCGGGCGGGACGCGCGTCGGGGGCGTCGGGCGGGATTGCCGATGTTGACGGGGCCGGGCGGGCGGAGCGAGCGGCGGAGTTTGTCGGGTGCTATCGTGTTGGATTTGATCCATCGCGCCTCTCCCGCCCGCCTCCAGTCGCCCCTCGCCGCCGCCGCCGCACGCGATGACGAGCCTGCCCGCAACAAAGAAGGACGGCGCGGACGCGCGCTCGTACGCCGTGCGCGACATCGTCCTCGCCAAGCTCAAAGGCTACCCCCACTGGCCCGCCATGGTCCGTCTATGCCTCGTCGTCGTTGCCGAGCGCGTTGACCAACAGCCCGTCCCCGCCGCGCAGGTCGTCGACCCCGAGAGCGTGCCGGACAAGGTCACCGAGGAGCGCCCGAGCGGCAAAAAGCACTACTGTGTGCGTTTCTTCCCCGCCGGCGACTAGTGCGTGCCTCCCGTCCTCTCTGCATTATTTACTTTCCTTACTTACTTACTTTCTTACTTTCTTTTTGTTATAAAGTGCATGGCTCCTGGCGCGCGACATCCAACCCCTGCCGCGCGACGAGATCGAGAAGTACATCCAGGCTCCCAAGGGCGCGAAGCGCTCCGGCGAGCTGCTCAGAGGCTACCAGGTCGCGCTTGACCCCACCTCCTGGGAGGCGACCATCAACGACGAAATCGCCCAGCGCATCGTGCGTCCTTTCTTTAGCTCTTTCCCTCGCATTTTAAGTATAAGTATCTCAAAATTCTGGCAAATCTCGCAGGCAGACGAGTCGCGAGACGACGGCGGCGAGCCGGGCGAGGAGGAGGACGACGACGACAGCTACGGCAAGAAGAAGCGCCGCCGCTCGTCTGTCGGCAAACCCGACGGCGCCGGGGGGCAGACCAAGAAGAAGCGACGGACGAGCAAGAAGAATGGCCTGTCGGCCGAGACCGTCGAGAGTGAGGACGATGCCGCCGCTGCGGCCCCCGTGCAGGACAAGAAGAAGAAGGACGACGACGACGAGCGGTATGGTGCGTCTTCCCCTGTCGTTTTTCGCACTTTTGCCACCTTTGGCTATTCATTTCGACTGCATTCTGCTGCCTCCAACTCTCCTTCGTTATCTTTTCACTATCAGACTCACTGACGCTCGTCTGTAGCGCATTTGAAGACCGATCCCGGTGCCGCCCACATCAAATCCGTACGACATGCCCTCCAAAAGACCTTCCTGAGCAAAACCACGCCAGCCGATAAGGTTCGTCACGCTTTCCCCTCGTCGCTTGGCACCTTTGTCCCGCTTTCCCGCGCTTGGCTTTCCATTTCGCTATTTTTTCTTCAATTCTCTTTTTTTTCGTTTTGCTCCTCCACCCTTTTCTGCACATGAACTTTGGGCGTATTGTGCTGCGAAGGCATGCGCATGCGATCCGCATTGTTTGGCTGTGCAAGCAGTCTGGGTGAGGTCATGACCCCGCTGCTCGTGTACTCCAAGTCTGCGATGCCTGTCTCTGCCAGCACGCGAGGCGACATTGCCTACCAGGCACGAGCTTGCCATCCGCGTACGTTGTGTGGGCGGGAAATCGCTAGCCCATTCCCCGAGCTGCGTGACGCCGTTATACCGCGCCGTGCGCCAAGTTTGCGCGCTATCCGCGCTGGTCGTGCGACTCTGCATACTTTCTGTCGCCCAGTGTTCCCGACGATTTGCGCTCCTTGCTCGTTTTCACGATTTCTTTGGTCTTCTCTTCGTTTCCTTGTGTGGCGGCTCGCGCACCGCACGCCGCGCGCCTTCACATCGCACGAGCATGGGTTGCGGGTTGACGTGCGCGCTCGGCACGTTGCCTAGTGCCTGCCACATCCGTCGCGCGCCTTGCGCGAGCAGAGCTTGCTGGTCCGACTCGTGCATCCGTTATGCGGGGTGGGCGTTCTTTCCCGCGGCAGGCTGTTCTGCGGAAGTCGTGGTTGCGCACACCGCGTTCTGTGTTGCGCATGCGTGATGTCGCGCTTGCCCGATGTTTGACGGATGCGGGCCTCTGTGCTCGACGCGAGACGTGGCGCTAGCAGGCCCGGCGTGTCAAGGTGCGACGCGCGGGGTAAGTTGCGCCAGTACGCACGAAATTGTGGCAAGTGGCTGTTGCACGCCTCCCCGGGCGTCGTGCTCTTTTGCCCAGTTGCGGAGCTTCAGGAACGTTCGCACATCGCGATGGTTCGTGCTGGGGCTACGTCTGGTGCGCTCAGCCGAGTCGCGTACTGGATCTGCGGCTGCTGGCGTGCTTAGCAGTGTCTCGCGTGCGTGCTGTACGCTTAGCGCGAGATGGTCAGAGATCGCTCGCGTTGAGAGTGTGTGTCCAGACGTCGTCTGGGACGGATATGCGCTCGTGGATTTCCTCCTCGGTGAGGTCGCATGTCTGCGGGCCCACAAACACTCGCGGTCAGTGGCTTCTTCCGCTCGCACTTGCCATTTCCGCACGCCCCCTTGTACGGTGCAAGATCGGGGATCGCGCGTGCTGGTGCTGGATGCCGTGCGCGTCTAGGGTTCAAGGTGCTAGGTCCTGCGCGCGCGCTGAGAATTCAGGCCGTGGTGCGTGCGCTACGGTATCGCGCCGCAGAGCGTAGGATCGCGCACCATCATTTCTTGGTCTCGTGCCGCCCCGTGCCAAGCTGGCCACGGCGCAGGCATCGGACCGTTTGCATGTCTGCGGCGCACTGTTTCGATCAGAGCTCGCGAAAGAGCATCGAGTATAACCTGTCACCGCTCGTCGGACTATCTCAGCCTGAGCGTTTGCGTCCTTTCTTTTCGCAGATGTGTTGAGATGCTACATACCATCATGTTCTGTTTTGTCACTCTTCCTTTTCCTGCTGTTCATGTCTTGCTTGTGCTCGCACGCATGCTGATATCTTTCGCAGGACTTGGAAGCGAGCGATTCGCTGTTTAAAGAACTCGAAACGCAGGAGATCAAGGTGGAATACTTGACTGTGCGTTGTTCACATTTGACTCTCGATCTTGCTGCTCATCGCTCACCTTTTTCCCCTTTGCTTTACCATTTCTGCGCCTTTCCATTTCATTTACCATTTCATTTATTGCATAATTCCATTGTACCGCCCTGATCTTTGCTCACCCTCCTTCACCCTATTTTCCCCTTTCAATTTTTTTTTTCTGACATCCGTTTACATTGTACTTTCACCTTCAAATCGTTATCGGCGGTACACCTCTCCTCCTTTGACATTCATCTCGGCTGCGCAATTTTTCTCCATTCCTCAAACATGGGTTTTCACCTATCTACGCTGGGCCTTCCGTCCCTTCCCCGATTTTTTAATCCTTCGCCGCGCCTTCTTTTTGGATCCCGGCGCTGCACAGTACTCGAAGATCGGGAAGGTGATGCGCCACATCGCCTCGCTCGACGACGCGACGATTCCGCGCGAGGCTGAGTTTGGGTTCAAGCGCCGCGCGGGCGACTTGGTGTCCAAATGGCACAAGGTGCGTCTGGCTTGTTTGCTTCCGCGAAGACTTGCTGACCAATCACATCGTCTCCCTTCCACTCCCCTCTCATCGACTCCTTATTACATCATATTCACGGCGCGGTCCCGTTTTCATTTGGTGCCTGTGCGCGTCTGCCTTGGCTAGGTCGCAAATGCGAGCAACCAGCGCAGCTCGGTCGGCGGTGGCGCGACCGCGTCGCCAGTCCTGGCGACCGCAAATGGGAACGGGAATGGCGCGGTGCCGATGCAGCAGTGAAGGCTCGCGGGCTGAGGTACGTCCCTCCTCCCTCCCTCCTTCCTTCCTTCCTCCATCCTGACACTCACACTCGCGCACCGCACAGGACGAGAATATGAAACAAGATGTACTCCGGCAACCGCGCGCGCGCGCGCGCCGGCTCTGTATATATCTATTGAGCGCTGTCTGTGTCTGATTGGTCTGCTTTACCTACGCTCTACGCTCTACGCTCTACCTACCCCCCCTTCCTTTCCTTTCCTTTCCTTTTTTTTTGTGTACTGATCTCATGCGTAACATGTGGCGGCTTTCTTTTTGCTCTGCTTTTGCCCGACGGTTGGACGGTGGTTTAATTCGGGTGCTGGCTGTTACGTTGGGAATCGGTCTTGATGCTGGCTGTTTGAGTTTGGACACGGTCTCACTTCACGGGCTACGCTTCTGATGGTGTGTTCACCTTCTTGACACTATGGGAATGTCGAAGCAGTGTCTTTAATCATGAGTTTGACCCGGATGCGTTGGTATCCGTCTTAAGGTCCCGACGCGTTGAACGTCACGCCCTGTCTACCTCGAGCGCATAGGAACGCGGAGCAGCGCGCGATTCTCCGCCGATTGCGCATCCTTGCCCAGCGGGTAGCTGATACTCTGAAGTACAGAGTCCGAGAACCACGCAGAGCGTGGGCCTGTTGGACTTTGGCGACAGCACGCACAGTAGAGGCGTTGAGGACAAGATGATGCTCCTTGTCGAACCGACCAGTCGACCTCAACTCAGCCTCGTAAGTCTAGTGGTGGATGATATGCATCTCAGGGTCGGCGATAACAAGTCGTGTATACCATGCGCAGTCCTTGCGACGGCGGGAAAAAAATGTAATGGGCATCGAGCAAATACTAACGCGCATGGAGAGTTGAAACCCTCCGAGTAGCTGGGATCACCTCAGCGTGATTGGCCTTGCACTGGGTGACTGCTTACTTTCGTTATGCAGTCCTCGCGTCCTCCGAAACGCTACTAGTAGGTGCGGTCTCGAGCGACTCTTCCCCTCCTTCTCCTGCGTCCGTCGGACAGCCCAGTCCATGCCAAACCGCACCGACAACGCTCTCCGCATGCTCTGCGCTTCCTCATCCATCGTCGAGAGGGGATACAGATTCCGGATTGGTGGCGCCCGACGTGTTTCCAAGAGGTCCTTCGTCCGACTGAACCGTTGGGTCGAGGAGAGGCTGGCTCCCCTTGTTAACCATTTTATTTTGTCGTGATAAACTCAGCTTCATGGACATCAAGTAAATACTAATGCACATTCAAGACGTGGAAAGCTGAAACCGTCGCTGGGATCATCTCAACATGAATGGTCTTGCATTGGGTCACGACGTACTGAGGTTATGCAGTCTGCATGGCCTCTGGGTCCCGAGGCACGGTCTCCAGCCCGAGGGATTCCCGCGCACTTTCCCCTGGGTCCTCGGGACAACCCAAGCCAAGGCGGCGTGCCGCACCGACAGCGCTCTCCGCATGCTCCGAGCCCCCGTCTCGCTCGTCGGAACCAGGCGTCAAAACAGCATGGGCGACGCCGGTGTTTCCGAGAGGTCCGTCCGTCGACACCGTCAAACCAGCCTGAGTGGTACGCTCCGATGAGCCATGATCGACAGCAACCCTCTCTTCCGGAGAGGCCACCGGCCCGGGAAGCTGCGTGCTCACGCCCACCGTCGCGGTCAGCCTTGGACCGGTGTCGGCGTGCAGATTGGATGCGCCATCGGCAATCGGGGAAGGCGATGGAGGCGGCACGTTATGGTGTTCTGCCTGCTGCGACGTGCGGCCGCATCGTTCGTGAAAAGCCAGCTCCAGCAGAGGTTGGTAAATCCAGTCGAAAGGGGCTGTCGATGTGATGTGCTCGATCCAATTGACGTCCGGTAGCGGATTACAGAGCAGCTCAACAGACTTTCTCAGAAACGCAAGATAGACTCCCACGTGCGGCTGATCAATGTCGATCAGCCGTATCCGGGTGACGAAGACGGGTTGGAGGCAAATAACAGGCACTATTTCCTTGACAACGGGGCGAACGCGATCCGGAGAGGACTGGTCGCGTAGCCATCGTAAGCAGACCGCACACATGTATGTTCGGAGTTTCCAGTCGAGGAAACGGCTGTATCGGAGTAGATGTGCCAGGTCAACAAGCATATGGTCGTAATTCTTGGGGATGGGGCTGGCATCCGAAGATTTTGTTGCATGCATAAGCCGTTGAATGGCACGAATTAGCATGAAAAGTGTATCTGGACAGTTGTGAACATCCCGAGTGCCATAAAAACAGGAGACTAACCCTTTCTGACCGTAAAGTACTTGTCGACGTCCCTCACTGTTAGTAACATTGCATCCCATAGCGCAGGGACATCTTCCCGCCCGATATGATGTATTTCCTGGCTGAACAGGAGGAGTAAGTCGTTACGATCCATCGTAGTTCTTCTGGCATATTTCAAAACGCATGCGCGAGTCGCCGTGAGGGAAGAGAATGGTCGATAGGGACGATCGCGCTCATAGCGATCCGCAGCGCGAATCACGTGCAAAACGTCCGCATGCACGTATCGGTGGGTAAATTTTCGTGCGTTTGTCACCCGGCCCCATACGCAGTGCCAAACTGCATCGTGGACTGCAGGGTACGTCATGGTGCCAACCAGCCACGCCAGTCCGCGGAATGGAAGCGACGGCCCATACTCGTCCGGATAGGTATTATGATACTTCATATTGAAGTATCGTTCATACAGCAAATCGAAGTCAACCCAAGAGTTCGACAGTGCAATGTTCTTCCGTCGATTGGCCAGCCATGGCCAGTGATATATAAGCAAGGAGAATAGGCGAAGGGTCAGCCACGCTTGTGGTGATTTGAATGGGCACTGCGAGCGCAGCAGACCTATCTGATGTCGATCAGCGAGACGAAGACCATGCTGAATCATGGGAAGAAACGTAGTCGCCGCATAAAACATCACAGCCATGCCGCCGGCGACTGAGACAGCTAAGGCGACACCGGTATGCAAGCGCCAAAGAAGCTCCAGGACACCGAGAAGGAAAAGCCAAAGAGCGAGCTGCAGAAGCAACGGGACAGCAGATATGATTTCTGGTACCTTCCACGCCTCGAAACCCTCGAACTTCATCTGTCGCAGTCCGCAGAAGTCTTCGGTGCTCTGTCCCCCGGCCTCACGCCCGAACTCTCGCACCCATTCTTTGCAGAGGATGCCGACGAGCGCGGCAGTGAGGCTGAACGTCAAAGAGAGAAACCATAAGGCGTTGATCCGTGCGGCAGTCGCAGGGGATAGACCCGGACCGACTGTGTCTTGCGCAGGTGCGAGATAGTCGACCGTTGCATTGTGAGACAACAGCTGCGTAAGACGGGCAAGAATCTCGACAGTCGGATCATTCGGCTGCGTCTGAAGCCACTGGTAGGATTCCACGCTGAAGGCTGTCACGACAGCAGAGAACAGACCAGCCTGAAGCACGCCATCAGAACCAATATCAGAGCTAGAAGAGAACTTGAACTCGAAGAGGCAAACGCACGAAAACCAGCAATGTGTCAATCTCCTCGCGATATGCCTTGCATGCATCGTCGTCGTGCTTTTCAATGAGCTTGGCGCACTGACGCCAGGCCTCTTCCTCGTTCCCCGGGGGTGGTAAAGTAGCTTTAGCTGGTGGGCCGTCCAGCAATTCCTATGCACATATATAAACCCATCAGAAGCGGGAAGCTGTAAAGGCTCTGTTTATGAATACCTTGTACAGCGCGTCGTCACGATTAGGCCCTTCCTTGCTCGGCTCCCCTAGCCAGTCGTTCATTTCACGAATTTGCTATCACGGGTATGTCACGAACAAAATGCGGGTTAATTGCGATGAAATCCGTACCTGCGAGCGCAAATCCGACGCGGGTACCTCTCTGTTTGCAGTATCCTGGGCCTCCATGACCGATATGTAGAGGATTGAATGTTGATCGCTGGTGGTTCAAGAATCGAGCTGAGATAGGTACGGTTCGGGAGCAAAGACTGGCGGCAAAAAGCGGTCACATGGCTCGGGCTCTTCCATGTAGGCACGCATGCCAGAGCAAAGCGGCGGCGCCAAAAGTCGGTACCTATCCTTAATATCATGGGTTATCATACTCAGTATCGTTATTGAAGCAGAATTCAGATATCCAGGGCCAGTAGTCATCACTGTATTCAGAGGGCGGCGTCCTGCTTGCGTCCTGCTCTGTCCTGGTATGAAGCCTTGGCGGGCGAGGGTGCTCCATTCTGCCACTCAAAATACCTTCCTCGCGCTGAACTGCAAGCTGTTATATGGACCACGTCAAGTCCCCAATATGCGGCAAATCTACGCGACTGGCTTCTTTTTTTGCGGCGTATTTTCAATTGAAGTTGCATCTCTCGTGTCAACTGCTAGCGGTTTACAGTCATTTCAATTGGTATCCGATTCTTTCCGGCTCAACCTGTCTGGCAACCAAATCATGGGTCATTCTCGACACGATTAAAGGGTGGAAATGACTTGTTGTACACTGGCTACCTCTACCACGGGCTTGGCGGAGCACGCTCGATGGCTACATGTGGGACATGCGATCCGTGGTCCAGCGACTTGCGCGCAAACGCATATATCTCGCTGTCGTCGACCTCGTCAGCATCGCCATCGACGACCAGCGTCACCTCGCGCAGACGCGGGCACACCAGCACCTCGTCGAGCTCGACCTCGCCCATCGCAATACATTCCTGTCCGAGGTTCACGCGGAGTTGCATGAGGTTCGGCAGAGCGCGCACGCCTTCGCACAGGGCGGGCCACACGGTCGAGTGCACGTCGAGGCGCACGATGCGCGGCGCGAAGTTCGCGGGCGGCGCGAGCCACCCGGCCACCCACGCCGCGTGGTGCGTCGGGGAAAACATGAGCGTGCGCTCCCAGTGCGCGTGCGAGAGCGACGAGACGGTCACGCGCGCCTCCGCGGACGAGCTGGTGTCCGTCATCAAGAGCGCGAGGTCGTCCGTCGGGCGCTCGGCCAGCTGCTCGACGAAGAGCTCCAGCGACTCCGACGCGATCGCGTCGACGATTACGACGTTGTCGATCGACCCGCCGGTGACGCCCTGCACCCAGCGCACGAGCGGGGACTGCTGCCCGCTGACGTGGAAATACTCGAGCTGGCGCGCGCCCTGCACCATCGGCGCTGTCGCAGTATCCGGCGACCATATCGGGCGCGGTATCGCGATGAGCATGTCGCGTAGGCGGGGGAAATGCGTGAACAGAGGATTGATGGTGCGTGCCATGTCCTCTGCGACGCGGATGTAGAACTCGACACTTTCCACTGCAGCGAATCCGGGCGGCGGCGCGGGAGGAAGTGTCAGCTCCGAGAGCGAGACATTGACGAGGTAAGGTGCAGTGCCGGCGAAAATGTTCACGGGCAGCTCATAAATCGGCAGGGCGTCGTCGTCCTCGGGCGGGTCGGGGTCATAAGTCAGCGCCAGCCTCCGCAGAATGGGCGCCGGATGGCACAGCGCGTTGTTGAAGAACTGCGCGTGGTCGGGATGCAGCAAGAGTATCAACAACTCGCGGATGCGATGTAGCTGGCTCGCGATCGGCAGGAGCAGCCTGTGCTGCAGCTCCGGGTTTTCTTCCATGGTCTCGATGATGACGCATACGGGGCTGTTTTGGCGGGCGTGCAAGCGCAGGAGGAAGAACTGGACGGCGCCGTCGCTGAGCTCGCTGTCGAATCGGATGTTGTCGCTGAATTCGGATGACTCGCGCACGCACGCGTCCCAGATGTGCGCCACCAGCCTGACCTCGAGTAGCTCCTCGAGATCGAGGTACGTGAAGACGTGCCCGAGCAGTTCGGGCATCGCGAGTGGGTGGCGATTGCTCATCGTTGCTGTTACTAGGTAGACAGAGCCTCGACGACGCAGTACTTATGGGTTGCGCGCTGCAACAATGCAGTCCCTGCCCGAAGCCGAGATGCACGTGTGATAACCGCCGTGGCATGCTTCGCCCCGCTGCGGACTAATCCACGTTGCTTCTCGCTCGGCGCTACACAAGCTGCCTGTTGCCACAGATTGTGTCCTGCCTTGATCCCTGAACCCGGTGAGTTCCGATTTGGACAGTGCTTCTGCTTCTCTTGAGCGCTGATGTGCACAATAGGCGAACATGAGGTCCGCTCGTGATCACGTGTCTGCCGTGACGCGCGCGCCGGCACGCGCCTTGTTCATCTCCATGACGGTCGTCGTCCCCAGATCTACGACATCAGCCACAATACGTCCACATCGGTCTGGCCCTGCTCCAACACCCGGAAGTTCGTCTTGCGCCATCAATGTCACCGCCCACAGGCGCCGAAGGCACGATTGTAACACGTATCAATTCGCACATCCCCGAAAATTACAGTACAGGTGAGGTTCATTTCCCGGACACACAACATTCGAAATTAACAGGCGGGAGAAACGCAGCCGTTCGATCGTGCAATATTCGGTACAAACTTCGGACTACAAGCCGGTGAGCCGCTCCTGAGTCCGCGGATAAAAATATCGTAGCTACGACTGACCTTGGCTTAAGGAGCAGGGACGAGCAGAAGAGGCGCGCAGAGGGTGGCCATGCAGGCGCCGAGGCCGGCATTGCACGCCGCAACGCCCGCGACGGCTGCAGGTGCCGCGACGACGGTGCCCATCGTCGCGCCAGCCGCAGCGTAACACGAGACGGCTGCGACGTTGCACCCGGTCTGGCAGAGCCCGTAGGCGATAAGGGATGCAGACGCCGGACCGGCGAGGGCGAGGGCAAGGGCGAGGACGGAGGTAGGCTTCATCTCACTGGCTGTTGGTCGGGGGGAAAGCTGCTGACTGGGGAGTGGCTAGCCGGGGCGCTCTTTATAGCTCTTAGACACCTATTCAATTCCATAGAAGCTGTTCCGCTGTCTCCCTCTTTTGAGGAGAGGGGCAGCGGCTAGGCCGTTGACAGCCCAACTGGGAAGGTACGTCTGTCTGTACCCGCCTACATCGAGCAACTGGTGTGACCCTTCCCACGGCTCCGACGGTGTTAGTGCACAACGAAATTAATTCTCCTACAAGAAATGAACGCAACTGAGGAACCTTGCTACAAGAGAACACGGCTTGTACTCGCTGGCCGATAACAATTGCGCTCTCACCTCAACTCGGCTCCAAGCCAGACATTCATTCCGCACGACCCTCCAATCCCCTGTCAAGGAGCGCTAGCACTGCACGGCAACCTTCAACCGTTCTGTGCTCCTCGCGTGCGTGTGGCAACGTTGCGGCAGTTCCTCCGATTCTGTTCTGACTCGAGTTTGTTATTTTACAGGAAACGTTTTTCAATTTACTAACGACTGCACGCTGACTATATATAGCTGTTCGCCACATGCCGCTCAATCTGGCGGACAGCTCGAGCTGCCAAGCTCGCGTATTCAGACGGTTGTACGTGTCTCGATATCGCGAAGTCCGCTGGGAGTTGAGCACCTGACCCAATGGCAGACAACGCGTCTTGCCAGCTTCCGTAAGCATGAATCGCAAGGATCTCCCGAGGCTGAAAACCCTCACCCTCGCTGATCCACGACGGCGCGAACGTTCGAATGACAAGGTCGGGGTACTGCGTGGCCAATTGCGACACCTGTTGTATAAGGCGAGGCGTCAGCGCTGCGGGCTTCGGATGCAGTGGAAACTCGCCAACATATTGGGCGTACCAGCGGTACGGTTTGCGGTTGCGTCGTTGCTGACGGAAACGACGAGTTTGCGCCGGCCGGCTCGTATCAGCGGTAGGAAGGCGAGGAATATGCGCAGAAAGGAAGCCTCTGCGTCTTCGGGCATTGCGGAGGTCTTGTCTTGCAGGTCCTTCATAACATGCAATGTTATCAGCTGAGGTTCTGACGAGTAGAGGTGTAAATGAGTACGTACTGCACTGTTAATGAGTATGTCCACGCCGCGGGGACGAACGATCGCGCTTGTCGCCGCTACCGCCGCCTGCACAGATTCGTCGCTGCGATCGTCGAGCGAGACGATGTGCACGTTTCTGTGCTGTGCTGCCAGTTCAAGGAGACTTGTCGCGGCCGAAGGTACTCGGTAAGTCGCGATTACGGTGTTGGGCGGACTCGTCGCCAGAGCAAGCTGCAGCGCGAGCTCGAGTCCGATGCCACGCGATGCACTGCGTCCGGAAGTCTTCATCATTCAATGCAGAGTGCCAGAGGAGCGAGATGGATGCTTACCCGATTATAAGCCAGACGGACATAGCGGAGTGAGGCACGAGATGTGAGATTTATGGGCGATGATGCATGGGGAATTTATATCTGACCGGTGGCCGTCCCGATACGCTGCTGACTAAGACCCTGAGTCATTGTTCGAGCATAAGCCAATATAATGCTTTGTCATCCGGGCTCCGCGACCATCCGACCCAGTTCCATTGGACCGAGCCAATCGCATCGACAAGAGCTTCATTCAACGGCAAGAAGTACAGATACAGGGATGGGTGATAAATCTCAGCTGTCGTGGGCGGAAGATCGAAACTGTTGTCTTATTTCCTATTTTCAATGGACTGGAAGAGCGTGTGGCCATGTAACGGATTGCTGCTGATACAAAAAGACGACCTGAGATTATACAGTAACGTATGAGCTAATAGATGTCTATTTCTCTGACTCCATCCAAGCCATTGGAGAAAGCCCATTCTGAATTTTGACGGTGTGCTGTTCGAGATCCTGCTCCGAACGGAGACTTGGCGCCCTTCCAAATCTGTCGTGATCTACGGAGCGGCTGTGCTTGGCAACGGATTGACGGAAGCTGCGCCGGAGCTCATCTGCGTCTTGTCTTTTCCCTTTCTCCTTCGCCCAGCTCTTTATTCTTTGTTTTATTTCATTTTCTGCAGCAATGGTGCCGCTCAAGCCCGCCTTTGCCGCCCTTCTTCTCGTCCTCGGCGTCCTGGCGGACCATGAGGTTACTTTTATCAACAAGTGCCCGTTCAACGTCCAGCCGATGTGGAAGCGCTACGTATGTATTTTTCCGCCTGCTCTAAAACACTGCTGACGCGTGACGCGCTACAGTTTGACCAGGAAACGCGCGGCAACACGATCGGGCCTGGCGAATCGTTCAAGACGACCGTGCCCGAGATCTGGGACGCCGGCCGGTTCTACGTCCAGGACTCGGCCAATACGTGCCTCATGCCCGACGGCGAGCGTACGTCCCACACAGTCCAAGCACGGCGCGTCTCCCCTGACTGCTTTAGGCTGCACGCTGCTTGAGTGCAGCTTTGGCCCGGAGCAGCCCCGCTTCTGGCAGTGCAACATCAGCGTCATCACCGTGCGTCTCGACAGCCCCTCTCTATTATGCGTCTGTCCAATGATTGTCGCGTTGCGCTGCGCAGGGATTCAACGTCCCGATGAGCTACAAGTTCACCGACGGCGGGTGCACGGGGCCACATGGATGGGCTTGGTGCGTCACGCGTGTCGCGTTGTGAATGAGCTTTTGACAGGCGACTAACATCCGGAACTGCGCAGCGCGACGGCGGACTGCTCGATCCAGGACGCGTACAGGCCGGAGGGCTGCGACGGCTGTCTGAATCAGTGCAACACCAACTCAGTCGGCGTCGAGATCACGCTCTGCCAGGACGGCGCGCCCGTCCCCGACTTCCCGCGCGCAGAGCCGCCACCACCGCCCCCGGCTCCCGAGCCTGCGCCTGCGCCAGAGCCCGCTCCTGAGCCCGCTCCCGCTCCCGAACCTGCCCCGGAGCCTGCTCCCGAGCCAGAGCCTGCGCCTGAGCCAGAGCCTGCTCCCGAACCTGCACCAGAGCCTGCGCCCGCCCCGGAGCCCGAGCCTACGCCTACGCAGGCACCCGCACTGCCGGAGGAGACGACCCAAGCACCCGCGCCGCCGCCAGAGACCGAAGCGCCGTCGCCGACCCCAGCGCCGACCGCCTGCAAGAAGAAGAGGCGCGAGTTCCGCCGTTTGCGTGCCAGGGGCCTTTGAAGTGCTCTAGCCAGCTTCCGGAGTAACCTTTTGTATTTAAGTATTATTTGAAGTTGACCCGTTTCAACATTAGCCAGAACTCGAGCAGCGTCAGAGAGTACGCAGCGGTCGACGAGAACTAGGCAATACGAGCGAGAGGCGTTCAACAGCTTGTTAGGTGACAACACAACGAAGTTGCGCTTGACGTCTGGGTGTTCATCGTGCTGCTCATATTGCATGGAACAGGCAGGCGAGTGATCATCGAGCAGCTTCACGAAGTTCAGGTACATCCAATGCGTACAGCTATCCTTGGTGCTGAAGCACGGCTAACTGTACGCGTTGGATGCACGCGCTCGCTGAAGCAATGGTAGCTGTACGCATTGGATGCTCGTGCTGCGCTCCAAACGATGATTCCCGCACGAGTGGCTTGCAGCTGGGAGCGTATCTGACGCCGGAGCAATAGCAGACTATAGAGGTGATATCCGAGCAGAATGAGCTCTTGTGACGTGAGAAGCGGTCAAGGATGACCGAGCTTTTCAAGCTCAGTTAGGCCAGCGAACTTACCTCCAGGTAGCTTTATCCTCCCCCCACGTTCGCGTTAGCAGTTGAGTTTCTTCCCCAGTCCAAGTCCTTGAACCAGTTGCTGCATTATACGAAAAGTTCAATGTTTGCTGTCAATGGAGCGTTCATTCCTAGCTCCCGCGCAAAGTCCCATGTCGGGCGCAACTTGAAGGATTCAGGCACTAGGGCGAGCGCGACTGTACCGGTGAACTCCATTCACTCGCTGCCAGTGCAGATCTACAGAGCACAGACTGACTCCAACTCGGCGCACCGTGCAGGAGCGCATCCGATGTCCAAACCGACAGACATCGCCGGCGTCGGGCGGATTAATGACCATCGCTCCGCGAGTCGTGCGTGCCTGCTAAACTTTTCGGGCCACAATGATGAACATGGAGCCTGCTGGAGAATCCCTGTCAATGGGCGCGGCATGCAGTTTTCCGTCAAGTGATCATGAGGCGCGGAGGGCAGCCGGGATCATATTCCAGATGTGAACTTTATGCGGCGTGCGATGTGTCAAAGACAGTATGGTGAGCGGCGATCATCTTATCTCATCTTCAGCGCGCCATGGATATGCACGCACCGAATACTAGACTCGAGTGCGAAGTCGGACTTTCAGGTACTATTATAGTAGCTGCGTTGGGCCCGGGATGTCGGCGACTGGAATCCGGGATGAGATCGTTCGTTGTTGATGAACACGATGAGCGTGTGCGATGCAAGAGTTCATCTGAAGAAGAATTTGAAGCCGATCCCGACGTGCGACGTGGCTGTCGGTGCTGAAGACATGCCAGAGGTGGAGAGGGCGCGCATTGACAGTGATAAGGGAGGGCGCGTATTCTCTACTGTACTTACTGTAATTGGAGCCTACTGTATCTTCACTATTAGAGTACTGCAGCCGAGGCGTGGCGTCTATTGGCCATCTCAAGAGCATGAATCAGAATAGACTATAGCCAGATCGAAAATGCAAGCGCCCGTGCGAATGAACCGCCGCAAGCGTCCGGATTCTGAAGGTGGCATGCGACAGCTGGAAATTTTGTTACGGTCATGTTACGTGGAAGAGGGAGGAAGAGATTTATTTTGACGCCGCTGATGACGTCGGGCGGGCCGGTCTGGCAGCGCTTGGCAATGGCATCGCCGCATGCAGTGCACCCGTGCGCCAACGCCGAGCTGCGCGAGGACCAAGTACAGTGCAGCGCAGTCACAGTCATCCTAGTCGTCACTGCCCAATACAGTATTGCGCGAGGCAGTGTATGCGGCGCCGATCGATGCCTAAGTCGGTCTTAGCCGTCGCGCCTCTCTTCCCGTCTCCTGTCTCCTGTCCGTCTACAATGGCCGCGCCGCCTCTTCCCCCCCGGCCGTTCGAGCTCTACCCGGCGCACAACACCGACGACAGGGGGGACGCGCCGCCGCCCGTGCCGCCGCTTCCGCCGAACTTCACGTACGACCCGGTGTTCGACGCGCCCGCGCCGCCGCACTGGGAGGACCCGCTCGTCGCGCCGCGTCCGTTCCGGTATGATCCTGGCATCCCGCAGGATGTGCGTGTAATGTAAAGGCTGTTGTTAACGGTTTTTTGCTGATGAGGTGGGTGGGTGGGTGTAGATGGCTCAGCAGCTCGAGAACCGCGTCGCGTCGCCGTTGGGAGTGGGAGCGCCGCCGCCGATACCGAGTTTCCCGGATCCGTATGTTGGCGGTGCGTACCGGCCTTGGCGACGAATACGGGCTGATGGTGGATGGTGGGTTGGACAGGCTTCGCGCCGCCCAGGAGCCTCCCGACGCCCGTCCCGCCGCACGCGCCCGCCTACGCGCCGCCGCCGCCCCATTTCCTGCAGTCGCCCGGCCCGCCGCCGCCGTACGTCTTGCTCTTTCAGTCATGCTATTATTATCTCCAGGCATCTAATCTAATCCACTGTGCAGGTTCCCACAGCAGCCATCGTACGTCCCCTCCAGCCCGCCCAGTCGTGTCCTCATGCCAAGCGCCCGCGCAGGTTCCCACAGCACTCGCCGCACAGCTCCAGCTCCTTCTCCTCGCTGCGCCCGTCCAGCTTCCTCGCGCCCACACCCCCGCGCACGCCCGTCCTCCCCTCGCCCTCGCCCGCCCCGCCCGCCCCGTCGCAATTCGCCCCTACCGCGGTCAATGGCGCGCCGGTGCTGGAGATGCCGCGGCCGACCGTCCAGTCGCTCTCGGACGCCCTGGCCACTCTCGGCGCGGACGCCGAGAAGAAGGCGGTGTGGGCCAAGGAGGTGCTCGCGCTCGTCGAGCGCACCCATGCCGCTGCCGCTGGTAAGGGCAGCGTGATCGTCGACCCCGCCCTGAATGCGCTTGTGGAGCGCGCCATTGCGTTCGTGCTCGAGGGCGCGGCGGCCAACCCGCCTGGTGCGTAGATGTGCTGGGGAATGAGGAACGATGGGATGGTGCTGATGATGGGGACGACCGATAGTGCCGCTTGCGCTGTATTTGAGGGGGACGTTGGCGAATACGGGTTCCTTCCCGACGTTTGTCGCCAAGAACCCGCGCGAGGCGTTCAGGTGAGCCGTCGTCTGTCTATCCTCGTCGCGCGTGCGTGAGGGCGCGGCACTGTTTCCGTGCCCTCGGCGCGGAGCGATTGCAGTGCCCTCTGCGCGGCGCGATTGCAGTGCCCTCCACGCGCACATCAGCGTGCCGAAACGCGAGCTGACGCCTCGCGCGCTGCACAGAGACTTCGACGCGGCGGCGCGCGCGGGGCACGTGCCCGCGTGGTTCAACATCGCGCGCGACTACGAGGCCGTGGGCGACGTCGAGCGCGCCAAGCATGCGCTCGACCGCGGCGCGCGCGCGGGCAGTGAGGCGTGTTATTATGTGCGTGCGCTTCGTCTCTCTTCCGACCTGCTGTTGTTGCTGACGATTTCTTCTATTTTGCTCCGCTGAACTGGATCGGCTGTGTGCTCTGCGCGCCCGTCTTCCCCTCGACCGCCTGGCTCGCTTTCCACCTTGACCTCGACCGTCTGGCTCGCCTTCCGCTCAACCTCGACCGCCCCGCTCGCCTTCCACTCCACCTCGACGATGGGCTCGTGTTCCACTCGACCGCCCGGCTCGCCGCGCAAACAGCGCCTAGGGATGGCGCACCTGCTCGGCCAGCTGGGCTTCGCGGCGGACGCGCCGACGGCGCTGCCGCTGCTGCACCGCGCGGCGCAGCTCGCGAGCGCGGACGTGCCGCAGCCTGCTTATGTGCGTGTCTTGCGTTGTTTTTGTTTCGTTTGCTTCGTTCCTTGCGCGGCCCTGCCTTCCATTCTTTTGTCCCATCCCCTTGTCGTCCTTGATTCGTCCCCTTGACGTCCTTGATTCATCCCCTCTCGTCCTTGATTCTCTCATTCCGCTCCCACCGTGTGATTCGGCGCAGGCTGTACCTCCTCCTTGCACGTTGCCGGCCGTCGTGGCTTGCTGGGCTCG
The DNA here is from genome assembly GCA_037042885.1 of Auricularia sp. M12. NCBI lineage: Eukaryota > Fungi > Basidiomycota > Agaricomycetes > Auriculariales > Auriculariaceae > Auricularia > Auricularia sp. M12. The sequence continues at coordinate 1,517,088 of CM073216.1, forward strand.
CGGGGTCCGCGCGCTCATGCATTCTGCCGGAGCCGGTCCTTGCTGTGCTCTGATCGCCGCAGCGTGGGCTGGCTGGCCCTCGAGAACGTCTCGCTCGCGCGCAGGTGTTGCTGCATCGATGCAGATGGAGCGTCGTGCTCGAGAGCGGCGAGGTCGAGTGCTGGTGGTGCAGCGCCGAACGCGCGCACTGGGGGTGCGGCGTCGAACTCGCGCGCTGGCCGTGCAGCGTCGAACGCGCGCACTGGGGGTGCGGCGTCGAACTCGCGCGCTGGTCGTGCAGCGTCGAACGCGCGCGCTGGCGTCGACCTCGCGCACTGGAGGTGCAGCGTCGAACTCGAGAGGTAGCGGCGCGGCGTCGAACTCGAGCGCGGGCGGTGCGGCGTCGAACTCGAGAGTTGGCGGTGCAGCGTCGAACTCGCGCGCTGGTGGTGCGGCGTCGAGCTCGAGCGCAGGCCTACCCGTGGAACGTCGAACTCGAGAGTTGGCGGTGCGGCGGCGGGCTCGCGCGCGGGCGGTGCAGCGTCGCACGCGCTCGCTGGCGGTGTGGCGTCGAACTCGCGCGCTGGTGTTACAGCGTCGAACTCGAGAGGTGGCGGTGCAGCGTCGAACACGCGCGCTGGCCGTGCAGCGTCGAACGCTCGCGCTGGCGGTGCAGCGGCGGGCTCGAGAGTTGACGGTGTGGCGTCGAACACGCGCGCTGGCCGTGCAGCGTCAACCTCGCGCGCTGGCGGATCGGAGCTCGGGAGTTGGCAGTGCGTCCCCGAGCTCGAGAGTTGGCGGTTCGACGTCGAGCTCGAGAGTTGGCGGTGCGGCGTCGAATTCGAGCGCGGGCGGTGCGGCGTCGAACTCGAGAGTTGGCGGTGCGTCCCCGAACTCGAGCGCTGGCGGTGCAGCGTCGAATGCGCGCGCTGGCCGTACAGCGTCGAACGCGCGCGCTGGCGGTGCGGCGTCGAATGCGCGCGCTGGCGGTGTGGCGTCGAATGCGCGCGCGGGCGGTGTAGCGTCGAACTCGCGCGCTGAGGGTGTGGCGTCGAACGCGCGCGCTGGCGCTGCTGCGTGGAGCTCGAGATCTTGCGTGGGCGGGTGCCATCGATGTCGATCGCAGAGTTTGCGTCGGCGCGCGTTGGTGCGGCCTGAGGCGAGTGTTGGCCTTGGAACGTCGCGTGCGGCCGGAAGCGAGTGCTGGTCTTTGGATGTCGAGCTCGAGCGCTGGCGGCGCCGCGTGGAAGTCGGACGCTGGTGGTATAGCGTCGGGGTCGAGCGCTAGCCTTGCAACATCGAGCTCGAGCGCAACTCGTGTAGCGTTGAGCTCGAGCGCAGGCGGGACAGCCCGCGTCGTGGTTGAGCGTCGGCCGTCCAGCGTGGAGCGCGAGCCCAAAGCTTGCGTCAGCGAGCTCGTCCGCGTTCCTCTTCGTGGACGCGTTTGTCGACCGGCCTGAGCGCGCTGCCGCCAGGACACGGCGGCGCCGACGTAGCTGACCGTTCCTGCGGCGCTGCTTCGTCGAGTGGCCCAGCTTTGCCGAACGGGCGCGTCTGTGTCTTGCCTGTGTGAGCCCCGAGCGCGCGCCGCTCCTGTGATGGTTAGCTCGCTGGACGCAGTGGCGTCCGCTCAGCTTCGGCCCGGCGTCGCTGTTGTGCGGTCGGGCGGGCTGCCGTATCTTGGAGGGTAGACGCTGCGTTATGTGGTTGGATGAGCTAGCGGTGCTGAAGATGTCGCCGAGGACTGGAGTCGGCGCTTTGTCGAGAGCCAGTGTAGCTTGCCCTCCCCGCGTGCACGGCTACGAGACCTGCTGTTTCTGTGCGCGCCGACTCGAGCCCTTGGGCGCGCGAGCACTACTGGTCTTTTGCGCTCCTCCTTCACGACCGCTGCGTCATGGGCCGTCGATATCGAGGTCGAGCGTGGGCTGTCGAGTTCGCGAGTTGAGTGCGCCATGGCCCAGCGCACTACTGAGCTCGAGACGGAGCCAGCGCTGCGCATGATGCGCAGCGCAGGCACTTGCTTTCGTGTTGTATTCGCTGATTTCTCCTCTCTCCTTCCCATCATCGTCGCCCGCACCCACCGTCATCGCTCACGCTCACACTCTCTTTTGCAGGTCTTCGCGCTGCTGCTGATGGGCGAGTTCGCGGCGTACACGGCGCCCGGCGAGCAGCTCGCGCCGTATATACCCCGCGGCAGCTCGGCGCTGCTCGAGGCGAGGCGGTATTTGGAGCGCGCGGCGTATTTGGGGAGCGGGGCGGGTGAGTACTGCTGGTTCGAATCTTTCGCGCCTACCCATTGCAACTCCTCGTCGTCCCACTGTAATTCCCCGCATTCCTCACATATCGAATCTTGCTGTCTCGCCTTCGAATCTCGCTGTCTTGCCTTCGGAGCTCGCTAACGCTCGCTCTTCACAGCACAGTTCAAGCTGGGCCACGCATACGAGTTCGGCGCGGCGCCGTTCGCGCCGGACCCGCTGCTCAGCGTGCAGTACTACTCGCTGGCCGCGCAGCGCGGGCACCCGGAGGCGGATATGGCGCTCAGCAAGTGGTTCTTGTGTGGGAGCGAGGGCGCGTTTGAGAAGGTATGTTTTTTTTTCTTGGTGCGGTCTGGCGGTTTGGCGGGTTGGCCGGTCTCTAGGCGCTTTGCTGTCCATGGTGGAGGCGAGAGCGTAGCGCTCTGCTGTCGACGTCGCTGGATGCGTGAGCTTGGCGTTTAGAGTGGGGTTGTCGGGTCGTGTTCGGAGTGTCGGGGGCGACGCGCGCGAATTCGGGGCGTCGGCGCGGTCGTGCGTCTTTTGATGGCGCCCCCTGCGCCTCGACAGCCGCACCTCCTCCGCCTCGACCATGGCCACCCTCTGCGCATCGACGACGGGACTCTCTGCGCTTTGAAAGCGCGACTGGGACTGGGCGGATTGGCGTGCCTGGGTGGATGCTGACTTGACGTCTGCTTCTTTCTTTGGTGCAGGACGAAGGCCTTGCGCGCGTGTTTGCGGAGAAGAGCGCGATGAGGGGCGAACGCGAGGGCGAGTTTGCTATGGGGTATTACTGCGAGGTGAGTGTTCTTTCCTTGGTGCGACAGGGCGGCCGTACCGCGTCGCTCGGGGCGCGTTGTCCTTCGTCCTGAGCTGCTGCTTACGCACATTGCAGGTCGGCATTGGCGCGCCCGGACACACGAAAGATCTCGACGCCGCGCGGATGTGGTACACTCGCGCGGCGGAGAAGGGCAGCGCCGAGGCGCGCAAACGCCTGGACGCGCTGAACGCGGCGCAGCCCGCGACGCTGGGGCGCGCGGAGCACGAGCAGCTCAAGGAGAGCACGCTTGTGCGCCGGCGGACGCAGGCGCGCGACGAGGCGTGGGCGGCGGGGCGCAAGAGCAAGATGCAGCCGCCGCAGGGGACGCGCGTCGACGCCGTCGCGGAGGAGGTGGCCAGGATGCATATCCAGCCGCAGACGCAGCCTCAGGCTCAGGCTGGCGCGCAGATTCATGCGATGCCTGCTCCTGCGCCCGGCCAGGGGAGGAGGCCGTTGCCGGCGGGCGCGCAGATGCCGCAGCAGCGGTACTCGCTCAGCGATTCGGGTCCGGTGGGTGGGAGTGGGAGTGGGAGTGGGAGTGGTGGGATCGGGCCGTCGCATGCGAAGATGGAGTCGGCGAGCTCGCCGAGCCATGGAGGGATGCCGCCTAGTCATGGAGGGCGCGTGCGCGTGCCGATTCGGCTGGACGACCCGCCGCCGGCTCCTGCTCCTGCGCCCGCACCTGTCGACGCTGCACCTCTCGCGGCTGCGCGACCGCAGGCCTCGTCGTCTGCCTCTGCGCCTGCTCAGAAGCCGCCTCCGACGAGCAAGCCGTCTTTACCAGCTGCGGCGGCGGGAGGGTCGGCGGGTGCGGGGAGCGCTGCGACGCCGCCCAAGAAGGGCCCGGCGACGTTCCAGGAGATGGGCTTCCAGAGCCAGAAGCTGGATGATCGCGATTGCGTGATCATGTGAGCCCGGACTGTGTGTGTGCAAGAGGGTGTGATGAGGAGGATGGGGATGGTAATTGCGCCTGGTGCGGGTGCGTTGTAGATCCGTGGTGTACTACTTAGACTGTTGACGTGCATTGAGAAGCAAAGATGTTGATCATTGGGTGTCTTGTCTGCGTCTGGAACTCTACGCTACCGTTGTTCGATGGAGTCGCGACCGAGCAATTGGATGCCTCCACGCGCGTTTTGCTTCGAACGTTTGTGCTGGAAGTCTGCGAAGGAGAATACTCTACGCCCGCGCAAGGAAAGATACAAATTTCACCTAGTGCTCATATGGAACTGGAACGATGGCAGCAAACAAAGTTCGGACCGGCCAGCTCCGCGACTTTTCCTTCCAAGTGACACGGTAATCGCCAGTACAACTTCATTCATGGTCGACGCGTTCTCATAACAGTTGCATGATCCGCGCTTCCGATCGGGATTTCTACTCCGGTCTCGCTTGCGCTCGCTCTCTTCAGGCTCATAGTCACCGCTGTCAGATGCTGTAATGGCAGATAGGCTGCTATAACCACAGTCTTCCCGGACGGCCTGGCGCCTCCTCGCTGTTTATCCCGCCGTCTGCTGCTCACTCCAATGTCGTCCGTTGCGGCCACACTGCCGCAAGCGGCGGGCTACGGCGTCGTCGTCGGGATCGGGTCTTTCTTCGCGCTGCTCATGAGCGGCATCTCTTACCTCCAGAACCGCTACACGCGCTTCTCCACGCTGCAGAGCGAGGAGTTCAACACTGCGAGCCGGAACGTCAAGCCTGGCCTCATCGGTGAGCACCCAGACGTGGCTGAACCTGTTTGCTCACTGGAGCGCACTGTCCAGCAAGCGGCATCGTCAGCGCTTGGACATGGGCGGCTACGCTACTCCAAAGCTGCACCGTCGCATACCAATACGGCATCGCGGGGCCCTTCTGGTATGCGGTGGGCGGGACAGTCCAGATTTTATGGTTTGCCGTGCTCGCGTGCAAAGGTCATTGGCTCCTTCTCCCCCTACTCCATCACGCTCGTTCTGACTTGCTGAGCTCTCTCTTTCGTCCAGTGAAGCAGAACGCACCAAGGTGTCATACCTACCTCGAGATCATCTACGCGCGATACGGCGCGCCGACGCACTGCGTGTCCATCTTCTTTGCGCTGCTCAAGCTCCTCCCCAGCGGCCAGCTGCCCACGATCGCTACTTAGACCACAGGCAGGTGGAACAGAGAGCAAGTGTGGGATGACCAAAACAGGCAAACGACAGATCCGTTGAGTTGATTCCGAAGTTAAGGCGCGATGTGGGCAGCTAGACCGCTGGCGCCACTGTTTTTAGCGCCCGGTCGGCCGCGCATCAACCGAGCTCGCGCGCTTCAGCCGACCGTTCGGACATCCAGGGAGACCCATTTAAAAGTTAATATTTGCATCGGCAATGGTTTACATGTGCATACGGTTGCACAAAATACAACTCACAGGTCTTTCCGAGCCTATTCAAGATGACCGAACAGTACTCCGAACGGTCGGCTGAAGCGCGCGAGCTCGGTTGATGCGCGGCCGACCGGGCGCTAAAAACAGTGGCGCCAGCGGTCTAGCTGCCCACATCGCGCCTTAACTTCGGAATCAACTCAACGGATCTGTCGTTTGCCTGTTTTGGTCATCCCACACTTGCTCTCTGTTCCACCTGCCTGTGGTCTAAGTAGCGATCGTGGGCAGCTGGCCGCTGGGGAGGAGCTTGTGCGCTGCTCACTAATATCCTCGTCGGGAGCCAGCTTCTCCTGGGCGGCAGCGTCATTGTCACCAGCTTGACAGGGATGAACGTCTACGCAGCCATATTCCTCATTCCTGTCGGCGTTTGCGCGTATGTTGTGCTTGGGGGACTGCGAGCGACATTTCTCTGTGGGTACTGGAGAAGATGTTGACGCATGCACCGACAAGCTAAACTCTTACAACGCAGGCGACTACTCCCACACGCTTATATTGATGATTATCATGCTATACTTCATGTTCAACGTCTACACCTCGAACGATCTCTTCGGCTCGCCGTCGCGGATGTACGATCTTCTGCAAGAGGCTGCGCAACGCATCCCGGTCGATGGGAACAGCGAGGGCAGCTACTTGACGCTCAAGTCCAACTTTGCCCTCGTCTTTGGTGCGTGGACGCAGTTGTCCGAGAAACATGTCTGAACTGCGAAACCAGGTGCTATCCAACTCTGCAGCGGCCCCGCAACAGTCTTCCTGGACCAAGCCTACTGGCAACGCGCCATCGCCTCGCGCCCGGAGACCGCCGTGCAAGCGTACATCCTCGGCGGCATGGCCTGGTTCGCCATACCCTTCGGCTTCGCCAGCACCCTCGGCCTCGCAGCCGTCGCGCTCTCCTCGAACCCCATCTTCCCGACCTACCCCGCGCTCCCCACACCCGCGGAAATATCCAGCGGCCTCTCAGCGGCCTTCTCCTCATCCGCACTGATGGGGACGAAGGGCGCGGTGGCGCTGCTCATCGTGGTCTTCATGGCGGTGACGAGCAGCGCGAGCGCCGAGCTCATCGCCGTGAGCAGCGTGCTGACGTTCGACGTGTACAAGACGTACCTCCGCCCACGCGCCAGCCAGGCGCAGCTCATCGCCGTCTCGCACTGGATGATTGCGCTGTTCGGCGTCGCCATGGCGGGCTTTGCGTGTATTTGGAATGTGGTGGGCGTCGACGTGGGATGGCTGTTCCTCGTCATGGGCCTGCTGATTGGCGGCCCCGTCTTCCCCGCGGCCTTTGCGGTGACGTGGCGCAGACAGACTGCTGCGGGTGCCATTGCGGGATCTCTGGCGGGCTTGGGGGCGGGCGTTTTGGCCTGGCTGATTACGGCGCTGTTGAAGTATGGCGAGATTACGGTCGCGACAACGGGGTTGGAGTACCCGACGCTCGCGGGCAACCTTGCGGCGATTCTAGTTGGCCTGGTCGTGACTGTCGCTGTGTCGTGGATATGGCCTGCCGACGGCGAGTTCGATTGGGCTGTTACGCGCGCCATCAATACTTCGACTTACGAGCTCGCGGAGTCGGAGAATGCGACCGCTGCCGCCGCCGTCGAGCAGGTCGACGAGGACAAGGACAAAGAGGCCCGAGAGCACCGCGCCTCACCCCCGGCGTCAGATGAAAGCAGCTCAATCGAAGAAGCGAAGTCCCTCCGACGCTCCTTCACTCTCGCCTGCATCTCCTCGCTCGTCCTGACGTTCGTGCTCAACTTCGTCATCCCCATGCCGATGTTCTTCGCGCACTACGTCTTCTCGCACGCATTCTTCACCGGCTGGGTCGTGCTGTCGTTCCTGTGGGTCTTCCTCGGCGCCGCGGCAAGCTGTATTCTTCCTGTGTGGGAGACGCGCGGGTTCTTTGTGGAGCTTGCTGGCGCGGTGAAACGGGATGTCAGGGCGCGGTGGAGATGAGATGAGCTTCACGTATCTCGCCGCTCCGACTTGTGGCCCGCTCCAGAGAGTCATGCAGTGACCATATTACTGTCTTGGATACATTGCACCCTGCATAAGGTTCACATCTGGAATGTGATCACGTAACCGGCCGCAGTGCGCGCCACACTTGAAAACTGCATGCACTGTACCCAAGACTGTAGCGAGCACTAGAGGTCATGCCCAACTGCACACCCACCTCCCGGTTTTTTTTTTTTTTTCGTCGCGTGGAACGACGGCAGCAGACAAGGTTCGGACCGGTCATCTCCGTGACTTTTTCCCCAACCGCAAGGGTAATGATGCTTAACCCAGACTCACGCTAAGTATACCTCCCGCGCGTCTCACATATCAGCTGCAGCAATGCATCCTCGCCGCCCAGCTCGCTGGCGCTTGCACAAGTATTCAATAATCAAACCGTTCACGGCAGGCGACGACCCCGCGCCTCGGCAGCAATGAAGATAGGCTCCTATTAAAGCAAGTATACGCGCCCTTCCTTATCACCGCGCCCCCTCTCCACCTCCATGTCTTCAGCACCGACAGCGACGGCATTACCCCAAGCCGCGGGCTACGGCGTCGTCGTCGGGATCGGCTTCTTCTTCGCGATGCTCATGAGCGGCATATCCTACCTCCAGAACCGCTACACGCGCTTTTCCACGAAGCAGAGCGAGGAGTTTAACACTGCCAGCCGCAATGTAAAGCCGGGCCTCATTGGTAAGATGGTCGCATGATTCATACCATGACCGTTAGTGATGCCACGTTCGAACATAGCCAGCGGAATTGTCAGCGCATGGACATGGGCGGCAACCCTCCTTCAGAGTTGCACCGTCGCTTACAGATACGGCGTCGCAGGGCCCTTCTGGTACGCCGCTGGGGCGACAGTCCAGATCCTGATGTTTTCAGTCCTCGCATGCAAAGGCTAGCTTACCTTTGCCAATTCACAACGACGCTTACTCGCGCACGCAGTGAAGCAAAACGCTCCTAGATGCCATACATACCTAGAAATAATCTACGCGCGCTACGGCGCCGCAACACACTGGGTGTTCATCTTCTTCGCCCTGCTCACCAACATCCTCGTCGGCAGCCAACTTCTGCTGGGCGGCAGCGCCGTCGTGGCCAGTCTAACAGGGATGAACGTCTACGCCGCCATCTTCCTCATACCCGTGGGTGTTTGCGCGTACGTCGTCCTCGGTGGACTGCGTGCGACTTTCCTATGTGAGTGCAACGCGTCAGGCTGTTTCGTCCATCGTACAAACTTGAAGCTGAACACTTGGCACTCGCATCGCAGGCGACTACTCGCACACGCTCATATTGATGGTCATCATGCTCTACTTCATGTTCAACGTCTATACCACGAACGATCTCATCGGCTCGCCGTCGCGGATGTACGATCTCTTGAACGCCGCCGCCAACCGAATTCCAGTCGCCGGCAACATCCAAGGCAGCTACCTGACGTTGAAGTCAAACTTCGCACTAGTATTTGGTGTGTGCATATCCAACGTCCTCGCAGCTACAGCTACCCTGCTAATCCCGCGTCGAGCTAGGCGTTATCCAACTGTGCAGCGGTTCAGGAACAGTCTTCCTGGACCAAGCCTACTGGCAGCGCGCAATCGCCTCACGGCCCAAGACAGCCGTGCACGCCTACATCCTGGGCGGCATGGCCTGGTTCGCCATCCCCTTCGGCTTCGCCAGCACACTGGGCCTCGCAGCCGTCGCGCTCGTCTCCAACCCCATCTTCCCGACCTACCCCCTGCTCCCCAGCGACGCGCAAATCTCCAGCGGCCTAGCAGCAGCGTTCTCCTCATCCGCCCTGCTGGGCACGCGCGGCGCCATCGCGCTGCTCATCGTGCTCTTCATGGCCGTGACGAGCTGCGCGAGCGCCGAGCTGATCGCGGTGTCGAGCGTGCTGACGTTCGACGTCTACAAGACCTACATCCGCCCGCGCGCCTCGCCCGCGCAGCTCATCGCCGTCTCGCACCGGATGATCGGCGTCTTCGGGTTCACCATGGCGGTGTTCGCGTGCGTGTGGAACGCCATCGGGATCGACCTCGGCTGGCTGTTCCTCGTCATGGGCCTGCTCATCGGTGGCGCCGTCTTCCCCGCCGCCTTCGCCGTCTCCTGGCGCGGGCAGACGGCCGCCGGAGCCATTGCCGGGTGTCTAGCGGGGCTGGCGGCGGGACTCGTTGCGTGGCTCGTCACGGCGCAGCGGCTGTATGGCGAGCTGACTATTGCCACTACGGGCATGGAGTATCCGACCCTCGCGGGCAACCTTGGTGCCATTCTTATAGGCCTATTCGTCACTGTCGCCGTGTCGTGGATCTGGCCGGGCGAGTCTGACTGGGCAGTCACTCGGGCTATCAACGCGTCGACAGACGAACTTCAAGTTGCGCCCTCGGACGGAACCACTGTCACCGTGGAGCCAGACGTCGCGGTGAAGGAGAAAGAGGAAAGCGAGCAGCAGCGCGACTCACCATCCGAGGAAAGCGGTTCAGTGACCGACGACGCCAAGACGCTGCGCAGCGCGTTCACCCTGGCGTGCGTCTCGTCGTTCGTCCTGACGTTCATCATGGACTTCCTGATCCCCATGCCGATGTTCTTCGCGCACTACGTCTTCTCGCGCGCCTTCTTCACTGCGTGGGTCGTCGTCTCGTTCCTCTGGGTCTTCGCGAGCGCCGCAACGAGCTGCATCCTGCCCGTCTGGGAGACGCGCGGTTTCTTCGTGGAACTTGCCAGGGCAGTCTCACGGGACGTTAAAGCGAGACTGCGTTGAACTTCGCCCGGCTTGGCCGTGCAATAGAGTTGTAGTACGATGTAGTCCTAACGTCCGCCGCCGCGTGGGATCCTGCGCTACATGTTTAAGTACCGTACAATACAGTGTGACGAACAACGCCGCAGTCTACCTCTCAGGCTGCCTATTTGGCAACTCCGAGCGGGTATCGCATTCAATTGCGAACGTCTCCTCGTCTCCCGCGGCATCACGGAAACTGAGGCGGTGGTCCGTTGTGAGTTGTCCGCTGGTCATCTCGGGCGATTTGGCTGCGACACGCAGATTGAGCACGATACGGCACGCCAATGTCGAGTAGATTATTCTCGCAAAGCTGATACAACCTCACGTTCAGCTGTCAAGGGCTGTGCATTTAAATGCGTACCCGACGATTAAGAGTTGGTATTGTGGCTAGAGTAAAGTTTCGCTTTCAGGTCAGTCCTGAGAGCGATCATGATGGAAATGGGCGTCGCCGCGTACCGGTGCCAGATTCCAGACTAGAATGTTGGCCGTGGCGAATACTGCGATGCGCCACATTATTATAAGCCGAAGGTTGGAACTATAAGCTTTGAAGTCCCTTACGAAGCATGAACGAGAAGTAGGAAAAGGCTGGAGAAAGTTGCGTGGTTCAAAGTCCATTCAATGCAGTGCGAAAATTACTTCCAACTCACCGTCGCGATACAATGCAGCTGTGAGTCGCATTGCTCCCTTTCGGACTGGACGGCGCATCAGTGAAGGTGGTGATCATGCCGAGAGAGTAACATACAATGTTGCAGTGCTTTCGCCGCGGTCAATACAAGCAATACTGGAAGAAGAGCCTCGGGTTGAGTCAGCAGTCCGGACCCCAGCGGGTAGGTACGCACAGGCATCCACGCAAGTAAAGACGAGCCAGGGCAAATATCCCTCGTTATACGCGCTCGTCGCGTAGCATCCTTGCAAATGTGGTGAAACGTCATTGGACTGCTGAACTGCGTCGATGTCAGTATGCCGTCCGCCTGAAGTCAAGTGAGATACAAGCATACATTTGGTGTTGGTGGTCCACGCGATCTCGATGTATACACAGGTGCCAATAATCGCAATAAGAGCGACGAAGAAGAGAACTTGAAGTGACCGCGCGCCGTTCCACAGCGCCCACGTGCGAAAAACAATGATCGCTGCAATGCTTGTTTGAGTGATCAAATGTCCACGTCAAATGCCACACACCTTGACCGAGGACCATGCCGAACTGAAGTGATGCTACGAGCGCAGTCAGACACAACGACCGCAGCAATCCGACTGTCTCACAGCTGATGTATGCCGCGGCAGCGTTACAACCGTATGCGTCCAATGGCCCGAACCAGACTGCAGAAAGATTCCATGCTGTGAGGAACGAGTGGAGCTCGGACACCGGGTCGGTATCGCGACGTACGTAATATTTCCATGAGCACCTCTGGCCACGCGCTATAGCGAGCGGCATAGTACAGCAGCTCCACCGGCCCCCAACGAGACCAGATAAGCTCGACCTCGTCGCCGAAGGTGATTATGAAGTCAAATATCTGCCAACGTCCTGTCAGTCCAGTGTCAACCTGTCTCCGCATACTGCGGTCCTGGGAAACGGACAAATAAAGTGGCCTTGCACGCTCGATAGTCTCCGTTTCAGCGTGGGTTGCGCGGTTTGAAGGGAAACGCGAGCTACCATAGATGTACTTCCTGGGCATTAGAAGATGCATGTAATTCACATTGCGAGAGAAAGTTGCACACCTTGTACGTATGTGACGCCAGGAGCGTCGTGAGCAACGCTTCAGGGGGTGGGTCCATCGTAATGGTGGTCGACACAGACTGCGCGAGAGCGGGAAACGACCTGCATTCCCGTGCTGTACTTTTATAATCGTAAGCCGACCCAACGCTGAGCGCCCGGGGCGGCGCTCAGCGCGTAAAGTAACCTGCGGTTTGTTTGTGGCCACAAGAAGCCGACTGTAATTGCACGCGACCTCCGCCGTGCTTCTGCAGTGACAATGTGAACGCGTTAGCACCCGACGGAGCGGAGGGAGACCGAGCTTTTAATAATCAAAGACGACTTTCTGAGGCTTTCTGGATCAGCCGACGATGCCAGTGGGCAAAGAAAGAGCAATAAAAATATATGGACATTACTGGCCATGGCTGTATCTTTCGGTACGTGTAGTACGCTGCGCAAACACAACCCGCGACACCTCATGATCAATATCGGACATCACGTCTTCTTCCCGCAGCGCTGAAGCGCGGAGGTTGATGATGATACGGCTGGCGAGGATCGAGTTGAACATCCGTTCGAAGCTGTGCCAGCAGTGCAGTATTAGCATACTGTAATAAGCTCGCGGGGTGGTCCTGGACTGACCCGACGAGCAGGCTCTGAAAGTGCGCCTTGACGGCATAATGTGCGAGTTAGCGCCAGAGGACCGTGCGTGGTTTTGAGCCGGAGAGCGTACCGTAGCTACCATGCTAACCACAAGTGCCGCAATCGCGCATACTATGACCGCGGTCTAGTCAGCCAGCTATTTGCAGCTTCAATCCTTTGAGCGATGGGACGAACCTACTGTAAGGGAGAAAAAGGTAAAGGCTAAGGTGTATCGTGAGAAGATGAGATGGTAAACCAAACTATGGTCTTGGCGTACCGTCGCGATAAAGCAGACGGACCAGACGAGGCGAATCCGGCCGAACTGGTCACCGCGGGCGACGTTAATAGACGAGAACTACAGGTATGGGTCCGAGTGCGAACGTTGTTTGCGCCCTTTAGCGACAGTGAGGGACAGGAGAGCTGATAGCGTGATGAGTTCCCAGTCGTCTGGATCACCGAAAATGTCACTGCAACTCGTAGAGCTCACCGAGATCTCCGACCGAAAGGAGTACCCATCCCACAACCATCGGTTTGTATGGCTCTGCGACTGAACACGAATGAAGATGGGGAACAGCTGGGACTTCACCGCGATCCACCAGGTCAGAATAGATCACAATAACGCCGCCGATATCAAGCTCACAGTGCGTCCCCAGAGTCCATGCGACGTTGAGGTAGGAAATGACAGCGCAGATGACGATCAAGCTGAGCGCAGACGCCACCTGCATCAGGAAAACCCCGCTGCTCGGGAGCGGCCGACCGGTCGGCCGTGCTCCCGGAACAGCGAAAGCAATCAGGAGCGTGCAGGAGTGATGAGGAGCAAACCGCTCTTCCCGACCTAGTTGCAGGAGCACTGTGGAATACAGTGCTGGCGACATCGGCGAAAGGGCCGCAGAAGCGGTTAATAAGCACCCGTCTTATGCGCTGGCTGAATATATTGAGGTCGTATCGAAATTCTCATTGTAACTCGAGTTGTACAGAGCTTTGTAGCGCACATTCATGGTGCCAAGGCTCTGATAGTCACTAAGTACTTCTGTATTTTCTTTATTTTTGACCCATGCTCATAATTTGATTAAATGCTGTTTTATTGGGTCAGTAGACCCTCTATTAGGAATGGCTACAAGGATGCAAGGATTCTGCATCGATTTTCTCGTCGCCATGATGGGGCGAGCATGGCGGGATGATGGGGATGGGCGGAGCTTAAATCGACCCAACCACTTTTCGCACAAGTCCCCACGACGACCACCGCTACCCACCGCTAGTCACTGCGCGCTGCCACTGGTCTTGCGCATGTCGTCCGGCTTATGGAAGTACAGCGCGCTCCTCGAGGGCCGCTGTGCATGCCAGTTTGCTCCGAGTGCCGTTGGCATTCGGCGATGTGTACGCTATTCCATGGCTGCTCGGGTGCCTGGCGGTGTGCCCACTCTTCGAGGCCTGTCGACCTCGATGCCCATTATGATTGGCCCGCGAGTCGCGCTTATGAGCGTGTGCTCGTATGTCTCTGAGCATTCCAATGCTCTGGATGGATACATCGTCGTTGACATGTCACCTCGCGGTCAGCCCATCAAGGCCATGTCGGTGCTTTTGAACCCAGGCATTTTCAACGCAGGTATGTGTATTCTGTAGACTTCCGGGCTATGCTCATGGCAAGGATTAGGCCTCATTTGTCCACGCTGCGCTTCCCGCATTTTTGGCTGCTCTCTCCGCGCACATCGACAAACTTGTTTCGTTTCACGCGGCCGTCCGCTGATGGCTGAGCAAAGCACTGTCTCAACCGCTTGCTATGCTTTGGCTTCAGCAGCCCAGAGGACGGTGCTTTGCTCAGCCATTTATTCCCGTCGTGCTCTTGATGTTATCCTGTAGCTAGCCTTTCTCTCAATATACCGTGTTCTATTCTTTTTACATGTCTGACTTTTGGCATGGCACAATCGAAGAATATCAAAATAAGCAATTAATTGTAGCAAGCTACTACAACAGAGCTCCTGCTAACTCTGGCACGCTTTCCGTCGCTCCTGACCGCTCCCCAGTCGCTCCGGAGCGACTCGGCGGATTGCCTGATGCTCTTGATCTGCTCCTGATTCTGAGGACCGGGGAGGGTCGCTCCCCGGCTCCGGCCGTTCCTGAGCACGGAGAGCGCTCCGGAGCGTCCGCGGTTTTTCCCGATGTGTACTGCGCGCGAGCCGTTCCATATGGCCCATGTCCGCAAGGTGACAATGCCTGCAAACCGGTAAGGAAGCAGCTCAGCGTCGCGTGTTCCAACGCTAAGCGCACCCTGGCTGAGAAGCATTCCTATACTAAATGAAACTGCGAGCATAATCAACAGTCAGCACTGACAGGTCCGAAGGGATGACAAGCTTACACGTACAGGACAGGTAACCCGCGACCAATTTACACTTCGCAGTGTCAAGATTCCCAAAGTAGACTGCAGCGTGATAAGTCCAAGACTGCGAGAACTCGAACCACATAACTTACAGAGTAAATAAAGGCATATCTCTGGGACCGCAGAATACCTCGTCGCGCAGTACAAAGCGTCTGCCAAGCCCGACAGCGACGACCAAACAAACGTGATCTCGTCGTCCAGCATCGTGAGGAAGTCGTATATCTGAGCGATAGTCAGAGTTGGACTCTACAGCAGGGTTTTTGGCAGGATGGGCGTACGAAACATGTTGCTACAGCGGCTACGCGGACATCGTTTAGTTCATGATCGGTGAGGTCGCTGAACGGAGTGTAGCTCACCGGCGAGGAACTAGTATTGCGAGCTTCAAGTTATTGACCAAGACCTGTAGGAAACGACATACCTTGTGCACTTGTAGGCTTTGAAAAGTCGCGATCGTTTCAGCGAGGTCCAAGTCAGCCATGCCGTGCAGAGAAATAGTGTCCGCCGGCCGTCCTCCAAAGTCCAGTACACCGAAGCTGTCGTCCAGGCACGTTGGCGAGCTAGAACCGCGAGGCCCTGTCCCAGATTAGGGGCAGTATATAGCAAGCGGGCATCGGAATGTAAGGGATAGGCCAGGCGATCGGCAATCAGGCTGGTGTGAGCGCTCGGGGCGGACGGCCACTGCGACCACCCGAGCGGTATACCAAACAAGCCTAGTTAGGCCTGTATCACCGGGGGGTGATGCAAGCCTAACTAGGCTCAGTAGGCCTTCATACGCACACACGCGTATAATACCTCCAATATCTCCAGAAAGTGCGGCCCGAGCAAAAGAGTTCAGAGTGCAGGGGACACTGGGCGTCACCGGAACGGCCGCCCGGCCGCATCAACGCCGGCGATCAGTCGGCGCCATCGCCCGCCGCCTGCCAAACATGCCCGGCATCGTCAGCGGCGGCGACGACGACGAGCCCGACCGTCGCTTCCGCTGCAAATGTATATAGGCAACCCTTATATCGATCGGCTCCGATTTTCGAGCTCTGTTCAATGGCAGTGTTCCTACGTTGGGAATGCCTTTCCTTTCGCTCCCAGAGGCGATGGAAGTACTTAGGCACAGCATTATTCCTGAGAGACAATCGGTGCTGTAGTCTGTCTATAGACTTAAGCAGAGCTAGCAGTATATGGCACTATATTAGCTAGTGTCTAGATCTATATTGAATGCATACAATACAGAAATGCGATTTGGATGAGAAGTAAGGGCTTATACTCCGCATCAGGGTCCCTGCTTCGCTGAAAACGCTGGACATTTGATCCTAAGACCCACCCCTGTGTATCCATGTTGCTTCAGGCTCGTATGAATTGAGCTACGGTGAGAAAGCACAAAGGAAGTTGAGATTGAGCGGAGTTTCATTTCGTGTTGTTCTCGTTCACTGCCGCTGAGACACGGCCATTTCAGGACCCAGAAGTATATATCTTGCTGGATTATACTCTCCCATAATTATACTGCCTGTTATCAATGCTTAAATATCTGCATTGTCCTTGGATCCTTGTAGAGTTGGAGTTTCCTCCTCCCTCGGAGTCTAGGCAGCCGATAGAGTACGATTTAAGCTAACCCGTCGGCCGCACAGAGTACTCCAGCTAATATATGCTATACCGGTAGCTTTTGGCGAGATTTGCAGCTCTTTCGATGAAGATCTCTTCGACATTCAACACCCAGGCTTCCTCGGCCTATATCTCCTTGTAGCTGCGCTGCATGGCTGAGTCTTTGCGTTCTATAAATGAATCATATGTAAGGAATATTATTGCGAAGAGAGAGTATCTATTACCTCTGGGAATACCCTGGAGTGCAAGACTGTTCATTATCTACTCTACGCACCTCCGGGCACGAAAGTAAAGATATATTCTGTTACTCGCGCTACAACAACATTTGTGACGACTAGATACAGTGAATTCCAGAGTCTCATGGCCGCCGGGAACGTCTAGCGTTGGGAATGCATGTTGCGGCGAGTTTGTTCACTCTTGTCCTCAACCACCATGACACTCTACCCCCCAATTCAATGCTTCCTTTCCCATCTCGCAACTTCGCACGCAGGACTACATACCATATGAGAGCCTAAACCTGCATTGTCACACTGCTTCTGTGCCTGAGCCTTGTGCTAGGGGTCTCGAAGGTGTGTGAGCAGTTCTGCACCTTGCTCTTGCTTACCTACCCACAGTTCTCGAGATTTATCGAGCTCTGGTGCCTATTTAGAGCATTGTATGCATGCAATTCTTAATGCAAGGCACTTGGGGCGTTTATATCCAGCCTACAAGTCACGGTGCACTCAATGGTGCGTTGGTAGCAACCTGCCATCCGCTCTCGGGCGATACAGACCTCAGTGGTGCGTACTCTCCTCTTATATATACCTTATGTGATGTCTCACATGCTATATTACTTGTAATTGCTCTTTGGAGGCTCTCTGATCTGTGCCCGCCGGGGAATGGACGACACGGCTTCCTCGGGTGGAACCTGAAACATGCATTCCGCGCCATTGTGACCCCATATCATCATCGGTACGCGTATACTATGATATTTGAGTATATTTCAACTTGCATTGACGTAGATCTCGTGTCCTGAAGCATGGTTGCATCTGGAGAGCCTCGCTCTTTGCGCGCGGGTTACCTCCCATCCCGATAATGGCCGTTGCTCATTTAATGCAGCTACAACGGCCTCCCCACGTTTCAGGTAGCACAGGACCACCTTCCCCATCCTCTTCCATGCATTATTCGTCGCCATATAACCGCTCATATTGTTGATCGCGCCGCTGCCACCCGCGGCCAGTTCCTCCACACCCACATGATCCCCGATGACCTTGGGTACGCTGATTCCTTAATATAACGATATTTGACATGTCTTCCAGCCCATATACACAGATAAACAGTAGTTATATCTCGAGTAAATGCAGTTTTTCTCCCTGCACCGTCATATTACAGCGGCCAAGTGGTGCACCATGGAAGACAGTAGTACCATTGAACAGAGCTCGAAAATCGGAGCCGATCGATATAAGGGTTGCCTATATACATTTGCAGCGGAAGCGACGGTCGGGCTCGTCGTCGTCGCCGCCGCTGACGATGCCGGGCATGTTTGGCAGGCGGCGGGCGATGGCGCCGACTGATCGCCGGCGTTGATGCGGCCGGGCGGCCGTTCCGGTGACGCCCAGTGTCCCCTGCACTCTGAACTCTTTTGCTCGGGCCGCACTTTCTGGAGATATTGGAGGTATTATACGCGTGTGTGCGTATGAAGGCCTACTGAGCCTAGTTAGGCTTGCATCACCCCCCGGTGATACAGGCCTAACTAGGCTTGTTTGGTATACCGCTCGGGTGACTGCGACTCGTGAGAACCCCTGGCTGGTTAGGCAATATTGCACGCGACAGATCGATATCTGAGATTGCTGAACTAACAGACCAAAAACAGAACTCGGACCGACGCAATCATGGACAGGTTATCCATTGTGGGACGCTGAGCAGTGCCGCGGTAGCAGTGCCACTGTCTGAACCTGGGTTTCCTATGGATCTGCATCGTGTTGCATCCCTGGTACACAGGGTAGCAGCTGATGGCAAGGCATTGCTATCGGGATTTCGATTAATTTGGAGGCCGCCATGTGCACTTGGCCGCAGCGCCACGATCCGGTGGTAAAGACGGAGACAATGCACGCCGGCGGAAAGGTGGCAGTGGCGTTCGAGAATTCACCCTGGTGGCGCAACAGTGGAACCACACAGAAATGGCGCCGAAGGTACGTTTTGGGAGCACGAGCAAGCTTGTGGATCTCATTTTTAGTCGCAGGTTGGTCGCAAGGCAAGAAGGAAAACGCTCCGAAGCTGAGTTGGAAAAACCATGTTTGCCCGCTCAACTCTCCACCGCTGGCTACAACTGCTCATCAATAAGCGCTACAGCTCATTATTCTGCTCCCCAATTGAAGGTGTTGACTGTGCTGACCACGCTCCACGCGCGACATCCCCGACGAAGGCCGTGGCACCGGACTTTGCGCACCCACCGCGCAGATTTCATCCTATCTCCGTGTCCTTCGCGTCAATGTAATGAAGGTGCGCGATCAATTCTAGATGCCAAAGAGCGTCATAATGACGTTAGAACAAAGCCTAGACGCCCTCGGTCGACCAGAACCCCTTAAATACCATGTTGTGCACGCTCCGCACTCTTCGCTGCGTATCTTTCGTTCCAAGGATGAGCATGAGCACGAGCACCTCTACTGGTCCCGTCACCACGAACGCGACACAGCGCATCCAATCCACGATCAACAGCTGGACCGGCGGCGAGGCTTTTCAGCAAAAGGACGTCAAGGGGCTACAGGGCCGCGTACGTTTATGCCACTGCGCTCATTGGCATGCATTTTGCTAAATGTTTGCGTATTAGACGGCCATCGTGACTGGCGGTACGCGCGGCATCGGATTTGAAGTCGCGAAGACCCTAGCGCTGGCAGGCGCCCGCGTCGTCGTCGTCTCTCGCAAGGCAGAGAACGGCAAGGAAGCCGTGTCCTCCATCCAAGAGGCCGCTCGCAAGATTCCCGGTCATCATGGTTCTGTCGACCTGCGCTTCGTGGCGTGCGATCTCGGCAAGATGAGTAACGTTAAGGAGGTCGGGGACGCGCTTGCGAAGGAGGAGTCGCGCCTCGACATCGTGAGTCCATTTTTCTTGTATATCGCAGCATAATTCACCTCACAATCATTTCAGCTCATCAATAACGGCGGCGTAGGGGTCGCTGCGTACGGCCTTGACGACGACGGCATCGAAAGAATCTTCGGCGTTAGTCCCTGTTTCTCATGTCAAGAATGATCCGTTCTCACTTACTGACTTCGCACCAGTGCAATGTACTCGGCCACTTCGTCCTGACCAACCGCCTCCTCCCGCTCCTGCGCAAGACCGCCCAGCGCAACAGCGCGCACGGCGGCCCAACGCCGCGCATCATCTCCCTCACGTCCAACCTGCACCAACTCGCGCCCTCCTCCACGCAATTCTCCTCCCTCGCCGAGCTGAACGACCCCAACCTACGCGCGGACCAATACTACGCGCGCTCCAAGCTCGGCGTGATCCTCTACGTCAAAGCGCTCGCACAACTGGCGCTCGCCCCACACCCCGAGGCGATCCTCGCGCTCTCCGTGCACCCGGGCGCAGTGTCCACCGACATCCAGCAGCAGATCAAAGAGGCGTTCGGCACCGTGCTGGGGAGCGCGATGCTCGCGCTGCAGACGCCCATGCTGCGCGCGCCAGACGAGGGCTCGCTCGGCGTGCTATGGGCCGCCGTCGTCGATGTTGACTCCGACCAGCAGAAAAAGATGAAGGAGCTCCAGGGCGCGTATGTCACGGATCCTGGCAAGGTCGGCGGCGAGACGGATGCTGCGCGCGACGCGGGGCTCGCGGAGAAGGTGTGGAAACTGTGTGAGACGCTGGCCCGTGAGAAACTTGGGCCTGACGTGTTGTTGCCGTGGGGCGAGGGGTCGCGGCTGCTCGATCATCCAGATCTGCACAACTAGTGAATGAGTCTTGCGTTGATGTACTGTACTGTTTGTATTCGTATCGTGATGCTGCTTGCTGTATGTAGCAATAGAATATCAGCTTAACAGTCTATCCAGCACCATGGAACGTTCAAAGGATATATTCAATGCGACAAAAAGCGACATGGTATCGGCAAAGCCAAGCATAACTGACAGGGGGAATACAACACACACAGAAAGTCAGCGGTATACGCCTACAAGCGATTAGCACGCGACTCCGTTCCAGCGAAAGCCTGAATATCGGGCTGCGTCGCGTCCCGCGCTGGTGCTGCAGCGGCGCGCCCCAGAGGCATCTGGTATGGCACGTTGAGCTCTGCCGCGCGCAGCCAGAACGGCACCGTCCCGCCGCTGTCGGTGCCCGTGCGCCGCGTCGACTCGGTGATCGTCATGCTCGGGAAGCTGGGCATCGTCAGGATGCGCGCGGACTCCTCGTCCGACATACTGGCAGCCTTGACGTTGGCGGCCTTGAAGTCCCAGTCCCATGCCGTTGCCTCATGCTCGGGCGGGCCGTGCTGACGCTGGCGCTTGTACCGCCGGCGGAGGACGAACCATAGCCCCCAGATGATCGCCGAGACGACGATGAAGGACGAGATGCCGCCCAGCACGCCGGCCGCTGCGAGCGGGAAGGGATGCGAGCGCGAGGGGGGACTAGGCGTGTTGTTCGGGTTGCTGGCGCTGGCTACGCTGGAGAGTTCGGACCCCGTCGGCGAAGATGACGCGGATTGCGAGCTGGCGGTAGAGGTACCGCTGCCACTCGGGGTAGACGACGTCGACCCAGAAGACTGCGTGCGGTTCGGCGACGTCAACGTGCCGCTCTCCGAAGACTTGCTGCCGCCGCCTCCGCCCGGTGGTCCAGTCGGTTTGGGACTCCCGCCGCGGTTGGACGTGGTCGCATTGCCTTTGCGGTCGCCACTGGACGAGCTGCTGTCACCCAAACTGGAATCGTCGTCAGAGTCCTTGCCGGAGCCGCTTTTGCTGCTGCTGCTCTTCTTGCCCGAGCTAGAGTCGTCACTACTGGGGTTCTTCGACTGGCCGGAGCTAGAGCTCTTGCCGTCCGAAGACGACGACGAAGACGTGCCCTTGTCACTGCTACTGCTGCTGTCTTTGTCATCGCCGTCCGAACTGTCCTTCGGGTCCTTCGAGCCGCTAGAATCTTTTGACGAGCTCTGGTCGTCCTTGTCGTCTGAGTCTTTCGACTTGTCGTCACTGGATGACTTGTCGCCGCCGCTGTCGCCGTCGTCCCCCGACTTGGCGGCGAATACGGGAAACTTGCCGTTGGGCGGAACGCCGCCGCCGGGGAAACCAAACGGTGGGTGCGGCGGGAATGAGCCAGGAAACGCCGGCGCAGCGCCCGGGAAGTTTGGAGGAGGTTTCCCTCCAACGAAGGGCGGCGGGAACGCTCCAGTACCAGGGGGCGGCGGCGGGAAGTGCGGGGGACCAGGCGGCGTAAAGTTAGTTCCAGGTCCCTGTCGCCTGAAGATCAGACGCGCACGCGCCACAGTTGCCAGCGCAGCAACAACGGCAGCGGCGAGCAGCGCCTCCATAATAACGAGAAAGAGAGTAAACGTGCGCGAGCGATCAACGCCGCGCGACCTCGACCAGCGGCCAGAGTGAAAACGAAAAGGTGGCGGCGCACGTAGAAAGAGCCAAGGGTCAGACGCGTGGGTGCCAGCGGGTCATATGCAGTCTGCTGTCAGTGTCATGGCAATGCTCGACGCTCGGTCCGCAGGTGCGATTGTAGCCGGGGCATTCAGTGACAGATGGTAGATCCAGAAACACGGGCGGCCATGCCACACTCGCGTGCAGTTACGAGCCAGGAACCACTGGAGTGTAGAAGCGCGTTGAGCCATGACAAGCAAAGCGAGGAGCAGTGGTATTGACACCAAGCTAGTTCCTCAAGCCCTCAAGATCTCGTCGGGCACTAATCTAAGATAACGCAGCGAGATGGTCGTAGATATAGATAAGCGTGGGTGCATCCCGTGCCTGGGAAGTCGTGCAGCTAGAACTGTGGTACTGGAAGGAGGAAGAGAAGCGGAAGCTGCCGTTCAGCCGAACTCGTGCCGAACGACCGTCGGCGCAACTCTCATCCTCTAGGAACTTGACGACGCGGCGAAATGGGGGACTCAGAACCCGAAGGAAGGCTGATAGTAGATCCTTGATCTTCATAACATGGAAGTATACATTTTTTTTAGAAGTCTCAAATGAGCCTGTTATTCCAGACCTACTCGAGGACTGTAGTCGAAGTCTGTACCCGCAAGCGCGCTTACGCATGTGTGGTTGCTTAGTGACCTTGTGCAGCGACGGGATTCACGCGACTCGGCTACTAACTCGGGCCGGATAATGCGACTCATGAGGGAGCAATATTTAGGCCAAAGACGCTTGCATGGGTTGCTCATTCTGATCTGGATGCTCTATTCGAGATTTCACGCATCTCGCCCCTGTATAGCATCATTCGCTATTGGAACAAGTTGAAAGGAACATACCAGCATTCATTGCCATTCAGTGACTTCAGTTGTCCGTTCCCAGTGCACGGACAGGGCGACGATATTAAATGAAAATGAGGTCATCTGATTATTGTGGGGGGAGAATATAGTTACCTGCAGGTAAGTTCGCTGGCCTAACTGAGCTTGAAAAGCTCGGTCATCCTTGACCGCTTCTCACGTCACAAGAGCCTCATTCTGCTCGGATAGCACCTCTACAGTCTGCTGTTGCGCCGGCGTCAGATACGCTCTCAGCTGCAAGCCACTCGTGCGGGAATCATCGTTTGGAGCGCAGCACGAGCATCCAATGCGTACAGCTATCATTGCTTCAGCGAGCGCTTGCATTTTCGATCTGGCTATAGTCTATTCATGCAGATACAGTAGGCTCCAATTACAGTAAGTACAGTAGAGAATACGCGCCCTCCCTTATCACTGTCAATGCGCGCCCTATCTCGCCCTCCCCGCCTCCATGTCTTCAGCACCGACAGCGACGGCATTGACAGCAACTTGGTTCAAGCCTGGACCCGGACTGGGGAAGCCGTATCAATGCGAACTTGTCAATGCGAACTCGGTACGGCCACAGTGTTAAGCGAAGCCTCCATGAATTGCGCTCGAGCTCAACTGATGCCAGTGAGACGGAACGTGCACAATCCTACTGTTGCATCTGTATCACGTACTCGTCGAATTAAACAGTCGAAAACTACGGCTACAAAACGCGGGCGCGCGTCATGATCAGGTATACACAACCACATCATGCAACCGTCCCTTCTGAACGGCCTCCTCCAGCTCCCTCGCCGAGCCGGCAGAGTCGAATCCACATTGCCGCAGGCCGAGCACCTGCAGCCGTCTCCAGCGAGACCACTGCACGCGGTCGATCGCGCGCTCGTCGCCCTCGTGCGCGACGGGGTCCAGCATCCAGGGGTTGAACGACAGGTCGACGAACGTCAGCAGCGGCAGGAGCGCGGGCAGGCGGTGCAGCCCCGCGAGAGGCGTGGGGAGCGCGAGGAGCGCGAGCCGCGTGAGCGTTGCGGGGAGGAGCGAGAGGAGGGGCGGCGCGAGCGGCGCGCTGAGCAGGATGAGCGTGTGCAGTGGCGTGCTGGCGTCCTCGTCGTCGTCGTCCCAGTCCCATTCGCGCGTGGGCGCCGCCTGCGCAGCCGTATCCGCCGAGCCCAGCACGCCCGCGCGCTGCAGGAACTGCGCGCCGTACGACCGCGCGAGGACAAGCTCGCCGCCGACGCCGCCCGCGGGGTTGCGCGCCAGCAGCGCGCGCACGCCGTCGGCCGATAGCGGCGCGTGCACGGCGGTGTGCAGCATCACCTGCCGCCTGAGATGCACAGGCAGCTCCGGCAGAATCTCCAGCACGACATCCGTCTCCTGCGCCAGGATGGTCTCCAGGCACATCTGCACGAGGCTGTCGCGCGGCGGCGGCGCGAAGCAGAGTTCGAGCGCCAGCGCGCGGTCCAGCGCGTCTTGTTGTTGTTGTTGGTGGCGCGGGGTGTGCGCCCAGGAGCGCGGCGCGGGCGGGCCGGGCGTCGGCTTGGTGCGTGGAGGAGGGGGGTGTGGTAAGATTAATGAGAGGGACGGACGCGGGGAGGCGGGGAGGGCAGATACCAGAGGCGGGAGCGTCGGACCGCCCGACGCGAGTGCTGCGGCGCGCGCGAGGCGCACGCGGTCGGCGTTGAGGCCGCGGCGGAAGTGTTCACCTCTACAGAGCGCAATGAGCAACGAGGATGCCGGTGGGAAAATGGAACGAGCGGACGGACGGACGTACCGGAGAGTGTGCAGCAGATGGTTGACCTTGCGATTGGGCGCGCCGTTCGTGGGTGCAGCAGAAGACGACGAGCCGGGGGCAGAAGACGAGAACATGACTGCGCTCAGCGGCGCCTGGCACTTTATGAAGCTCGGGGCTCGGGGGCTCGGGTGCGGAGCGATGACTCGGACTCGGTCACAGCCAGACGGCGCAGTCAACCGGCAAGAACGTGGAGGCTCAGCAGGTTCAGCCTGTGGTGCTCGGCGACGACGACGGCGCGCAGCCGGGGAGCCTGGTCATCGGGCGAGCGGGTAAAGCAGCTGCGCGCGTTCAAACTCCGTTCCATGCCTCTTGGTCCCGGCCACGAACCATGCGTCCTCTGGATATATTGGACCTCCGTGTGCTACCTCTGAGCCTGCTGCTTACTAATTTGTGGATAGTTTGCTTTCATCTGCGCGCATCGGACGAGCTCCAGCGATGTCTGCTGGCGGCTTTCCGAGCTTTTCCTGGCAGTCCGCGCTCTTTACGCTCGAATGGTTCCCGCCTTCAAAGAACGGATGCTTGCACTTACTCCTTTGACGCGCTCTTGTCCATCTACTGCCGCTGATTGCCCGATATCGTTGCCCGTCTGTCTCCACTGCGCATCCTATGCCTGCGTCGACCCTGGCCAGTTCGCATCCAAGTCAGCGTTCCGACAATACCTACCGTGCAGATTACTTCTCTCAAGTCTGGGTTGGCTACGAGCCTGAACACTCTCCGGCCGTCAAATCTGGAACTGCGTCTTTCAGCGCCAGCCGAGCAGTATATATTCGCCGCCCACCCGGTGTCACTCGCTGCTTTCGTCTTCATGCGGTCTGGCCGATCGACGGAACCGTGATATCGCTGATCAACTTCTTGTCTGTAAAAAAAATTAGTTGGACTCCGCACTGTATAAAGTCCGATTTGACCCGCCCGTCGAGCGTGCCGACTTAATCATTTTCGCTGACTCCTACGACGCGCTCGTCACTGTGCCTTCTGCGTCGCTTCTGCTAGACCGACCTCGAGTTTGTCAACGCCGTCCCATTTAAACCTGCTCCTCGACTGCTCGCACACGGCCCGTCCTTCCTTCGTCTCCCGCGAGCGTTGTCGACCTCGACCAGTTGGCATCCGATGTCCGGGTCAGCGCTCCGACTTACATGGTGCTGAGACTACAGTGCGTCTCTCAACGCTGGACTGGCCGCGAGCCGGCATCGCCTTTCATTGCCTATCTGATTTAGCTACTTCGTGCGTTTTGGCCGGATGGACCCCTCATATCTCTCCTGAACCTCGGGGCCTGTGGGGATTGGATGTCACGGCGCTTCTGCGCTGGGCCGGTTCTCTCTTGCCGTTTGACCCGCCCGTCGAGTGTGCCTTGCTTATCAACGCAGGTGCATTTTCGCTAAATTCTATTGTACGACGGGCTCGTTACCGCGCCTTCTGCTAGACTGACTTCAAGTTTCTCAACGCCTACCCACTTAGATGTGCTCCCCGACTGCTCGCTCGCACATTGCCCGTCCTACGTCTCCCGCGAGCTCCGACATTCACGTACAGGTACACACTACATACTGTACGTCTCTCAACTCTGGGCTTGCCACGAGCCTGAACACTCTCATGCCGTCGGACTGGATACGAACCATCGCCAGTCGAGCATTGAGGAGTCTGCGAATATCCAGTCGTTCGGATTTATGTAACTATTCCTCGGCGCTTGCGTCTTCATCGTTCCGGCGGATCGTAAGGGCCCTGATAACGCTGTTCAACTTCAAATTGGTGCTTGTGGGGAACGGATATGCTTCTGCGCTTCGTAGATGGCTAGTTCTCTCCAGTGTCCGAGCGAATGGCAACTGCTTTCAGGCTATGAATTTCGGAACGTCTGCTGGCCGGCTTCCCGTCCTCTTCCATGTGCACATGTCGCGGAGAACGCCTTGCCTAGTCCTACCCAAGCAGGTCTGCTTGCGCTGATTTTCCTGAGGCGCTTTTTACTGTGCCATCTGCCGAAACCTCTAGCTGCTGCGAAAATCCCATTCAACTGCTCCTCGTTGCCCAGCACCACCGTTCAAGTCTTTCGTCCTGCGAGCACCTCGACTGTTCGCAGCAGAGCTCCACTGGCAGTTGGCAACATACATACTGTGCTGTGCAGACGTTGGTTGTCTCTTTGGCGACTCTGTGCTATCGGACAGGAGTCAGCCCGTGAACGTCCCGCGGCATTCAGTGGCAATGGAGCCGTGCTCTGGTCTTGTTCGCGTCTGTTCGCTGCTTTCTTCTTCTATTCTGGTTCTGGCTGTGGCTGAACGGGATATGGCAACCGCGAGAATGAAATACTGTACCTATCAAACGTCCAGGGCGAAGCTTGCTACTAGTAAATGCGACTGTACGCGTCCCTTCTCCTACTGTACTCTACTCTGCTCTTCCGAACCCGCCAACTGCTAAACAGCTTCCCCCGCATCCGCGCCCGCAAGCCGCTCCCGGACGACCCTCTCACTCGTCTCCCACAACTCCGCCGCGAGCGGCGCCCACGTCCCGTCCGCCATGAGGTCCGCCCACCGCGCCGCGCCCACGCGGCCCGTGACCCCCTTCTCAATCACACCGCCGTGGAGTTTCGCCACGTCGGAGGGCGGGAGGGTTAGGGCGTGGATGACGGCGCGCGCGGCGGATTCGGGCGAGGATTGGATGAGACGGAAGAGGAGCCGCGCGAGAAGGGGGAAGGAGGCGAGGCCGGCGAGGCCGCCTTCTGAATGATGCGTGGGGGGTTAGCCCGATATGTGAATACGGAGAGGAGGACGGAGGACGCACCGGACCCCACGGCGCCCGGGTCGACCACGAGCGCGGTGATCTTCGAGCCTGAATCGCGTAGGCGGCGCGCGAGCTCGCGCGTGTAGAGGCATTGTGCCAACTTCGAGACACCTATCCGTTGCGCAGAGAGTTCGGTTCTCGTCAGCGGTGGAGTCCTGACTCGGAGTGGCAGGGAAAGAGACGCACCGTAGCGCGTCAACCTGCCGAGCGCGCTCTCGCTCTGCAGCCCGCGGTTGATCGCGTCGACTGAGTCAAAGCGGCGGTCTTTGCTGGGCAGGTGGTACGACCCCGAGCCAATCTGCGCGCGGTTTGGCGAATGCTCGGCCGCTGAGAGGGCTCGGAGTGAGAGCTCACCGTGATGATGCGCACGTCCGCGCCGGGGAGCTGCGACGTCTTCTCGAGCAGCGGGAGGAGCTCCTGCGTCAGCACGAAGTGGCCGAAGTGGCTACCGGGGCTTCAGTAATACACAGGCGGCATTAAGTCGGTATGGTACGCACTTTGTGGCCATCTGCTGGAAGACACCGTCTTCGTTCAGGGCGTACTCCCATGAGGCCAGTCTGCGGCAAGTGAGCGGAATATGTCATGTTTCTGTCAACGGTTTGCACACGCACTGAGCAGCATTGTTCACTACATCCCCGGCCAATGAGCTTGCGAAACTGATAACCAGTCCGACGTGACGCACCAAGAATGTCTAACCGCTCAACGCCAGTCGCCAGAAAATCCTGCACGGCTTTATGCGCGAGGCGGACGGTCGAGAGGTCCATCTTGACGTACACCGCCGCGCCGGGGAATTCTTTTGCAGCCTTGCGCCCCGCGGCCTCGTTGCGGCCCGCAACGTACACCGTCGCGCCGAGCTCTGCGAGCTGGCGGTAGATGCGCAGCCCGAGGCCGGTCGTGCTGCCTGTGACTAGGGCGACTTTGCCCGCGAGCGGCTGCACGAGATGGTTCAGCGAGAGTGAACTGGAAATAGGCTGCGAGTCTGACCTTGTCTTTTTGCGCTGTAGACATTTGCAAGGGTCTTGGAAGCTAGGAGCGGCACTCGGAGATATGGTGTCCATCAGGATTGTACCCAGGATACCTATATAAGCACTGGAGGACGCGCGTCCTTGCTCGCCAATCGCAAGGCACGCCTCTGCACGGATTGGGAAGGATTTGCCGAATGATTCTTTCGTGAGGATGACAAATCCTCGACGACAGTGATCGCGATTGGTGAGAATGTTGATCGATGACCAAGTGATGACCAACCTTACATACTTTCCTTGCGGATGCAAAATAGTCTGACGCGGTCACGTGGTTGTGTTCACGAACCCGGGCTCTGCACAGTACACGAACCCGGAGTGCATGCTTCCACACGGAACCGGGTCCTGGAGGCTGTGATCCCACGCAAATCTGAAGGGGTGTGATGCAACACGAATCTGGGCTTTGTGGATCTCGTTTCACGCGTGAAGTTTGTGATGCCTCCAGCGAGTGCATTCCCGCCAAAGAAGTGCTGATTACAGCCGCAATTGGCGCGCTTTTTAGTAAATTGGGACGTCCCTTCAGATGACAATGCATGCAATTCATATACACTGGCCCAAGATAACTTTGAGATGCAGTGTATGAATAGAAGCTGAGAACCGGGTTCGTTCGCGGGCGGCTAGCCCATCTGAAACCGGGCCCGAAGTTATTAACCCGGTAGGGTCACGTGGTCGCGTGCAAGACAAGAATCCGGAGTTTGTGATGAAGTGAATTCGCCCCAGTGTGTGAAGTTACACTGGGCTGTAACGCCTACTGTGAGAGAATTTGCAGACTGCTAGTCCATGTGAAACCGCCCCCGCACTGTCAACCCCGTCAGGGATGAATTCTCTTCGGAGCGACGTGCCGTTGCCGCTTCAGACGCCCAGCGGTAGAATAAAGTCGTGCCGGGATTGGCAAGCATCCCGCCCCTGCGCGTCGTACGTCCCACCTACATGGTGCTTCCAGTCCCACCCGGAGAGGAGACGCTTGCCCTGATCTCAGCAGCCCGTGATGCTCACATTGAAAAGGTGCAGCTCATCGGGACCGCGCATCGCAGAAGGTGATTCTGATAATCAATTTCCGCGACAGCTCGTCTACGGTGCGGCGTATCCTCGCTGTTGCGCGGCAACCGGGCGTTCTGATGACGATCGGAAGCCTGCGTAGCCACTCTATTTGTGAGGCCCGGCGCCTGGCAAGCCGTTTCAGCGCCTCACACTGCGTGCCAGATATACGACTACATGATTACGATCGGCGACGAGATAGAGCTCATATGGTCGCGCGAGCTGAGCATCACGGAGTTTGTGTACTTCGGCGCGCGATACTCCGCGTGGCTGGAGGCAACCGAAGAATTAATCTGTGCGTCTGAGTGTTTCCGAGGCTGACAGAGCACTGCGCGGTTGGCTTGTGGACAGCTGATGCATGCTATGCGATTGGCAGTTTGGTTTGGCGACCTGGAAAGCCGCGGGTGCAAAGTCCTCGGGGGGTATCACGCGTGTGAGTGGGCAACAGTTGACCATCGAAGAATTGAGTGATGATTATTGTGCAGTTTCCATTGTCGTTGGCATGGTCATGAGCCAATGTGTGCCATTGACCGTCTCTGCTCGAGCACAGAGTAATGACGGATTCGGGCGCAGCGCTCATTATCATGCGAACATGGGCGATTTGGAACGGCACGCGCGTTATCAAAGTGGTCCTCGGGCTCTTCTATGCGGTCGTCGTCGCAATCCCGTATATCAGCGTGCAATGGATAACCAAAACGACCTGTACGCACCTAAGAAGCGGCGCTACAAGTAATAGCGTAACGTTTTAATCCTAGTCTACTCAATCCACACCCTCGCACCCTGGCTCCACGGCTGCGCGATCTATTCGCCGTATCGCCCAGTATATATCGGTTGGATCATGTTCTGCTGCACGGATTTCGGTGAGAGTGTGAGTGGCACGCCGCAGCGCCGAGCTAACGCGGATGTAGTGCTGCTAGGGCTGACCGTGGTAAAAGGCTGTCAACAACGTGAGCCACCCTATGACATCGGATAAATTGTGTGACTGACCGGCCATTGGAAGTGAGACCTAATTCAGCTCGCCTTACTGTAGCACTGTATCGAGACGGTTTGTGAGAGACTGAGCAGAAGACGGTTGCTGACTGGATTTCTCACCAGCATTTTCGATCTTTTCCGTCGTATTAGGTGAGTTAGCATACAAAACATCGGAACGTACATTTCTTAGACCTTCTCCCAGTGCTTGCCATCGCAAATTTGACGGTGACGCTCGTAGCAGCCGTACGCAAAGTTCCGTGAGACCGCGATGACTCGCGTATTGATCGTTCCCTGTGTGCAGAAGCACGACCAGGTTCTGTTATACGGGTAAGCCCTGAATCTCTCCACCGAGGCAGGTGTCATCCCGCTGACGCGTACTGCCCATCAGCGTCGAGAGGATGTTACACACCATGCTTGCGTGTCGTATGATGCTCAATCTCCGGGATACAGCACGAAGAACGGTGATGGTGTCTGATCTGGAGACTGTAGAAGATACGGTAGCCTTTCGCCGTGACACGGAGTTGCATGAGCTTCGGCGACGAGATTCGGCACCGGGAAATGCTAGTGCTGTACCAATTAACAGCGACTCGAATACCTGCGTGCAGTCCAGTAATACCCTATAGTCTTATTCAATACCAAATGTTGTAGTTGGGAGAGGAAAATGCGTACGTGAGAGCGGACGAGAATACAATTGCGAGCCTTGAGGCCGAGTGGTGGAATTCGGGCCACAGCTAAACATTGACTGGGCTCCTGGCGGAGCCTCAAAAATGTATAGCAAGCGTATCGAACAATGAAACATAGCGACGCTTACTCAGCTGGTCGGTAAAGACGGTGTACAGCGACACCGTTCGACAGAGTTGAACGTGACCGGATCAAGCGGGCCACTTCAAACCCCGACCAACACGTCTTCCTCCTCGTCACCAAGCTTGACACAAGCCTCTGCTTCGTCAACGCGCTGCGTGCTCCATTTTTTCCAATCAAAAGCTGATTCTATACTTGGTCTTCAACGCCTTGTTTGCTCCTAGCTGTGCTCGAGTCGCGGAACAGTTGCGAGTCGGACCCTTGCACCAACACAGCTAGTCTAAACGGCGGAGGAACCGAGCTTCGTTCTGCACGGATTGTCTTTCGAATGCGCTTATCGACACTTCTACGCCACGACTCTACATTGTGCCCGAGAATTCCTGGCTTTATTCCCGACGGTGCTGATTTTCGTCCCCTATGATTCAGTATCGAAGATTGTCTGAGTTCTCTGGCATGCGCAACTGCTGGATACAGCCTCCCATAGAACGGTTGTGGAGGCCTGGACTAGCGGCAGAGCGCGTATCGACTGCAATGAACCTCATAATCACCGCTATCGCAGCCTGCTGGCATTCTGTCACTGCTTTCTTCCTATCAGTCTTCTTTTTCTGACCAGGACTCGCCGAAAGTGGCTATTTGTTCCATCCCCGGCCCCGGGAACGGCAGGAAGCTCGCGGATGAAGAGATGTACCGCCCTCTAGTACACGCATGCAAGGCACCGTCAAACGAGGGCGAGACGGCTCGGGCTGCTATATATTCTTACAGAGACCTTCACATCTGTAGCGGACTAGTCGACGATGGTCCCCGAGTCTGCGGAAGTCTTGATCACGGCGGCCCAAGATGCGCAAACGCAAAAGGTACGCTTCACTCTCATATTGTCCTCCAATGCGCTTCACCACTCGTCGTAGTTTATCTTAGGTAGGCTCATTGGCTTACTGCATCCACTGCAGTCGCTCTAATAATCTATCCTCTGAAGCCTGCGTCGCGGCTCTATTTGTGAGTTTGTGCGACCTTCAGCTTCCAGCACTAAGCCCGATTATCAAGATATACGACTACATCATCACATTCACCGACGAAGTCGAGCTCATCTGGCCCTCGAAATTGAGCATCACTGAGATTGTATTCTACGCTGCGCGCTACACTGCTTGGCTCGAGATAATCGAGGAAATGATCTGTACGTCTGATTGGTTTCGGCCCCTCCGCACAGCGCCACTAATGTCGCCCTCAGTTTGGTACGGTGATCTGGACGGCCGCGCATGCAAGATATTTGGAGGGTATCATGCCTGTGCGTAATTTAAAAACTGCCTCCAGGCTCTGATAGGTCGTGCTGCAGTTTCCGTTGTGGTGGGCATGGTCATGAGTCAAAGTGAGTTTTCTCATGTCGAGGCCTGGGAATGCCATGTGCTTACAATGCCTTCGATTTTTGAGCTCTCATCATCGTCAGAACCTGGGCGATCTGGAACGGCGCGCGCGTGATCAAATTTTCCTACACAATCTTCTGCTTGTCCGGACTCGGCTTCTGCGCGTACCTCAGCGTGGAGTGGATGGAAAACACGACGTGTGAGTGCGGCGCACCTTATAATCAAGGATATTAGGCAACTCTCTAACACCTTAGTCAGTGCAGTCCTTGTGACCGGCACGCTTGCGCCGTGGCTACACGGGTGTGCTATCTCTGCGCCCTATCGTCTCATCTACGTGGGCTGGGTTCTATCATGCGCCTCCGATCTTGGTGCGCCCACACTTTATGCGTGGTATCCCCAATCGGAACTCTTGCAGTTTTGATTGGATTGACCGCGGTCAAAGGCTGGCAACAACGTAAGCCTCCCTGAATTCAATCAAGAATGTGTTAACTTAGATGTAAAACTAGTTCGTCCGGGATCTGCTCGTCTGACGGTGCTACTCTATCGAGACGGTATGTACCATCTACGCATTCACCTGTGGAGGATAGCAGACTGCTGACTCGGACGTCGCGCATTCTTGTCACCTAGCCTTTGTAATATTTTCCTTCGTCCTCCGTGAGTCCACCAAAGTCGAGTAGCTCACGCAACGCCATGTGCCGATACCATGACATTCAGTTCTCGCCGTCGCAAATCTCACGGTGACGCTGGTAGCGGCGGTACGTAGGATCGGCGCATATTCCGAACGCATCTGAGATGTATGTTCTGTCCTGCAGGAACACTACCAGGTTTTGCTATATGGGTACGCCATCACCGGTGTCGCTGTCGCCAGGCTAATGGGAGTGCCACCGTTACAGATTCGAGAGGATGCTGTACACAATCCTGGCGTGTCGCATGATGCTGAACCTTCGGGCGATGGCGCGAGACACGGCCGCATCGGATACAGTGGCGCCAGGGCTGCTCACCAGCGGCCAGGCGTTGAATTTCCGCCGCGAGCCAGGCGATGGGTATGAGCTCTCGCGCCGGGATTGGGTAGCGGTATTGGAGACCGCACCGGGCGTGTGAAATTTCGAAAGTCTGGCGCACTTGTTGTACGACAACCGAACCGCACACGTTTTTTCCAATTTCAAGACAACGTGATTGAAAGTGACCTTTTTCAAGGTATTGGGTGTGCGCGCTTAATGGAGCAGAAACGACCATGATCTTCGATAGTCCTAGATCATGCCCTTAGGTATTTGATTTGTCATTGATGTGCACTGCAATTCATTGCTTTACAAGTGCATAAGCTATTCACGTCGTTACACAACAAGCGTCGATTCAGTGACCGTAACCCATTCCTGCCGCGACAGCTCATACGCGTCGCCAGACGTCCCGGGCTCGCCGTTGTTGTTGTCAAAGGCGATCGTCTGGCCCGTGGCGAGCGGCACCAGCGACGCGGCAGGATCGCGCGCCGTCGCACGTAGGTTCAGCAGCATGCGGCACGCCAGGATCGTGTAAAGCATTCGTTCGACCCTGATGAAGACAAAGGCATCTCGGTATGAGCTAGACGTGCGTCACGTGAGGGCGAGGCTTACCCGTATAACAGGACCTGGTAATGCTCCTACGCAGATGATTTATCAGTTTCGGCGCGCAGTCTGTTATGAAGAGCTCGCGCACCGCCGCTGCGAGCGTCACCGCGAGATTTGCGATGGCGAGCACTGCGAAGATGAGATGCAAGTTCGGCGCTTCCGGGATTGGGATCGACTCACTTAGGACGATGAAGAAGATTGCAAATGCTGCGACATTGGGTCATCAGTGCATGGTCCGAGACGTGCCATCGTGCGACGGACCGTCTCGATATAGCGATACTGTCAGGCGGCTTGAACCTGGCTGCACTGGAGGTATCGCGTGAGCTCGTGTGTTTTGTTAGGCGTAGGGGACTTAAGATGCTGCCAGCATTTTATCGCGGTCAGTCCGAGCAGCCCTGCGACGGGGAGACGGCTGAGTAATCGGACAGCCTGGTACAGGTATACCGTGCGCTTACCGACATCGCAGCAGCAGAATAAGATCCAGCCCACATATACGTAACGATATGGCGCTGAAATAGCGCAACCCTGTACCCATGGTACGAGTGAGCCGGTCGCATGAACTGCAAAGTCGAAGCTGTGAGGACGGGAGATCGAAATAGCGACTCGGAGGCGCGTACAGGTAGTGTTGTTCATCCACTCCACGCTGAGATACGCGCATATAGCCAGACAAGTTGAGCAGAAACTGATGAAGGCGACTTTGATCACGCGCGTGCCGTTCCAAATCGCCCACGTTCTGACGATAATGAGGGCTGGTGGCGCGGCCAAGCTTAGGACATAGATATCAATGCCGAGTACGAAAAAGAACTCACATTGGCTCATGACCATGCCAACAACAACGGAAACTGCAGCCTAATCAGATGGGGCAGAGACAGACATATTGTGAACGACGCACATGCGTGATACCCTCCGAAAATCTTGCATGTGTGCCTATCCAGATTACCATACCAAACTGAGCACGCGATGAGCATAGCGTCAGCAGCGCCGGTGCGCAGTTAGACGCACAAATCATCTCCTCGATGATCTCGAGCCAAGCGGTGTACCGCGCGGCGAAGAAGATGACCTCTGTTACGCTCAACGCCGAGGGCCAGATGAGTTCGACTTCGTCGCCGAGTGTTATTATGTAGTCATATATCTGAAGGATCTCTATCGGCCAAGGCGTCGCAAAAGCAGCACAAACTCACATATAGAGCCGCCACGCAGGCTGAAGTGACGGTAGCGTCAGAGCGTCTTTAGTGCAGGGAACTCGATCCTAGCGCACCGTAGACAGTCTGTCGCAGAGCGTTAGAATGTAGTACACGGCGCTGGGCAAGCCGCCATGCACCTTTTCAGTATGGGCGTCCTTAGCGGCTACGATTAACGTCTGCGTTGCCTCGGGTAGGACCGTCATCTGCAAGGGGGACGAGCACAGAGCATCGCGGAAGCCTTTGGTAATCGTGACGATTTTAAGAGCGAAGCTGCCGCGCGCGCCTGAGCACCGCAACGGCATGCTCCAAATAGAAGTCCCTCCGGGGATTCGTGGGCGCCTTGCACGGTTCTAGGAAACTGTAACAGACGATTTAGGCGCTAGAGAACCAGAGAACCAAACAGGTCTGAGGTCAAACAATACCACAGTGTCCATTCCCTTCCCTGGCCGCACCAACCTCCACCACTTAAGCGCGAAAGGAAGCGAGTGCTACGCCCCCAGTTACATGACGTTGCCGCCTTGACCTTGAAACAGCCGATATGGTGTCTGGGGCCGATTTTCGCAAATATGGGCGCACTGTCATCAGTTTTATGCCAATCTAACGCATTGTGATCCTGCGCTGTCTGACGAGCTCACCTAACAGAGGCCTGGTTGATAGAGCCCGAATCTTCCGGTATCAGCCGTTCAGATCCTCATAGTCCGCTGAACGGATTGCATACGGTCGAAGAGCAAGAGAAATCCTGCAAGTCAGATGGTCTACAAGCGGCTGACAGATGGTTGGTGCCGCGGAACAAGACGCGTTGCCGGAGTTTGAAAACGCCGCACCTCTTCCCACGATTACACGCTCGTTTGATGACTGCAGTCTATGTCTGAGCGCCGTCGCGTCAAGTGCCACGGATGGAATCTGCGCGCATGCTAGCTCTATGCGCGACTCCTGGTCTGGCGACGAGTAACTTCCTGCTCTGGCACCCAAAGGCACCCAAGCGCAACGCCGTCTTTTGGGCATCTGATCCAGCGTTGTCCTCCACTCCTCCTGGGCTTCTGCACGCATTATTTGGACGGAAGGCCTTCCATTAATTAGGGAGTTCCTTGTGAAAACCATATTTTAATCCGTCTGGCGAACTGGCCAGCGCAGCTTGTTCACGATCCCGGGCGGTGGATCTTCCTTTCACGGACTTAGCTTCAACCATGTGCGGCCCGCTCCTCTTCGCTCCAGTCCTTGGCATGACGGCGCTGATAACAGTTTCGCGGGTCTCGTCCGGAGATATGTGAATTATTGACACTGGATGGCATCGCCCTCGGCGCACAGTTTGGCTTTTACACCACCTTGATAGCAGCACTCATTAGCATATCCTTTATGTAAGGCTGCCATCTGCGCACACCCAACCGTGACGTACTCATGCAGCGTGGACGTAGTCTTGCATACTTGGGCTCGCGAGCTCCTGCTACTCTGGCGGTGAGCATCGGCGAGATCATGTTTGGAGGTTGGTTACATTTCTAGCGCCTCGCTCCCTCCGACCGGTCCAACTAGAGGTTATATAATTAACGGATTGTTTACGGCGATCGCTAGTCCTGTTCAGCCCATCAATGGAGGACGATTTGAATACGCTTGCCGCTGCCCGGGACGTATATATACAAGGTACGACTCCAGTGTCTTTCAGATGGCCGTCGTGTCTACATATGCTTACTGTCTGGGCAGGTCGTCGACTGTGCGCAATATTCGACTGAACAGTAGTAATGCCGCGGTCGCTTACCATCTCCTCAGAAGTGTGCAACGCACGCTGTGTGTGCGTGACCGTCTTGGCCGTCTGCACTCACCGTCTTTCGGTCTCACTCCCTCGCAGTTTACGACTTCGCGCTCACCATCGGCCAAGAAATCGGGCTCGTATCGCCATCGAAGCAATTGGGCCCGGCCGAGGTGTTATACTACGCCTCGAGACACTGGCTGCTGCCGGACAGCTTGCTAGGACTAATGTGTCCGTGGAATGCGCTACAGGTATGTCAGCCTCAACGGGCTATGGGTTCAGCACGATGCACTGGTCGTTAATCTCGTACAGCGTTCACGTACTTCTCGCTCATGGTTAGGGCAGCTTTTTTGTGCACATGCAGAAGGTTGCGCTAACGACAGCTGTACCTGTCGCCATTGCAAGCCTGATGGTGACGCTCTTCGTCTCGGTACGATAATTTCCATAGCCTGCATTTGATTCTGAAAGCTCATACGCAAATTACCGCATCCTGCTTTTTGGTTGAGTCACTGGAAAATGTACCTTCAGTTTCTTCTCAGAGACTGACGACATGAGCACGGAGCAGATCCTCTACACCATCGGGACATGCGTGGCACGTCGTTCTGAATCTGCGCGCCGCTTTCGCACCGCGCAGGGGTACGGGAGGTTTGGAATCAAGACAGTGAGTGCCTCGAGGCACTCACACATGTATATAACAATCTGGAAATCGGAAGAACATGAGGTTGACATGAGGGAAAACAACAATGGGGAATCGGGCACTGAGAACGGAAGGCGTCTGAACGACGAGCATGTGGCTGCCATGTGTCTCACATTCCGATACTCCCCCTCAGCCACGATATGCGAGTCCAATGCGTGCACGAAGTTCCTCGAATTGAACGCGAGGCAACGGCTTCGTGAAGAAATCGGCCAGGTTGTCTGCGGAGGCAACGTGCTCGAGCTTGACGTCTCCAACAGTGATATGGTCTCGTATGAAGTGATGCGCGATATCGATATGCTTGGCTTTCGAGTCGCTGCGGTGAGCTAATGCAGCCGAAATCGCACTCGTGTTGTCCACCAGCATGGTCGAGGGTCCGCTGGGTGGAAAGCCGAGCTCACGGAGTAGCGTGCGTAGCCACAGCAACTCGGACGTTGCACCACTGGCTGCGACGTATTCAGCTTCCATTGACGACTTTGCAACTGTACGTTGCTTGCGGGACGCCCATGACACTGGCCCATTCGCGAGTTTGAAGATCTGACCCGAGATAGATTTTCGGTCGACGACGTCTTGAGCCCAATCCGCGTCCACATACGACTCTAGCTTCGGTGTGCCGTTTCCACGCGTGTACACGATGCCCACGTCCCGCGTGCCTTTCAGGTACCTGAGTACCCGTTTGGCAGCGGTCATATGAATCGGGCCTGGGTTCGCGAGGTGCTGGCTGAGCTGCGATGTCCGAAGCTGGATGTCCGGACGTGATCCCCGCGCGGCATAATGGAGAGAGCCAACAATTTGCTGGTATTCGGTACGGCGTGCTTCGTCGATCTCCCCCTCAAACTGAGTCAGCTTGACGTTCTGGTCTGCAGCTGTTGGCGCGGGATTACAGCTCGTCATGTTGAAACGGGCAAGCATCTTGTCAATGTATAGCCCCTGCGTGATCGTCATTGTCGAGAGATCTGCGCTGCGTTGAATCTCCAGCCCCACAACCTGCGTAATGCGTCCAAGGTCCGCGATGTCAAAACGCTTGGAAATCTCAGACTTCAGCGCTTCGTTGTCCTCCGAGGAAGTAGCCAGCAGAGTCATATCATCGACGTGAACAGCAACAATCCAAAGTTTGTCGCCAGACCGACGGAGATAGACACAACGGTCGCTGAGTAGACGTGTGAAGCCCATAGCTATAAACGCAGCGTCCAGAGTAGCATTCCAGACGAGAGCAGACTGCTTCAAGCCGTATATCGAACGCAATAGCTCGAGAACCTCGTCAGAGCCGTCATGAATCCCTGGAGGCTGTTCCATGTAGATTTCTTCGGTCAACTGGCCGTTCAGGAATGCACCGACAACGTCGACCACTTGCACATCGAGTTGGAGCTCGGTGGCGATAGCGAGCATGCTGCGTAGCGTCTTGAGCCGCACAACAGGTGCAAAGGTTTCGAAGTAATCTACGCCCGCCTGTTGAGTGAATCCGCGTGCAACGAGACGCGCCTTGTATTTGACAATCTCGCCGCGATCGTTGCGCTTGATCTTGTAGACCCATTTGCAACTGATAGCACGACGTCCGGGTGGCAGTTTCTTGCGGAGAAACGTGCGGAAACGCCGTAGCTGCGCCATCTCGGCGTCCATAGCCTCGCGCCATTTGTGGGCGTCAGGACGACGCATTGCTTCGACGAAAGTAGCCGGTTCGTCGTCCAGGGTTTGCGCAGCGAATACGAAATCGAGGACGTCGTGCTCGTCATTGGTTTCCAGTTGTTCCGCTGCATCGTCTGTGTGCGGAACAGCTGGAGCGGCTTGTGCTTCGCCAGCGTGTTGGTGCTCGCGTTGCTCGCGCTCACGTTGGCGAGCCTTGGCCTGTCGCGAATCAGGGTTGGCGATCGCCTGATAGTCAAGGCGTGGTAGATCTGCAAGACGAGAGCTGCGTTTTGCGCCTTCAGCACGCGGGCGCACAGGAGAAGCGTTACGATGCGGCTGATGCTGTGCGACTGGTGCTGGTGAGGCAGGAACGGGAATGGGCGGAATTGGAGGTGCAGGCGGAGCTGGCATAGGCTGTGGCGGCGGCTGTGGCGGCGGCGGTGCCACTGCGGGAACCTTCGGTTGCAAGTCCTCCGATGCGACTGAGGGCGACTGTGGCTCCGCATCATCAGGTTGACGCGTGAATCCAGGGATCTGCTCAGGCAAAGGGAAGGGATCCTCGCGCTCAGCAAGGTCTACATTCTCCCCCTCAACTGGCA
The DNA here is from genome assembly GCA_037042885.1 of Auricularia sp. M12. Lineage (NCBI taxonomy): Eukaryota > Fungi > Basidiomycota > Agaricomycetes > Auriculariales > Auriculariaceae > Auricularia > Auricularia sp. M12. The sequence continues at coordinate 1,557,199 of CM073216.1, forward strand.
CGCGTGCGGCCGTAGGTCCCGCGGGCTGGTTGCTTTCGAAGACTACGCTGCGGGATAGCAGAATCTTCCCAGTGCTCGCCTTGTAATATCGATATGCGCGTGATTCTTCCGTAAAGCCTGTGAATATGTGTTCGACAGACCTATCTTCGAGTTTCGTGCGCAATTTCTTGGGAACGTTGATCGGGCAGAAATTGACACGCCGGAAAAATCGCGTCCCTTTCAAGATAAAGGCGACATAGCAAGACACAATACAAACTCGAATACAGTACTACCACACATCCCGACAACAACGAAGACCGCAAATCAACAAGAACAGCATCCCGAAATGGAACACGCGACGCACACCGGCAAGACCCGACATCTCTCCAGCATGGACAACTTGGCGACAACGGCTCGGCGACCACAATCCCTTCTATTGGACCTCAAGCACGACTCCCGGATTTGCCTTTCGAGACTCCCAGAGTATGCGCGAAGGACGAACGATCCGTCTCTAAGAGCAGGCGAGCATGTTCCGCGTTCGCCTCCCGAAAGTGTCCCAGCACACGACCGCGTGCTACTCCGGCAAAGACACCACGACCACGAAGGTGCGCAGTCGCCCTGGCTGCGAAGGAATATTCTCGACGCCGCTGTCTCCGGTTCCAAGGGATCACCAGCAACCGAGAACGATCCTGACTCATTCACCCAAAATCGTTATCGGCACCTGCGCATTCGCGAACACGTCACCCGCTGCGACCTCGGACCATATCCAGACCAGGGTCTAGGGCATCCTTCCTCTCTACTGTCCCTGAGCATGTGCACCCTGAGAAACCGGGGAAATGCGGAACACGAAACCCATACTAGGGGAATCCCGTCATCGTGATCGCAGCGCACTTTCCCACGGTCTATGGCGTCATCCAAACGGCAGGGCAGACCGCAGCACACTTGTGGACGATCGGTAGTCTTTCCTCGGAGCAAATTCTAAATCACACGCTCACTGGATCGGCCTCTCATTGGCTCCCGAGAATGGATTGCGCAACCCGCAGGCGCGCGCAGTCCGCATGTGACAATCGGGAACTCTTCCTATCGCATGGGCATTATCGGTACAGCTCGGGACATGGTCTTGATTGGCTTGGCATTCTCCTGTATAAAACGCGATAGGTAGTTAGGTAGTTTTCTCTTAGCACAGCGGCTCACGAGCATCCGGCTCACCAGTAGTTCAGTATCGCGCACTCCGGCGCCCAGTTCTTGTACTCGCACCCGTCCTCCGTTCTAGTCCGTACGCAATCGAAGTCTCAGTCACCCTCTGCCATCTCCGTTGGCCTCAAGTCTCGTTTTCCCACTTCCCTCGGTGCGTAGTCGCGACTTCCGTGATTGCACACCATCCTCCCTCCTCTCCTACTACGACTTCTCCATCCGAACCGTGCTACTTCTGTTCGTCGCGTTCGCACGCAGTCATAGACTTCGCCAGTGCAGCGACGAAGAAAAGACGCACTCCGTCTCACAATCACTGCGTGCGCGAGATATCTATCACCCCGCTGCCAGGCGCATCTATGTCATCTACTGCCTTCTTGACCCCGAGCAGCTGGCTCACCTAGCCAGGACGCATACACAAACTGATAATCAAATATATTGATCTAGACGAAAATCCTACATGATCTGGCAGCCGGCAAGACGAGAAGCAGCTGCATCGGCTAGCTGTGGCCAACTGATCAATGGCCAGGTCTTGTAGCCGGTGACCGCTATGTCAACTTGCCATGTACCAGTAAGCTATCTCTGGATTATGTAGATCTCAGCGCTGCTACAAGAACTGTCTGTGTTTTCCAACGCCAAGTAGACCATGTAGAAGCTGCCTGGAGGCAATTCGCTATATCACACCGCTTTTTGCTTGCGACGGCTAGTTATCCGACGTTCGTAATCGCTTCGCTCCAGTATAAAATCCTTAATTCACGTAATGTAGGCAAAACACTAATTCACATCGTCCCACGTCGTCCACACACACGTCCACACACAGATGACTACGAGCACGACGAACCCTACCACCACCGCTAATGGCACACTCGAGCTTACTCCAGGGCTGGCCCAGCTCTTGGCTACACTCCTCGCCGCTAATCAGGGGTACATCGTCAGCCAGGGCGTTCGAGATGAAGCACAGCTGACATTACCTCCAGTGCAGTTTCTTCTGCGGCGCCAGCAGCGCAGTCACTGCCAACGCAGACCCAGGCCTCGTGCGCAAAGCTAAGCCGTGATAATCGTACGATGCTGACGCGCACTCAGCACGCCCGACGCGGTCCAAGCGTTGCTGCTCCAGCAGCTAGCAGCCTCGAACGACTTCATCCAGAAGCAGACGTCCACGATTGCAGCGCTGCAGACGGATATGACGGCCTTGAAGCGAAGGCTGGACGAGCAAGGCAGCGAGGAAACCGGGCGAGGGTCCGGAAAGCGCCATAAACCGCGGGCCTGGTTCAAAATGACTCTCAAGCAGCTATCGTCTCATGGTAAGAAAGCGGCACTGCAGAAGCTTCGTGTACGTTCACAGTGACAGCGATGCAGATCCATAACTGACTGGTGTGTTGAAGAAACTCGTTGGGACTGTTGTTGACGAGGCGCTGTGGATTCGAAAGAGAGAGTTCGATGATGCTGACGAAGAAAGCTCAGATGAGGAGCTCGCAGAGGATGAGCGTGAAGCTGCTCGTAAGGAAAGACTCGAGAAGCGCACCGTGCGCGCAACATGGACCAAGCTCCCTGGACCAAACGACATCAGGGACGACGACAGTGGCGCACATTCGTTCCAAGTGGATCTTACCGTAAAGCACAGCGATGAGGCGAACAAAGACCTATTCAACCATGTTGTAACCACTGTGCGCAGCAGGTTGGATGTGAGTGTCTGTCCAACGCTCTTGATTAACTGCTCACATACATGTTGAAGGAAGAACGCATTACGCCCGCGCACATCACGGACTGTCCTGAAATCAGCACCGAAGTCATCGAGTATTTATTCCGGAAACGATTCGAAGTCTTGAAGGCCGAGTACAAGGTTCAGACGCAAGATGTGGCGGCTGCGAAGCGCAAAGTAAAGAATCACAAGTCGCGCATGCGGTCGCTGCAGGCATACGTGAGCGGTAGCGACTTCCGACTAGTGCACGACTGACCAGTGACCGGACCACAGAAGTACGAGACCCGCTCCAAAGCGGCCTTGATCTTCAAGCGGACCTATGGACGATGCCCGACCGCAATCTTGGACCCTGATTTCATGAGCGGCGAAGAGTCAGCAGGCGAGGACGAGGAGCTCCTCAAGACGTACTATGATGCGGCCAAGGTTCCAGAGGACGATCGTACGGGACCGCATCGTACGCTGGTGGTTGGCACACACCGCCTGAAATGGCGCGCAGCGGTTAGTTTATATCTGAATGTCAGCCCACGTACTCACCTGGCGAAGTGGGTCATGGTCGTTTACAAGAAGCTGGACGAGATATATCAACAATTCGAGACACGGGTCGCCAGCACAAGAAGCGCGTACCGTGCGGCCGAGAAATCACGGAAATACCAAAAACAACGCCTCCGCCATGCATGATAGATTCATGGTGGGTCCTTAATCACATTCTTGAGTGTCCCGAGGGGTGGAATAGCGTACCAGACCCAGAGGGCTGGGGGCCAATCGATGTTGAGGAGAAGAACTGGTTGGCAGCGCTGGCAGCTTAAGGCTTGGTCGCAGCAGCACGCGTAGGAGCGTCAGGTTGTGAGCAACATGGGAAGGTCTTGTTCATCACTAAAGCATCATGTCCGCACTTTATACGCTACTAGACTGCGGCGTAATTAATCAGTTCCGTGACCTACATCATGCTCGGGATCGCATACCTCTGTTCTGGGAGCTACCTCAACGCCGAACGCGATGCTGTGTGCATGTCAACAAGATTGCATCAGTTGTGCATGTGCGCACCCTCTCCAGCGACACCGTCATCCAAAGGTCTGGATCTTCATACCGCGCGCGAGCCACTTGACAGACTATATCCTCGATAGCAACAACTTTGAACTCTTTGTATCTATCGACATGCCAATACTCGACCTCCACCTCAGGGCTGTATTAGTTTATATCAGCTCAATGGACTATGTCTAAATACGAAAGCGTGACGCACTAAGTTGACCAGCTACCCCAGCCATCATGAAGAAGGCCTGCGTTGCAGGCCTTGAATGTCCTGACGGTCGCAAACGTGCGCTGCATCGATAGATGGCTGTGGGTAAAGATGTTAAGTACCTCGCCATGCTCTGAGCGGAGGTTTGCGTCTGAGCTGCGATGACGGAGCTTTACGAGCGCCGATGCAGAAGCTCCGTTGGACGATGCGGAGTGGATTCGGCGTCCGTCGAGGATCAAGAAGGCATGTGGCTGGGCGTAGACTGAAAGAGCGGTGCTGCCTTGGGCGTGTTGGCGTGCGTCAAATGCTGCATGGACTTGGAAGCCTGATGCCCGATAGTGGCAGATCAGCGACTGCTGCTCCCGGGCAGACAGATATGCAGGCTGCGCAGGTGGTCCGACGCTGATGAAGTTGCACTCGCCGACGAGCTCTGCAAGTTGAGGTGATCAAACTGTTCACTTCGACCGATTATTGATGCAGCGTACCGTCATCCCTCGCGATACCATGATCGTCAGCTTCTTCAACTTCTGCGGCATCATGCTCCGAATGTGAGGCAATAACAGCGTCCACAGTTCCACGAACTTGACGGCCGTCGGTTGAAAGGCGCGAGAGGATACTCTTCTCCACAGGATCTGCACACTTCCGCTCTGCAGCGGAAAGCTGAAGACATGAGGCACTAATTGGTTACGTGTGGAGGAACTTGAACATACCATGTGCATCAGACGTGTGGTTTTGTTATATGACCGAAGCATCGTCAACTCAAGTTCACCCGCTCGTCTGTTATTCGTGTTGATATTCTTGAGCGTCTTGTTGATACGCTCGCCAGGGAACTCCCAGAAGCCATACACAGGTCCGAAGTCGGGAATTTGAGGTGGAACGTGCGTAGCCCAGTGCTGATTATATTTAATATACGTATCGCCATAAACCTTGCGACCGCGTCAGCACTAGCGCACAACTAAGGCTATTGCGTACGCACCTCAGCAAACCGCCTCAAGTGCTCAAGCATCAAGGAATCACCACGTCTGACGTCGTCGGCTGCAAGCGACCTTGAAAGCAGAACACGGAGAGCAGCGGATAGACTGAGAAACATAGGCACCTCGGCCTCGACACGTCGCAGGCCCACAGGAGGCCGAGGCACAGGGTTACGCTCCAACCACTCTTCGAGAGTCGTGGGCTCTGGCACCGCAGGTGCCGCACCCTTTTTAGTTTTGCGGCGGGTTCCTGGGTTTGTGTTTGCCTCAGCTGTGCACAGCGAGCCAACGATGTGCACACCTTGGTCAGCCGGCGTTGGCAAAGTAGCTTGAGCGGATGTAGATGCACTTGCTGTAGATGCACTTGCTGCAGGCCTGCGCGCGCTGCAAATACAAATCAGTGGCGTTTCGGCCCTGCAGAGACGCGACTTACAGGGCAAGTGTAAACTTCTCCTGTGCCTTCCCATGGTCGACGACCTTTTTCTTGTAGCGTGCGGTGGCGCCCGCGTGCTCTGCGTCTGCCGCAGACTGTGTTTGGTACCAAAGGGGTGGGATCTACGGCGGGTAAGGACATAGTAACACCGTAGTGGATTTAACGCACCACTATAGGACCAAATGTTGTCCCCATGTGTTTCCATTCATCCGCACTCAGACTACCACCCGCAGGCTCGCCAACAAGCTTTGGAAGGCGGCCGACCCACGGCGCAGCTTCGAACTACATGGATGAGTACTGACTTTGTCAAATAGCCCGTATACGCACCGTGTTGAGCAACTTGTGGATGAAGTCTAACTCTCGCAATGTGCCAGCCTCAGTGCCAGCGCGCAGCGCTTTCCGGCCCTTGATCCACGTCTCGTACCAAAGATTTTTCATCAGGCCTGTGTTGCAAATAAACAAGAAGAAAGCGGGCGCATGACGATGAGCGCACCATTGAGCAGGCAATGCATTGGCCCCACGACAGTTTGACGCACGGGGTCAAAGTAAGGGAGACGCGCAAGCTCAAACCACTGCTGCCCATGCAGTGCGTAGTGAGCGTCACGTTTATCTGCAGGAAGCTCGATCCAATCGAGCGCAAGCTTTTTCTGCTCTGCACCGCTGCGGGCCTCGTAGACTGAAAGCTGTGAGTGAACCGCCGCTGTTCCGTCTTGGGCCTTACCTTGCGTAACACCGGCCAGCGTGCTGATCTGCTCCTGACCGATCTTGCATTTCGTGCACGGGGCAACCTTGTGGTTCTTGTCCGCAAATCCGCATGTACGGCACATTGCTGGATGGTCGCAAACCACGGCTATAAGAGCCACCCGCACACGACGGCCTTCGCTGCGTCAGAAAGTTGCAAAACAGAATAAGAAAAAAATTGTACGTACCGTTAGGATATTTCTTCGAGTATACCAGAACACCATGCTCAAATAACATGATCAGGTCGTCCACGACGAGCGCCAGGTATCGCTGGAGCTGTTGACAAGTCGGCTCCTTGGGCCCGGGAATGAGTGTTGGAACAAGGAGGTGCGCGTAGCGTAAGGCGATATTTAGGTTTGCAATGCTGAAAGAGATGGCCGTCGTGGAATGATTGTCGCGAAAGGTCGAAAAGAACGGTGCAAACCCGTCGCCATTCATGGTGACGCCAATGCGCAGCTCCTCGTCGTCGTGGTCGCCAAAGAATAGCTTGCCGTCATGCCCACGTAGATCGCGCATGACAGCTCCGTCGAGCATGTCGTGATATTCTCCCGTGCGACGCTTGCGAGACGTCTCCGCCTCGATCTCCTGCTGCAACTCGTCGTCACTGAGCTTGACGGACAGCAAGTACGATAATGGGATATAACCCCAGGGGCGAACGGGCACTGGCTTTGCGCCACGAAGCGCGCCAAGTAGGGAGCGGGCACCGAACAGCGGCTCGCTGCATTCCAAACACAGGGCCCCACGAGGGGAATCAGGCGGCGCAATGTAGTGACATTTTGGGCAGGTGGGGTAAACTGTCACCGCATCGTCAAGACTGAGGCGCTTCAGGACTGTGCGCGTCTGGGTGAATTTGTGCAGATTTGGGCGACCGGGAACGGGAAGCAGTAGACCTAGGGCAGTGAAAACGGTGCAAACAGTCCACATGAGAAGGTTGACGGCGACGTGCGATACGTGGTACTTGTAATGCAGAACGGCGCCCAGGGCAAAAAACGAGCGGATGTACCACTTTTCATGGGAAGCGGCATAGTCATCGTCAAGCGCTGCCTTGAAAGGCGGAAGATTGGGTGCCGGAGGAAGTGGATGAGTGCGTGGCGGCTCGCGGGGTAGCTTCAGGGACGCAAAGTCCTCCGCACTATGGAAGGCGCGGCCTCGCGTCCGGGCATCAGGGTTAATTACTGGACCCTGTGCTTGAGGCGCTCCTGCCGAAGTTGCTGAGGTAGGAGCTTCTGCATCATGCGTCGTATGCACAGCAGGCAGTGTGAACGGGAGCACATCTGGGAAATCCACGACCTGCTCCGAAGATAACACCGTACCCGTCTGTAGCTGCGAGTCTGGAGTCTCGGAGCATCGTGGTTGCAGCACTGTAGAAGGATGACCCTTCGCGCTCACGTCGTCTAACCTCCAAGCATCCAGCGATATCAAGAGCACCCCGCACTCGAAAGGCAGAGGCTCCGCACCGCGATAGCTGAGTTGCTCGTCGGGTACTTCTTCGACGATGGCACGCCGTATTTGTGGCAGGATGACGGGGATGTCGACGTCCATGCAGTCACCACAGGAGCCGCCATCGAGAAGAGGCAGTGGAAAGCTCTCAAGCACATCGGGAAGGGAGGGAGACGGTAAACGAGGCTGAACCTGAGCGATAGCCTGTATAGTTGATTGTGACGAACTTGCGAGCTGGCGCATGCGCCTGTCGTTCTTCTGGTGTCGCAATATCGTGCGCGCGTCGGTTGGCAGTCCAAGAGGATCCTCGTCCAGGCACGAGCTGCATTTACAGCGCTGCTCTTCCTTAGCCTTGAAAATATGTCAGAGGAAACACACGACGAGTGGTGAATAACGAACCTTCGCTGCTGCAGGCCGATTATACGGCTTTGCTTGTCGAGGTACTGCAGACGATTGGGCACTAGAGCCTGAGCGGCGCATGGTACCTGGTAATAAGATGGTAGTAAGCATGTAGAACTGATGGGCTTGAGGTTAAGGACATACGAGTGCCGCCGCCGCTAACTTTGAGTCGATATACTCCTGAGCGCGCAACGGTCTGGCGCTACGAGGTCAATCGTGTTCACAGTTCAAGTAGTGGGCCAGGCGGTCGAGAGCGTCGAATGGCAGAGCTGTGACGGAAGCCAGCACGGGCAACGACTCGTTGCAGCTGGAGCGGTTGGTGCTGGTGGGAGAGAGTGAACGAAAGTCGTTGAAACAGCGCGAATAGCGCAAAGTCGAAAGCCATCAGCAGCCTGATCCAGACGACCTCGCCGAGGATGGGGTCGACTCGATTGCAGGTTAACTGGCAAGGCAGCGAGGCAGAGCCATCTAGCCGATCTAGCCTATTCCGCCGTCTCCGACGCGGGGTCATTTGGCCGTGCTTCCAATTTGAGCGGTCCGAGCTGATCCAGACACGAACAGCCAGGTCAACCAGCCTGCAATCGCTGGTGAACAGTTGGACGGTTTAGCCGGCACATAACTACCGCAGGCTAGCTAATGTACCTACCTCTATACGAGGATACTGCTATGTCAGCTGCAAGTCGTTGCATCGAGAATCAGGCACATGGTCTGCATTTGAATCTCTCAGAAATTTCTGGGCGCTATGTACATCAAGAGCATCCAGCTCTGCGATACGACGTAGCCGTGTCTGCCGGGATCAGCCAGGTTTGTCGTGCACGCAGTGAATCCTCCTCTCCCGTGCACCCTCTTTTCGTAGACGACTCCACACGAGTAGTCTCAAGCTCTCCGAATACGAATTCGGGTTCCCCCTCGTCTTTGTGATCCTCACTCGGGTTTTGATCATACACACTCGAGACCATATCCCCGTTTCACCCCTACCTCTATATCTATTCTCTCGTGTGTTGGGTATACTCCACCCACCCACCCTTTTGATCTGCGGCTCCTCCCTACTCCTGGATTCATTGTCTTAGTCTTCCCTGGCTGTTCAAAGTGGTGACCACCGCAGGGAGTCTTTGAACTAGTCTTACAAACGGTTCAGGCTCCCTGTTTATCCCTTTCACACACCCCCACCACTTACTTGCGTCGAGATTGCGACGGCTTCACCTGGTCCTGCCGCACGAACTCGTTCTCGTGTTCGCCAAGCAACCATTCCTGTTGCCTCAACATCATCACTCACGCAAGCGAACCCCCATACATCTACATCGGTTTCCTTACCATTTTCCCCCCTTTCTTCCCTCTCTTCTCTCACCCTCTCGGAACGAGACCCTGAGTCGGAACCCGAGTTTCATTCCTCACGTTCGCGAGAAGATTCAGATCAAGACGTCGCACCCCGTCGTTCTCGATTTGCTTCACTTGCACCACGCACTCCATCACCTGTCAATCGCATACCTCTCGCAGAAGAACATCCGTACTTCCAAGAGATGGACGATGACGGAAACCCCCAACCCGCCAGGCAATCCAGAAATGGAAGCGGCCTTCGGCAACCTACTGTTCACGTTCATGCAGCGTGCAGTACAGAACCTTCCCGCTGTGCCCCCAGGCCAGCAAGCTCCAGCCGCTCAACAAGCACGCGTTCCCCTCCCGTACCCAGACGAGAAGGGCGCGCCGCGATTTGACGGTGACCCATACAAAATCGGTACCTTCCTCGAGACGTTCGAAAATCGGGCGCGACTAGCCGCGATTGGAGCCGACCGATGGAAGAAGGTTGTGGTTGATTATGTCAACCGTGACACGCGCAATCAGTGGATGCAACTCGAAGAGTTCGGTGATAACTCTACCTGGGAAGAGTTTAAGGCTCAAGTGTTGCGCGCGTATCCCGAGAACGGTACCATCAAGGAGTATACGTTCGAGGAGCTGAAGGAGAAGATAGATACCTGGAAGGGACGCTCGCTGCGCTCCCCGAGGATGTCAATCGGTATACCCGAGAGTTCAACGCTTGTCAAAAGTCGTTGCAGCGTCAGGGCATCGTGCACCAAAAGCAAGAGCTCTACCTGTCGGCCTTTACAGCAGAAGAACGCGGGCGTATCGAGAGACGCCTTGAGTGGAAGTTTCCCGACCAGCACTATCACGAACTCGAGATTGATGACATTGCGGACGCGGTTCGCTTCCTGGCAAAAAACTCGATCGCTGAGATGCCGGGCGCGATTAAACTCGCGTACTCGCCGATTGCAATTGATTCGCGCGAGGTCTCAGTGTCGGTGCAGCCCCCGGCAGCCGTCAAACGCGAAGGTCCCGATGATCGCCTGATCGCGAGCGTCGCACAGCTCATCGAGGAAAAGTTGGAAGCGCGACTTGGCCCGGCTCGACCAGTGCATAATCACACGCACGCAACAGGCCCTAGCGGGTATGCTGCGGGAAGATTTGGTCCTCCCCGAACGGGTGATACCACCTCCCGGATTGGACACGACCGTTGTCTATTCTGTGACGAATCGGGACACATGATGCGTCAATGCCCCATGCGTCAGGAATACCTGAATGCGGGAAAGATAACGGAAGATCCATTGGGAAGGATGGTATTCCCAGGCGGACTGATGATTCCGGGTCCTCGCGAGAAGCCCATTCGCAAGCGTATTGACGAGTACTGGGAGGCTCAGGCACGGTCGCACTACTACGATTCCGTGATGCTGTTGGACGGCGACGTTGACCCAGTCGATTACGAAGACGACCAGTTGCTCCCCGAGGAACGCGAGTACCAGGCGTTTCTTATGATGCGCGAACAAGTGCACAACTACGAGACCACTGGGCGCTTTCGACCGAGCAATAAGAAGTTCGATGGTGTAGAACTTCCGGCGCGACGCTGGGGGCCAGCCTCGCAGCAGAAGAACACGGAACGGGTACCCGGAATCCTCCCCGTCCCGGCAGCTGCTCGCGCCAGCACTCCCGTCAGTCAACAAGCTCCACCTCAACGCGCACCAGAGAGGCCGGCCGATCTGCAGGTCCCAATTCCACTCGACGAGGTAGCTCGCAAACACGCCGACCTGACCAAGAGAGCCGCAGACAAGATGGAAGAAGCCGGCGTGACATTTCGTAACAAGGCTCCCGCAACCGACGATTCGATGGCCGAACAACTGTTCACGCGCGTACTCGAGCTTCCAATCACGACAACAATTCGGGAACTGCTCGCAACTTCAGGAGACATCCGCCGCTTGGCACAGAAGTACACTACGACGAGGCGAACTCCTGTGAGCGAAGTACATATCATCGACCAGGACGACGGCGACGACGGCGACGTCAATGACGTGTTTCAAGTTGTTGCGTGGGAACAATCGCTGCAGCGGACGCCTTCGGGAGACTTCGCGGCGCACGAGTCGTTACCGTTGATGGTCATCACCGCCGACATCGAAGGAGTCCCCATCGAGACAATCATCGACACAGGATCGACTATCTGCTGCATGAGTGATCGCGTATGGAGGAAGATTGGCTCACCCGTGTACTCGGAAAAGTCAACCAACATGCGCGACGCGAATGGCAACGTAGCCGGCACCTTGGGCGCGATTGTCGACCAAGAAGTCATCATCGGAGGACTCAAGTTCTTCATCACCATACACGTCGTCCCGAACGCGCCATTCAGTCTCATTCTCGGAACACCCTTCTGCGCAATCGCCTCGATCGAAATCTCGTACCGCCCTTCGTCCGAAATGGTGCTCAAAATCACCGACCCGAATACGGACAAGACCGTGCTTATTCCCGGATCCGCCAAGCCGCGCTGCGCTGTCGCGTTCGCGCGCACTGTAGACTCGCCTAAGGATTTTTGATGCGGAGAGAACGCGCCTCTCCGTTCCGCAATATACAACCCCTGTTCTTCTATGATCGTCTTGTGGGCGTTTCGCAAGATGTTCGCGAAAGGTTCAAGGACCCTGTCATCCTTGCGATGTTTGGGTTCACGCTGCTAATGTCACTTCCCAAAGAGTTAGTTCCCGCTTGGGTTCGCGCTCTTGTTCTCGGGATTGCGGCAGGACACGCGGGTACCTTGATTCTTCAGCAGCCGGAAACAGCTGCGAGGATAGAAGAAGTTGTGGAGGACAAAAACCCTCGGCGACATCGACGGTCGCGCAGAGGTCGCAAGAGAGGTAAAGCAAATGTACTAACCACCCCGACCAATGATGACCCCTCTGAGGGAGGGGATGGTGTACAAGAAGCTTATCCCGACGAGCGACTTCTTGAGAACCGACTCCGGTATCTCTACGGCTTTGGATTCACGGAACAAAACGGCAACGGAAACGGGACGGCCCAAACAATGCTCATAGAGGATCTGCCTAACCCGGAAACGGAAGGCAAATCGGACGATCAGCCTCAAGATCAGCAACACGCAATTACGATAACATCCACGACCATTCCGATTGAGGTCTACACGCTCGATTCAGACAATCGGTTTGCGCAGCCAAGACCATACATCTTTCTCCTCAATGAAGATGGCACCCGAGTCGTCCCGCGAACGGAAGAAGACACGTGGGAACACGACGAAGACTTCGCTATGACGGTAACACTGACGATCGGCGACGACGCGCACTTCGCAATGCCTCCACGACCAGTCAAAACGGTACCGCCGCTACGATTGTCACGTGACGCGCGCAGCTTTCGGCACCCGCAAGCCATTCCCATGGGCATCAGCGAACTCGAGTTTCCGTCACGCAAACCGGCTGGTATGCTTCTTAAACTGTACATTTATTATTTCCCACAAAAATGGGGGTGCCACACCAGATTGAGTGTCTCTCACCTGTATGAAGTGTGTGCACATCACTTTTGATGTGTGTCCACACTCAGTCAGTGTGTGTCCACACTTAGTCAGCAGTGGCGACACTCCCATGAGAGTGCCGACACTCCCATCAGAGTGCCGACACTCCATCAAGGTGCCGACACTCCAATCAAAGTGCCGACACTCCAATCAAAGTGCCGACACTCTTGCAGGTGGGTGGAACACCAAGTTCTCTCACCTCCCAGACCTTCTCCAAACACTGAGATATGGCTGGAGAGCATGCTCTGAATGCCTCCTCAGGGTCCAAATTGCCTTTTTTAGTAAAATAAAATTTTGAATAAACTCAAAATATAGGCTTAAATGCACTCTGAGCATGATCCCCAATCATATCTCAGTGTTTGGAGAAGGTCTGGGAGGTGAGGGAACTTGGTGTTCCACCCACCTGCAAGAGTGTCGGCACTTTGATTGGAGTGTCGGCACCTTGATGGAGTGTCGGCACTCTGATGGGAATGTCGGCACTCTGATGGGAATGTCGGCACTGCTGACAAAGTGTGTCCACACTCCAACTGAGTGTGTCCAAACGTCAAAAGTGATGTTCCCACACTTTATACAGGTGAGAGACACTCAAATTGGTGTGGGACCCCCTTTTCAGTGGGCAATAATAAATGTACACTTTAAGAAGCATAGGCTGGCATTGACACTGGCATCTTCGCGACTGTCTTTAACGTGATGGAACGGAGACAGCCGAAGGGCGAAGACAAACAGCGACCCGGGAACGCGGCAGGACTCGGACGGAGGCCCTACAAGTCCGCGTTACTCAAGGTACACCCGCAGAACGCTCCGATGCCCGAGGAATACCGGATAGTACGACGACGACCGTCTGATCCGCTGATGACCTTGCCAGTAATCGGCGCCAAACCCGCGGATTTCGTGCCCACGGCATATATGACGACGGAACGAATGGCTGGCTTCAAGATTGAGGACTCTGCGCATTTGTGGGACGAGGAAAAGAAGCTGTTCAAAGCTATCGTCGCTGCCAATGAAACCGCGTTTGCATGGACGGAGGCGGAACGAGGTCACTTTCGATCAGACTACTTCCCGCCTGTCAAACTCGCCGTGCTTCCGCATGTGCCATGGACCAAACGTCATGTGCCGATACCACCCTCTATTCGCGACAGTCTCATCGAGCTGTTAAAGGAGAAGATCAAAGCCGGCGTATATGAAGAGTGCAACTCCTCGTATCGCAACAGTTGGTTCTGCGTCGTGAAGAAAGATGGCAAGAGTCTTCGCATAGTGCATGATTTGCAGCCGCTTAACGAGCATACCATTCGGGATGCGGGTCTCATTCCCCAGCCTGATGAGTTCTCGGAAGAGTGCGCGGGATTTACGCTATTGTCGGTACTCGACCTATTCTCATCTTACGACCAGCAACTGATTGATGAGGCTTACCGTGACCTGACGGCGTTTCAAACACCTGTCGGGGTACTACGGAATGTTGGATTGCCAATGGGGTACACGAACTCAGTTCCCATTCAGCAAGCAAACGTAACCTTCATCCTGCTCGACGAGATTCCGCGATTCGCGAACTTTTTTATCGACGACGTTGTCGGGAAAGGCTCGCGGTCGTACTACAAAAACGACGACGGGACGTACCAGACGCATCCGGACAACCCGGGAATACGGCGTTACGTATGGGAACACGCGATGACGCTAAACCGGATCCTTCATCGTTTGAAGAAGGCGGGTGCTTCCGTTTCGGGAAAGAAGGCAATCATTGCACAGCCTGAGGCAGTCATTGTGGGGTATCGTTGCAACTTCGAAGGGAGACATCCTGAGAAGGGAAACGTCAAGAAGATACTCGACTGGCCGACGCCGCAGAATGTGACACATGTGCGCGCTTTTCTTGGGACGTGTGGCGTATCGAAACTCTGGATCAAAGACTTCGCGCGTGAGGCTCGGCCGCTGTACCAGCTCACCAAGAAGGACGCAGAGTTCGAGTGGACTCCCGAGTGCGAGGCAGCGATGCAGCGGCTCAAGAAGTTGGTCACGGAAGCCCCAGGACTCAAGCCGATTGACTACGCGTCATACAACGATGTCATACTCGCAGTCGACTCGTCCGTCATTGGTGTTGGCTACATTCTGCTACAACTAGGCGACGACAAGAAGCGGTACCCATCGCGGTATGGATCCATCACGTGGAACGATCGCGAAAGTCGCTATTCGCAGGCGAAACTCGAACTACATGGGCTGTTTCGATCATTAAGGGCTGTGCGCGCATACATTTATGGCGTACACTCCTTGGTGGTAGAAGTCGACGCGAAGTACATCAAGGGAATGCTCAACAACCCGGACATGCAGCCCAACGCGACTATCAACCGTTGGATTGCGGGCGTTTTGTTGTTCAACCCGAGAATAGTGCATGTTCCTGCGACGAAACACACGGGAGCGGACGGACTTTCACGAAGACCGGCAGCACCTGAAGACGAGGACGAGCCCGACGATGCAGACGAGTGGTTGGACAAGGCTTTGGGATTTGCGATAGAACTCGAAAACGCGCGAAGACCCGTCTTCGATCACGTGTTTGAGAGCACTCCGCGACTCGCAAAGGCGTTGGGAATTCAGCTCAACGTGCCCCAGCGGCCACGTCATCAACAGGAAGTCTTCATTTTCGACGTATACGCGACGCTGCGTAGTGGTGCGAGGACGCAACCATCCAAAGTACCCCGCGGAGAGGAGTCAGACTCCGACAAAAACGCGCGCGAAAACGACGAAAATGAAGATTCTGGCGACGAATCCGTCTCAGGCGAGGAGGACGAACAAGAGCAGCAAGAAGGACGTCCCGCAAGTCCCGAACGCGAAAAGGAGCAATCGCAAGAGCCAATGCAAGAGGCGAACGCGGAAACTCGAATTCGGGAAATAGCAACAGAACCCGAAGGAGAAGTCAAGATTCCTAGAGGCGCAAAAGGACGACGACGCGACAAAGAGCTACCGACCATCTTCAAGTTCCTACAGTCGGGCGACCGCGACCCGAATATGCCGCGCGACAAGTTTCACGCGTTGGTACGCAAGGCATCTCAGTATTTCGTACTTTGGCGACGTACTCTACCGGCGAAGCGAAGACGGAAGGCACAAGGCAGTGGTATTCGACAACGACAAGCGACTAGAGAAGATGAAGCTCGCGCACGACGAACTTGGGCACAAGGGATACTTTCCGGTTCGCGCACACGTGCGAGAACGGTATTTCTGGCACGATATGGACACGGACATTCGCTGGTATCTACGCACTTGTCATCAGTGCCAGATTCGCCAATTGGGGCACCAGCGGATTCCGCAAACGGTGCCATTCGTACCCGGCCTATTCTTCAAGTGTCACATTGACGTGATGCTCATGTCGGTAATGTCCGAAGGCAAGAAGGCGTTGGTGCAGGGCAGATGCGCGACAGCCAGCTTCCCGGAATGGAGAGCTCTCGCGAAAGTGACTGGCGTCACTCTCGGGCGATTCATTTTCGAAGAGATACTTTGCCGCTGGGGAGTTCTCGCAGAAATCGCTACCGATAACGGCGCGGACGTCGTAAAGGCAGTCGATTATCTCAGTGAGAAACACGGGATCCGTCATATTCGCATATCGGCGTACAATTCGCGAGCAAATGGCATAGTCGAGCGCAAGCACTTTGATGTGCGCGAATCACTCATGAAGGCGTGTGGTACCGAACCACAGAAGTGGGCCTCTAAGGCACACTCAGTCTTCTGGGCGGAACGCGTGACGGTAAAGAAGCACCTCGGAATGTCACCGTATCGAATGGTACATGGATGCGAGCCCGTGCTCCCTCTCGATTTCGAACAGGCGACCTGGCTTGTCCCGCCAATGCAACCCCCGATGACAACGGAGGAGCTTATTGCAACACGGGCGCGTCAGCTGGAGAAACGAGACGAGGACATTGCTGCGATGAGGGAACGAGTGCGGCAGTTCCGCGCAAAAGCGGCTGAGCGTATGCTCAAGAGCTATCACGGACTCAAAGCACCGGGCAACATTGCGCCAGGCACGCTCGTACTGGTCAAGAACTCGAGAATCGAACTAGAGCACAATCGGAAACCAAAACCGAGATGGCTAGGGCCGTTTATTGTGCTCAGGAGACATTCGGGAGGATCATACATTTGTGCGGAACTCGACTCTGCAGTAATTGTGGATCGAATTGCGGCAGCACGTGTACGCCTCTATCACGCTCGTGCAAATGTGCGTTACAACGTCAAGCAAATCGTGGAGAATACGCCGCAATACGTTTGGGAGCGGGCGAACGCGCCGCAACCAGTCGACGACGAAGAAGATGAAACCGAGCTCGACGCCGACCCCGGGACCAACGACAATTAACGAAGTTCATTCATGCCAACACTCTCGGCTCGGCAAAAATATTTATTTTCGACTTTTGTTACACTCAGTAAGTAGTTCCGGAGCCTTTTTGCACTCATTTTTGCGTTTCAGACTTCAAGTTCACTCTGTACGACAAAGACGAGACAAGTTCGATGTGATTGCGGGCGACTTTGGTCGCAAACGAGTACAAAAGGGGCGCGGAGGCCAATTCGGCGAGAACGACGACATACGGGACGCCACATGCAAAACGCGAGAAGCTACCTACGGGACACTCAAGAAGCCTTGCTCATCGGACGCGAGGGCACCTTCGGGGTCGCCAAGGGGGCGAGCTCGTCGACGAGCTCTCCTTCGGCATCAGCCTCAGTGCCGGCGGCGATGGCGCGCTCCCGCGCGAGCCGCGTGGATTTCCTTCATTTCCTGCGCGAACCCGGGCAGGGTGGCACGGATCTCCGACAAGTCGAGTTCGAGGGCCTTGAGGCGCGTCGAGTGTTCCGTGAGGAACGCGAAGGGCATCATGAGAGCGTTGACGAGCTCCTCGTCGCGCTTGAAGAAGTGCTTGAGCAGCAACTCGAAGTCGAGGTAGCCTGTGTTGCGAGCGATGTTCTCCTGAGACGAGGGCGACACCCTGTACGGCACGAACTTCTCGTCGCGCAGGAACGGCGGCGCGAGGATGTCGGGCTTGAAGTCCGAGTCCGTCTTCGTGCGCTTGCGGGGAGAAAGCGTGGACGACCCGCGATCGGCGACGAGTCGCGCTTTCGCTTCTGCAACAAGTGATCAGTGGAATATCGAGGCGCGGGAAAGACGAAGGACGAACCGAGGCGCTCTCGACGTACTCGTCACCGTCCTCGGGCTCCGGAGTGGGCGTGTGCTCGGCCTCCTCGTCGCAGAGCGTGAAGCAGACGCGCTTCGAACCGTGGCTGCGCCAGCAGGCGTAGCAGGCCTTCGTGTCCGCCCACTGGAGGCAGTTGCGCCACTGGAAGTTGGGCGCGACTTGAGAGCGACTTTCCCCTAAGCCGCGGCACCACTCGCAGAGGAAGGCGGACATGATGGTCGTCGACGTGTGCGGGTAGAACGAGAGCATGAGGAGCTTCTTCTCCTCGGGGAACTGGCGCAGCGGGGAAGGCATCTCGTCGAGCTCAACGCCGAGGCTACCGTACAGCGAGCGGATCGTAAGCAGCGCGTTGCGGTGCGCAGAGCCGAAATCGAAAGTGTACGCCCCGAGATCGAGGAGGCGAGTCGCTTGCCGCTTCCAGTGATTGTAGGCGCGAGCGGGACGAGGGCCCTGGTCGTTGTGGCAAGCGCCGGCCGCGAACTTGTATGCCAGAAAGAGGCGCGCAAGGAAGATAAAGGCGGGGCGGTGCTCCTCGTCGAGCTCCTCGTAGCACTCGGAGGGGATGACGCAGTACGCGGCCAACATGAAGCAACACACGGGTTCCGAGTCGTCGTCGTAGCCAGCGATCTGCGAGACCGTCAGCATAAACGCGCGCTTCCAATATCGTACCACGTACCGGGAAGTGGGAGAGAATCTCATGCTCGTTCTTGCCGGTGCGAATGGCCGTGAGGAATAGCACGAACTTGTTGGCGTCAAGGAGAGCGTCACGGCGCGGCTGGTCGCCGTGGCAGCAGACGAAGGACGAAGGAAGCGAAGAGTCCAACACGGGCGGGTCGTCAGGAGCATTCCAGTATTCAGCGAGGGCCGCGAGATCCACGGGCACGGGCTCCTCCACGGGCGGAGGCGGTGGCTCCACAGCGCGCGCGCGACGACCACCAGCCTTGGCCTTGGCCTTGCCCTTGCTGTTCTTCGGGGGTCCTGTCTTACGAGAGCGGCGGCTGGACATGAGGGAAAACGCAATGAGAGCAATGCGGGACAGGAACCAACTTATATCCTCAGACAGGGGGTATTCAGTTCTAGCCCTTCACAAACGACTTGGACGAATTCGGGACGGTCAGTACGGTTTGCCGTGCAACGGCAGCCTCAGAACAAGCAGCCTGCGGTCCCGAATGTTCCACGCAACGAGTACCATTCACCCGAGTCAACTTCAGCAAACTCAACTCGCGACAAACACGTGGCGGTGCAAGAAATCAATGCTATTCCGCGGGAACACTTCCAAGAACATGTCAACTGTCAAACAACTCGACCCTGAGGCGCCGGCGCGCGTTACTCCGGACGGCCGAACATCGGGACACTGGACCGCCACGCACTCGGATCAGCAATCAAGTCGCGAATACGAAGACGGAACGCACTCAAAAGTCAAGGCCTCGAAAGCGTCAGCATGTTCACCAGTGGCGTACAGGCCGCCGTTAATGTTCTGACGCGAAAGAACGTCGTGGACGATCTCGGCACGGATGTCTTCAGGGATGAAGCCGTCAGTACGGGAGAAGGTCGCGAAGCGGAACGGGTTCCGTTCATCAAGCGCCCCATATTCCCAAAGGCTAGCGGTAGCTGTCGGGATTTCGGTGGTGAACGGCTTGATAACGTTGAACATGGCCATGAGACCCGCATACGAGGAAGGACGAACGGAGCGGAAGTCGCGAGCGACGTTCGCGTGGATGCGCTCGAGTACCTGATACTGCGTTCCAACGAACTTGGCGTATTCGCGATAGATGCGCGCGAGTCCGGCGTAATGGGCAAGAATCAGAAGCGTGTTCTGCGCGGGCGTTCAGCCTCTTCAAACGCTATTCCGAATACGGCGACTCACGGAGATTGCGGGCCAGTGCGAGATGAAGAACCCGACTTCATCGGCGTGCGCTTGGTCAGGAGCGCTCACAAGGCGCCCGAGCTGCGTACCGATATCCTGAGCAACGGTGGCATAGAAGTCAAACGCAAGGACAGTAAACTGTCCCGGGTAGACCTTTGCGGGTTCCGGCATCTCGGGAGTCGGGGCGTTTGGATCGAAGTACGTCGAGAGACCAGCCAAGGCAGGGTTCCATCCAAGGGCCATTGAGTCTTGAGATGCGAGCGTCTGGATAACTTTGGCGGCCGTTTTGGTGATGCTATCAAGGGCGCGATAATTCTCGGACACGCGCGCGAGATGGCCGCGAGCTGAGCATGTTGCGTGGCGATAGCCTCGTCGATTTCGCGATGACGCTCAACAGCGCGACGGGCGACGTGGGCGAACGACAGGAACGTCGGGAAGACGTAGACCTGAGAGAGGGAGGTATTGACGAAAGACTGCATGATGAATGCGGGTTGGAGGACACGACTTAGCATTCCGAGGACCTTATGGCGGCGACGCGATTTTGCGGGTCCCTGATGCTTCGCAATTTGATGCACAGGGACGTGCACATTCAAAGTACCCCGCGGATGATCGGGCAGAAATTGACACGCCGGAAAAATCGCGTCCCTTTCAAGATAAAGGCGACATAGCAAGACACAATACAAACTCGAATACAGTACTACCACACATCCCGACAACAACGAAGACCGCAAATCAACAAGAACAGCATCCCGAAATGGAACACGCGACGCACACCGGCAAGACCCGACATCTCTCCAGCATGGACAACTTGGCGACAACGGCTCGGCGACCACAATCCCTTCTATTGGACCTCAAGCACGACTCCCGGATTTGCCTTTCGAGACTCCCAGAGTATGCGCGAAGGACAAACGATCCGTCTCTAAGAGCAGGCGAGCATGTTCCGCGTTCGCCTCCCGAAAGTGTCCCAGCACACGACCGCGTGCTACTCCGGCAAAGACACCACGACCACGAAGGTGCGCAGTCGCCCTGGCTGCGAAGGAATATTCTCGACGCCGCTGTCTCCGGTTCCAAGGGATCACCAGCAACCGAGAACGATCCTGACTCATTCACCCAAAATCGTTATCGGCACCTGCGCATTCGCAAACACGTCACCCGCTGCGACCTCGGACCATATCCAGACCAGGGTCTAGGGCATCCTTCCTCTCTACTGTCCCTGAGCATGTGCACCCTGAGAAACCGGGAAATGCGGAACACGAAACCCATACTAGGGGAATCCCGTCATCGTGATCGCAGCGCACTTTCCCACGGTCTATGGCGTCATCCAAACGGCAGGGCAGACCGCAGCACACTTGTGGACGATCGGTAGTCTTTCCTCGGAGCAAATTCTAAATCACACGCTCACTGGATCGGCCTCTCATTGGCTCCCGAGAATGGATTGCGCAACCCGCAGGCGCGCGCAGTCCGCATGTGACAATCGGGAACTCTTCCTATCGCATGGGCATTATCGGTACAGCTCGGGACATGGTCTTGATTGGCTTGGCATTCTCCTGTATAAAACGCGATAGGTAGTTAGGTAGTTTTCTCTTAGCACAGCGGCTCACGAGCATCCGGCTCACCAGTAGTTCAGTATCGCGCACTCCGGCGCCCAGTTCTTGTACTCGCACCCGTCCTCCGTTCTAGTCCGTACGCAATCGAAGTCTCAGTCACCCTCTGCCATCTCCGTTGGCCTCAAGTCTCGTTTTCCCACTTCCCTCGGTGCGTAGTCGCGACTTCCGTGATTGCACACCATCCTCCCTCCTCTCCTACTACGACTTCTCCATCCGAACCGTGCTACTTCTGTTCGTCGCGTTCGCACGCAGTCATAGACTTCGCCAGTGCAGCGACGAAGAAAAGACGCACTCCCGTCTCACAATCACTGCGTGCGCGAGATATCTATCACCCCGCTGCCAGGCGCATCTATGTCATCTACTGCCTTCTTGACCCCCGAGCAGCTGGCTCACCTAGCCAGGACGCATACACAAACTGATAATCAAATATATTGATCTAGACGAAAATCCTACATGATCTGGCAGCCGGCAAGACGAGAAGCAGCTGCATCGGCTAGCTGTGGCCAACTGATCAATGGCCAGGTCTTGTAGCCGGTGACCGCTATGTCAACTTGCCATGTACCAGTAAGCTATCTCTGGATTATGTAGATCTCAGCGCTGCTACAAGAACTGTCTGTGTTTTCCAACGCCAAGTAGACCATGTAGAAGCTGCCTGGAGGCAATTCGCTATATCACACCGCTTTTTGCTTGCGACGGCTAGTTATCCGACGTTCAGTAATCGCTTCGCTCCAGTATAAAATCCTTAATTCACGTAATGTAGGCAAAACACTAATTCACATCGTCCCACGTCGTCCACACACAGCGTCCACACACAGATGACTACGAGCACGACGAACCCTACCACCACCGCTAATGGCACACTCGAGCTTACTCCAGGGCTGGCCCAGCTCTTGGCTACACTCCTCGCCGCTAATCAGGGTACATCGTCAGCCAGGGCGTTCGAGATGAAGCACAGCTGACATTACCTCCAGTGCAGTTTCTTCTGCGGCGCCAGCAGCGCAGTCACTGCCAACGCAGACCCAGGCCTCGTGCGCAAAGCTAAGCCGTGATAATCGTACGATGCTGACGCGCACTCAGCACGCCCGACGCGGTCCAAGCGTTGCTGCTCCAGCAGCTAGCAGCCTCGAACGACTTCATCCAGAAGCAGACGTCCACGATTGCAGCGCTGCAGACGGATATGACGGCCTTGAAGCGAAGGCTGGACGAGCAAGGCAGCGAGGAAACCGGGCGAGGGTCCGGAAAGCGCCATAAACCGCGGGCCTGGTTCAAAATGACTCTCAAGCAGCTATCGTCTCATGGTGGGAAGAAAGCGGCACTGCAGAAGCTTCGTGTACGTTCACAGTGACAGCGATGCAGATCCATAACTGACTGGTGTGTTGAAGAAACTCGTTGGGACTGTTGTTGACGAGGCGCTGTGGATTCGAAAGAGAGAGTTCGATGATGCTGACGAAGAAAGCTCAGATGAGGAGCTCGCAGAGGATGAGCGTGAAGCTGCTCGTAAGGAAAGACTCGAGAAGCGCACCGTGCGCGCAACATGGACCAAGCTCCCTGGACCAAACGACATCAGGGACGACGACAGTGGCGCACATTCGTTCCAAGTGGATCTTACCGTAAAGCACAGCGATGAGGCGAACAAAGACCTATTCAACCATGTTGTAACCACTGTGCGCAGCAGGTTGGATGTGAGTGTCTGTCCAACGCTCTTGATTAACTGCTCACATACATGTTGAAGGAAGAACGCATTACGCCCGCGCACATCACGGACTGTCCTGAAATCAGCACCGAAGTCATCGAGTATTTATTCCGGAAACGATTCGAAGTCTTGAAGGCCGAGTACAAGGTTCAGACGCAAGATGTGGCGGCTGCGAAGCGCAAAGTAAAGAATCACAAGTCGCGCATGCGGTCGCTGCAGGCATACGTGAGCGGTAGCGACTTCCGACTAGTGCACGACTGACCAGTGACCGGACCACAGAAGTACGAGACCCGCTCCAAAGCGGCCTTGATCTTCAAGCGGACCTATGGACGATGCCCGACCGCAATCTTGGACCCTGATTTCATGAGCGGCGAAGAGTCAGCAGGCGAGGACGAGGAGCTCCTCAAGACGTACTATGATGCGGCCAAGGTTCCAGAGGACGATCGTACGGGACCGCATCGTACGCTGGTGGTTGGCACACACCGCCTGAAATGGCGCGCAGCGGTTAGTTTATATCTGAATGTCAGCCCACGTACTCACCTGGCGAAGTGGGTCATGGTCGTTTACAAGAAGCTGGACGAGATATATCAACAATTCGAGACACGGGGTCGCCAGCACAAGAAGCGCGTACCGTGCGGCCGAGAAATCACGGAAATACCAAAAACAACGCCTCCGCCATGCATGATAGATTCATGGTGGGTCCTTAATCACATTCTTGAGTGTCCCGAGGGGTGGAATAGCGTACCAGACCCAGAGGGCTGGGGGCCAATCGATGTTGAGGAGAAGAACTGGTTGGCAGCGCTGGCAGCTTAAGGCTTGGTCGCAGCAGCACGCGTAGGAGCGTCAGGTTGTGAGCAACATGGGAAGGTCTTGTTCATCACTAAAGCATCATGTCCGCACTTTATACGCTACTAGACTGCGGCGTAATTAATCAGTTCCGTGACCTACATCATGCTCGGGATCGCATACCTCTGTTCTGGGAGCTACCTCAACGCCGAACGCGATGCTGTGTGCATGTCAACAAGATTGCATCAGTTGTGCATGTGCGCACCCTCTCCAGCGACACCGTCATCCAAAGGTCTGGATCTTCATACCGCGCGCGAGCCACTTGACAGACTATATCCTCGATAGCAACAACTTTGAACTCTTTGTATCTATCGACATGCCAATACTCGACCTCCACCTCAGGGCTGTATTAGTTTATATCAGCTCAATGGACTATGTCTAAATACGAAAGCGTGACGCACTAAGTTGACCAGCTACCCCAGCCATCATGAAGAAGGCCTGCGTTGCAGGCCTTGAATGTCCTGACGGTCGCAAACGTGCGCTGCATCGATAGATGGCTGTGGGTAAAGATGTTAAGTACCTCGCCATGCTCTGAGCGGAGGTTTGCGTCTGAGCTGCGATGACGGAGCTTTACGAGCGCCGATGCAGAAGCTCCGTTGGACGATGCGGAGTGGATTCGGCGTCCGTCGAGGATCAAGAAGGCATGTGGCTGGGCGTAGACTGAAAGAGCGGTGCTGCCTTGGGCGTGTTGGCGTGCGTCAAATGCTGCATGGACTTGGAAGCCTGATGCCCGATAGTGGCAGATCAGCGACTGCTGCTCCCGGGCAGACAGATATGCAGGCTGCGCAGGTGGTCCGACGCTGATGAAGTTGCACTCGCCGACGAGCTCTGCAAGTTGAGGTGATCAAACTGTTCACTTCGACCGATTATTGATGCAGCGCGTACCGTCATCCCTCGCGATACCATGATCGTCAGCTTCTTCAACTTCTGCGGCATCATGCTCCGAATGTGAGGCAATAACAGCGTCCACAGTTCCACGAACTTGACGGCCGTCGGTTGAAAGGCGCGAGAGGATACTCTTCTCCACAGGATCTGCACACTTCCGCTCTGCAGCGGAAAGCTGAAGACATGAGGCACTAATTGGTTACGTGTGGAGGAACTTGAACATACCATGTGCATCAGACGTGTGGTTTTGTTATATGACCGAAGCATCGTCAACTCAAGTTCACCCGCTCGTCTGTTATTCGTGTTGATATTCTTGAGCGTCTTGTTGATACGCTCGCCAGGGAACTCCCAGAAGCCATACACAGGTCCGAAGTCGGGAATTTGAGGTGGAACGTGCGTAGCCCAGTGCTGATTATATTTAATATACGTATCGCCATAAACCTTGCGACCGCGTCAGCACTAGCGCACAACTAAGGCTATTGCGTACGCACGCACCTCAGCAAACCGCCTCAAGTGCTCAAGCATCAAGGAATCACCACGTCTGACGTCGTCGGCTGCAAGCGACCTTGAAAGCAGAACACGGAGAGCAGCGGATAGACTGAGAAACATAGGCACCTCGGCCTCGACACGTCGCAGGCCCACAGGAGGCCGAGGCACAGGGTTACGCTCCAACCACTCTTCGAGAGTCGTGGGCTCTGGCACCGCAGGTGCCGCACCCTTTTTAGTTTTGCGGCGGGTTCCTGGGTTTGTGTTTGCCTCAGCTGTGCACAGCGAGCCAACGATGTGCACACCTTGGTCAGCCGGCGTTGGCAAAGTAGCTTGAGCGGATGTAGATGCACTTGCTGTAGATGCACTTGCTGCAGGCCTGCGCGCGCTGCAAATACAAATCAGTGGCGTTTCGGCCCTGCAGAGACGCGACTTACAGGGCAAGTGTAAACTTCTCCTGTGCCTTCCCATGGTCGACGACCTTTTTCTTGTAGCGTGCGGTGGCGCCCGCGTGCTCTGCGTCTGCCGCAGACTGTGTTTGGTACCAAAGGGGTGGGATCTACGGCGGGTAAGGACATAGTAACACCGTAGTGGATTTAACGCACCACTATAGGACCAAATGTTGTCCCCATGTGTTTCCATTCATCCGCACTCAGACTACCACCCGCAGGCTCGCCAACAAGCTTTGGAAGGCGGCCGACCCACGGCGCAGCTTCGAACTACATGGATGAGTACTGACTTTGTCAAATAGCCCGTATACGCACCGTGTTGAGCAACTTGTGGATGAAGTCTAACTCTCGCAATGTGCCAGCCTCAGTGCCAGCGCGCAGCGCTTTCCGGC
The DNA here is from genome assembly GCA_037042885.1 of Auricularia sp. M12. Classification (NCBI taxonomy): domain Eukaryota; kingdom Fungi; phylum Basidiomycota; class Agaricomycetes; order Auriculariales; family Auriculariaceae; genus Auricularia; species Auricularia sp. M12. Next base: position 1,583,513 of record CM073216.1, read on the forward strand.
CCTTGATCCACGTCTCGTACCAAAGATTTTTCATCAGGCCTGTGTTGCAAATAAACAAGAAGAAAGCGGGCGCATGACGATGAGCGCACCATTGAGCAGGCAATGCATTGGCCCCACGACAGTTTGACGCACGGGGTCAAAGTAAGGGAGACGCGCAAGCTCAAACCACTGCTGCCCATGCAGTGCGTAGTGAGCGTCACGTTTATCTGCAGGAAGCTCGATCCAATCGAGCGCAAGCTTTTTCTGCTCTGCACCGCTGCGGGCCTCGTAGACTGAAAGCTGTGAGTGAACCGCCGCTGTTCCGTCTTGGGCCTTACCTTGCGTAACACCGGCCAGCGTGCTGATCTGCTCCTGACCGATCTTGCATTTCGTGCACGGGGCAACCTTGTGGTTCTTGTCCGCAAATCCGCATGTACGGCACATTGCTGGATGGTCGCAAACCACGGCTATAAGAGCCACCCGCACACGACGGCCTTCGCTGCGTCAGAAAGTTGCAAAACAGAATAAGAAAAAAATTGTACGTACCGTTAGGATATTTCTTCGAGTATACCAGAACACCATGCTCAAATAACATGATCAGGTCGTCCACGACGAGCGCCAGGTATCGCTGGAGCTGTTGACAAGTCGGCTCCTTGGGCCCGGGAATGAGTGTTGGAACAAGGAGGTGCGCGTAGTAAGGCGAGGCGATATTTAGGTTTGCAATGCTGAAAGAGATGGCCGTCGTGGAATGATTGTCGCGAAAGGTCGAAAAGAACGGTGCAAACCCGTCGCCATTCATGGTGACGCCAATGCGCAGCTCCTCGTCGTCGTGGTCGCCAAAGAATAGCTTGCCGTCATGCCCACGTAGATCGCGCATGACAGCTCCGTCGAGCATGTCGTGATATTCTCCCGTGCGACGCTTGCGAGACGTCTCCGCCTCGATCTCCTGCTGCAACTCGTCGTCACTGAGCTTGACGGACAGCAAGTACGATAATGGGATATAACCCCAGGGGCGAACGGGCACTGGCTTTGCGCCACGAAGCGCGCCAAGTAGGGAGCGGGCACCGAACAGCGGCTCGCTGCATTCCAAACACAGGGCCCCACGAGGGGAATCAGGCGGCGCAATGTAGTGACATTTTGGGCAGGTGGGGTAAACTGTCACCGCATCGTCAAGACTGAGGCGCTTCAGGACTGTGCGCGTCTGGGTGAATTTGTGCAGATTTGGGCGACCGGGAACGGGAAGCAGTAGACCTAGGGCAGTGAAAACGGTGCAAACAGTCCACATGAGAAGGTTGACGGCGACGTGCGATACGTGGTACTTGTAATGCAGAACGGCGCCCAGGGCAAAAAACGAGCGGATGTACCACTTTTCATGGGAAGCGGCATAGTCATCGTCAAGCGCTGCCTTGAAAGGCGGAAGATTGGGTGCCGGAGGAAGTGGATGAGTGCGTGGCGGCTCGCGGGGTAGCTTCAGGGACGCAAAGTCCTCCGCACTATGGAAGGCGCGGCCTCGCGTCCGGGCATCAGGGTTAATTACTGGACCCTGTGCTTGAGGCGCTCCTGCCGAAGTTGCTGAGGTAGGAGCTTCTGCATCATGCGTCGTATGCACAGCAGGCAGTGTGAACGGGAGCACATCTGGGAAATCCACGACCTGCTCCGAAGATAACACCGTACCCGTCTGTAGCTGCGAGTCTGGAGTCTCGGAGCATCGTGGTTGCAGCACTGTAGAAGGATGACCCTTCGCGCTCACGTCGTCTAACCTCCAAGCATCCAGCGATATCAAGAGCACCCCGCACTCGAAAGGCAGAGGCTCCGCACCGCGATAGCTGAGTTGCTCGTCGGGTACTTCTTCGACGATGGCACGCCGTATTTGTGGCAGGATGACGGGGATGTCGACGTCCATGCAGTCACCACAGGAGCCGCCATCGAGAAGAGGCAGTGGAAAGCTCTCAAGCACATCGGGAAGGGAGGGAGACGGTAAACGAGGCTGAACCTGAGCGATAGCCTGTATAGTTGATTGTGACGAACTTGCGAGCTGGCGCATGCGCCTGTCGTTCTTCTGGTGTCGCAATATCGTGCGCGCGTCGGTTGGCAGTCCAAGAGGATCCTCGTCCAGGCACGAGCTGCATTTACAGCGCTGCTCTTCCTTAGCCTTGAAAATATGTCAGAGGAAACACACGACGAGTGGTGAATAACGAACCTTCGCTGCTGCAGGCCGATTATACGGCTTTGCTTGTCGAGGTACTGCAGACGATTGGGCACTAGAGCCTGAGCGGCGCATGGTACCTGGTAATAAGATGGTAGTAAGCATGTAGAACTGATGGGCTTGAGGTTAAGGACATACGAGTGCCGCCGCCGCTAACTTTGAGTCGATATACTCCTGAGCGCGCAACGGTCTGGCGCTACGAGGTCAATCGTGTTCACAGTTCAAGTAGTGGGCCAGGCGGTCGAGAGCGTCGAATGGCAGAGCTGTGACGGAAGCCAGCACGGGCAACGACTCGTTGCAGCTGGAGCGGTTGGTGCTGGTGGGAGAGAGTGAACGAAAGTCGTTGAAACAGCGCGAATAGCGCAAAGTCGAAAGCCATCAGCAGCCTGATCCAGACGACCTCGCCGAGGATGGGGTCGACTCGATTGCAGGTTAACTGGCAAGGCAGCGAGGCAGAGCCATCTAGCCGATCTAGCCTATTCCGCCGTCTCCGACGCGGGGTCATTTGGCCGTGCTTCCAATTTGAGCGGTCCGAGCTGATCCAGACACGAACAGCCAGGTCAACCAGCCTGCAATCGCTGGTGAACAGTTGGACGGTTTAGCCGGCACATAACTACCGCAGGCTAGCTAATGTACCTACCTCTATACGAGGATACTGCTATGTCAGCTGCAAGTCGTTGCATCGAGAATCAGGCACATGGTCTGCATTTGAATCTCTCAGAAATTTCTGGGCGCTATGTACATCAAGAGCATCCAGCTCTGCGATACGACGTAGCCGTGTCTGCCGGGATCAGCCAGGTTTGTCGTGCACGCAGTGAATCCTCCTCTCCCGTGCACCCTCTTTTCGTAGACGACTCCACACGAGTAGTCTCAAGCTCTCCGAATACGAATTCGGGTTCCCCCTCGTCTTTGTGATCCTCACTCGGGTTTTGATCATACACACTCGAGACCATATCCCCGTTTCACCCCTACCTCTATATCTATTCTCTCGTGTGTTGGGTATACTCCACCCACCCACCCTTTTGATCTGCGGCTCCTCCCTACTCCTGGATTCATTGTCTTAGTCTTCCCTGGCTGTTCAAAGTGGTGACCACCGCAGGGAGTCTTTGAACTAGTCTTACAAACGGTTCAGGCTCCCTGTTTATCCCTTTCACACACCCCCACCACTTACTTGCGTCGAGATTGCGACGGCTTCACCTGGTCCTGCCGCACGAACTCGTTCTCGTGTTCGCCAAGCAACCATTCCTGTTGCCTCAACATCATCACTCACGCAAGCGAACCCCCATACATCTACATCGGTTTCCTTACCATTTTCCCCCCTTTCTTCCCTCTCTTCTCTCACCCTCTCGGAACGAGACCCTGAGTCGGAACCCGAGTTTCATTCCTCACGTTCGCGAGAAGATTCAGATCAAGACGTCGCACCCCGTCGTTCTCGATTTGCTTCACTTGCACCACGCACTCCATCACCTGTCAATCGCATACCTCTCGCAGAAGAACATCCGTACTTCCAAGAGATGGACGATGACGGAAACCCCCCCAACCCGCCAGGCAATCCAGAAATGGAAGCGGCCTTCGGCAACCTACTGTTCACGTTCATGCAGCGTGCAGTACAGAACCTTCCCGCTGTGCCCCCAGGCCAGCAAGCTCCAGCCGCTCAACAAGCACGCGTTCCCCTCCCGTACCCAGACGAGAAGGGCGCGCCGCGATTTGACGGTGACCCATACAAAATCGGTACCTTCCTCGAGACGTTCGAAAATCGGGCGCGACTAGCCGCGATTGGAGCCGACCGATGGAAGAAGGTTGTGGTTGATTATGTCAACCGTGACACGCGCAATCAGTGGATGCAACTCGAAGAGTTCGGTGATAACTCTACCTGGGAAGAGTTTAAGGCTCAAGTGTTGCGCGCGTATCCCGAGAACGGTACCATCAAGGAGTATACGTTCGAGGAGCTGAAGGAGAAGATAGATACCTGGAAGGGACGCTCGCTGCGCTCCCCGAGGATGTCAATCGGTATACCCGAGAGTTCAACGCTTGTCAAAAGTCGTTGCAGCGTCAGGGCATCGTGCACCAAAAGCAAGAGCTCTACCTGTCGGCCTTTACAGCAGAAGAACGCGGGCGTATCGAGAGACGCCTTGAGTGGAAGTTTCCCGACCAGCACTATCACGAACTCGAGATTGATGACATTGCGGACGCGGTTCGCTTCCTGGCAAAAAACTCGATCGCTGAGATGCCGGGCGCGATTAAACTCGCGTACTCGCCGATTGCAATTGATTCGCGCGAGGTCTCAGTGTCGGTGCAGCCCCGGCAGCCGTCAAACGCGAAGGTCCCGATGATCGCCTGATCGCGAGCGTCGCACAGCTCATCGAGGAAAAGTTGGAAGCGCGACTTGGCCCGGCTCGACCAGTGCATAATCACACGCACGCAACAGGCCCTAGCGGGTATGCTGCGGGAAGATTTGGTCCTCCCGAACGGGTGATACCACCTCCCGGATTGGACACGACCGTTGTCTATTCTGTGACGAATCGGGACACATGATGCGTCAATGCCCCATGCGTCAGGAATACCTGAATGCGGGAAAGATAACGGAAGATCCATTGGGAAGGATGGTATTCCCAGGCGGACTGATGATTCCGGGTCCTCGCGAGAAGCCCATTCGCAAGCGTATTGACGAGTACTGGGAGGCTCAGGCACGGTCGCACTACTACGATTCCGTGATGCTGTTGGACGGCGACGTTGACCCAGTCGATTACGAAGACGACCAGTTGCTCCCCGAGGAACGCGAGTACCAGGCGTTTCTTATGATGCGCGAACAAGTGCACAACTACGAGACCACTGGGCGCTTTCGACCGAGCAATAAGAAGTTCGATGGTGTAGAACTTCCGGCGCGACGCTGGGGGCCAGCCTCGCAGCAGAAGAACACGGAACGGGTACCCGGAATCCTCCCCGTCCCGGCAGCTGCTCGCGCCAGCACTCCCGTCAGTCAACAAGCTCCACCTCAACGCGCACCAGAGAGGCCGGCCGATCTGCAGGTCCCAATTCCACTCGACGAGGTAGCTCGCAAACACGCCGACCTGACCAAGAGAGCCGCAGACAAGATGGAAGAAGCCGGCGTGACATTTCGTAACAAGGCTCCCGCAACCGACGATTCGATGGCCGAACAACTGTTCACGCGCGTACTCGAGCTTCCAATCACGACAACAATTCGGGAACTGCTCGCAACTTCAGGAGACATCCGCCGCTTGGCACAGAAGTACACTACGACGAGGCGAACTCCTGTGAGCGAAGTACATATCATCGACCAGGACGACGGCGACGACGGCGACGTCAATGACGTGTTTCAAGTTGTTGCGTGGGAACAATCGCTGCAGCGGACGCCTTCGGGAGACTTCGCGGCGCACGAGTCGTTACCGTTGATGGTCATCACCGCCGACATCGAAGGAGTCCCCATCGAGACAATCATCGACACAGGATCGACTATCTGCTGCATGAGTGATCGCGTATGGAGGAAGATTGGCTCACCCGTGTACTCGGAAAAGTCAACCAACATGCGCGACGCGAATGGCAACGTAGCCGGCACCTTGGGCGCGATTGTCGACCAAGAAGTCATCATCGGAGGACTCAAGTTCTTCATCACCATACACGTCGTCCCGAACGCGCCATTCAGTCTCATTCTCGGAACACCCTTCTGCGCAATCGCCTCGATCGAAATCTCGTACCGCCCTTCGTCCGAAATGGTGCTCAAAATCACCGACCCGAATACGGACAAGACCGTGCTTATTCCCGGATCCGCCAAGCCGCGCTGCGCTGTCGCGTTCGCGCGCACTGTAGACTCGCCTAAGGATTTTTGATGCGGAGAGAACGCGCCTCTCCGTTCCGCAATATACAACCCCTGTTCTTCTATGATCGTCTTGTGGGCGTTTCGCAAGATGTTCGCGAAAGGTTCAAGGACCCTGTCATCCTTGCGATGTTTGGGTTCACGCTGCTAATGTCACTTCCCAAAGAGTTAGTTCCCGCTTGGGTTCGCGCTCTTGTTCTCGGGATTGCGGCAGGACACGCGGGTACCTTGATTCTTCAGCAGCCGGAAACAGCTGCGAGGATAGAAGAAGTTGTGGAGGACAAAAACCCTCGGCGACATCGACGGTCGCGCAGAGGTCGCAAGAGAGGTAAAGCAAATGTACTAACCACCCCGACCAATGATGACCCCTCTGAGGGAGGGGATGGTGTACAAGAAGCTTATCCCGACGAGCGACTTCTTGAGAACCGACTCCGGTATCTCTACGGCTTTGGATTCACGGAACAAAACGGCAACGGAAACGGGACGGCCCAAACAATGCTCATAGAGGATCTGCCTAACCCGGAAACGGAAGGCAAATCGGACGATCAGCCTCAAGATCAGCAACACGCAATTACGATAACATCCACGACCATTCCGATTGAGGTCTACACGCTCGATTCAGACAATCGGTTTGCGCAGCCAAGACCATACATCTTTCTCCTCAATGAAGATGGCACCCGAGTCGTCCCGCGAACGGAAGAAGACACGTGGGAACACGACGAAGACTTCGCTATGACGGTAACACTGACGATCGGCGACGACGCGCACTTCGCAATGCCTCCACGACCAGTCAAAACGGTACCGCCGCTACGATTGTCACGTGACGCGCGCAGCTTTCGGCACCCGCAAGCCATTCCCATGGGCATCAGCGAACTCGAGTTTCCGTCACGCAAACCGGCTGGTATGCTTCTTAAACTGTACATTTATTATTTCCCACAAAAATGGGGGTGCCACACCAGATTGAGTGTCTCTCACCTGTATGAAGTGTGTGCACATCACTTTTGATGTGTGTCCACACTCAGTCAGTGTGTGTCCACACTTAGTCAGCAGTGGCGACACTCCCATGAGAGTGCCGACACTCCCATCAGAGTGCCGACACTCCATCAAGGTGCCGACACTCCAATCAAAGTGCCGACACTCCAATCAAAGTGCCGACACTCTTGCAGGTGGGTGGAACACCAAGTTCTCTCACCTCCCAGACCTTCTCCAAACACTGAGATATGGCTGGAGAGCATGCTCTGAATGCCTCCTCAGGGTCCAAATTGCCTTTTTTAGTAAAATAAAATTTTGAATAAACTCAAAATATAGGCTTAAATGCACTCTGAGCATGATCCCCAATCATATCTCAGTGTTTGGAGAAGGTCTGGGAGGTGAGGGAACTTGGTGTTCCACCCACCTGCAAGAGTGTCGGCACTTTGATTGGAGTGTCGGCACCTTGATGGAGTGTCGGCACTCTGATGGGAATGTCGGCACTCTGATGGGAATGTCGGCACTGCTGACAAAGTGTGTCCACACTCCAACTGAGTGTGTCCAAACGTCAAAAGTGATGTTCCCACACTTTATACAGGTGAGAGACACTCAAATTGGTGTGGGACCCCCTTTTCAGTGGGCAATAATAAATGTACACTTTAAGAAGCATAGGCTGGCATTGACACTGGCATCTTCGCGACTGTCTTTAACGTGATGGAACGGAGACAGCCGAAGGGCGAAGACAAACAGCGACCCGGGAACGCGGCAGGACTCGGACGGAGGCCCTACAAGTCCGCGTTACTCAAGGTACACCCGCAGAACGCTCCGATGCCCGAGGAATACCGGATAGTACGACGACGACCGTCTGATCCGCTGATGACCTTGCCAGTAATCGGCGCCAAACCCGCGGATTTCGTGCCCACGGCATATATGACGACGGAACGAATGGCTGGCTTCAAGATTGAGGACTCTGCGCATTTGTGGGACGAGGAAAAGAAGCTGTTCAAAGCTATCGTCGCTGCCAATGAAACCGCGTTTGCATGGACGGAGGCGGAACGAGGTCACTTTCGATCAGACTACTTCCCGCCTGTCAAACTCGCCGTGCTTCCGCATGTGCCATGGACCAAACGTCATGTGCCGATACCACCCTCTATTCGCGACAGTCTCATCGAGCTGTTAAAGGAGAAGATCAAAGCCGGCGTATATGAAGAGTGCAACTCCTCGTATCGCAACAGTTGGTTCTGCGTCGTGAAGAAAGATGGCAAGAGTCTTCGCATAGTGCATGATTTGCAGCCGCTTAACGAGCATACCATTCGGGATGCGGGTCTCATTCCCCAGCCTGATGAGTTCTCGGAAGAGTGCGCGGGATTTACGCTATTGTCGGTACTCGACCTATTCTCATCTTACGACCAGCAACTGATTGATGAGGCTTACCGTGACCTGACGGCGTTTCAAACACCTGTCGGGGTACTACGGAATGTTGGATTGCCAATGGGGTACACGAACTCAGTTCCCATTCAGCAAGCAAACGTAACCTTCATCCTGCTCGACGAGATTCCGCGATTCGCGAACTGCTTTATCGACGACGTTGTCGGGAAAGGCTCGCGGTCGTACTACAAAAACGACGACGGGACGTACCAGACGCATCCGGACAACCCGGGAATACGGCGTTACGTATGGGAACACGCGATGACGCTAAACCGGATCCTTCATCGTTTGAAGAAGGCGGGTGCTTCCGTTTCGGGAAAGAAGGCAATCATTGCACAGCCTGAGGCAGTCATTGTGGGGTATCGTTGCAACTTCGAAGGGAGACATCCTGAGAAGGGAAACGTCAAGAAGATACTCGACTGGCCGACGCCGCAGAATGTGACACATGTGCGCGCTTTTCTTGGGACGTGTGGCGTATCGAAACTCTGGATCAAAGACTTCGCGCGTGAGGCTCGGCCGCTGTACCAGCTCACCAAGAAGGACGCAGAGTTCGAGTGGACTCCCGAGTGCGAGGCAGCGATGCAGCGGCTCAAGAAGTTGGTCACGGAAGCCCCAGGACTCAAGCCGATTGACTACGCGTCATACAACGATGTCATACTCGCAGTCGACTCGTCCGTCATTGGTGTTGGCTACATTCTGCTACAACTAGGCGACGACAAGAAGCGGTACCCATCGCGGTATGGATCCATCACGTGGAACGATCGCGAAAGTCGCTATTCGCAGGCGAAACTCGAACTACATGGGCTGTTTCGATCATTAAGGGCTGTGCGCGCATACATTTATGGCGTACACTCCTTGGTGGTAGAAGTCGACGCGAAGTACATCAAGGGAATGCTCAACAACCCGGACATGCAGCCCAACGCGACTATCAACCGTTGGATTGCGGGCGTTTTGTTGTTCAACCCGAGAATAGTGCATGTTCCTGCGACGAAACACACGGGAGCGGACGGACTTTCACGAAGACCGGCAGCACCTGAAGACGAGGACGAGCCCGACGATGCAGACGAGTGGTTGGACAAGGCTTTGGGATTTGCGATAGAACTCGAAAACGCGCGAAGACCCGTCTTCGATCACGTGTTTGAGAGCACTCCGCGACTCGCAAAGGCGTTGGGAATTCAGCTCAACGTGCCCCAGCGGCCACGTCATCAACAGGAAGTCTTCATTTTCGACGTATACGCGACGCTGCGTAGTGGTGCGAGGACGCAACCATCCAAAGTACCCCGCGGAGAGGAGTCAGACTCCGACAAAAACGCGCGCGAAAACGACGAAAATGAAGATTCTGGCGACGAATCCGTCTCAGGCGAGGAGGACGAACAAGAGCAGCAAGAAGGACGTCCCGCAAGTCCCGAACGCGAAAAGGAGCAATCGCAAGAGCCAATGCAAGAGGCGAACGCGGAAACTCGAATTCGGGAAATAGCAACAGAACCCGAAGGAGAAGTCAAGATTCCTAGAGGCGCAAAAGGACGACGACGCGACAAAGAGCTACCGACCATCTTCAAGTTCCTACAGTCGGGCGACCGCGACCCGAATATGCCGCGCGACAAGTTTCACGCGTTGGTACGCAAGGCATCTCAGTATTTCGTACTTGGCGACGTACTCTACCGGCGAAGCGAAGACGGAAGGCACAAGGCAGTGGTATTCGACAACGACAAGCGACTAGAGAAGATGAAGCTCGCGCACGACGAACTTGGGCACAAGGGATACTTTCCGGTTCGCGCACACGTGCGAGAACGGTATTTCTGGCACGATATGGACACGGACATTCGCTGGTATCTACGCACTTGTCATCAGTGCCAGATTCGCCAATTGGGGCACCAGCGGATTCCGCAAACGGTGCCATTCGTACCCGGCCTATTCTTCAAGTGTCACATTGACGTAGCCAGCGATCTGCGAGACCGTCAGCATAAACGCGCGCTTCCAATATCGTACCACGTACCGGGAAGTGGGAGAGAATCTCATGCTCGTTCTTGCCGGTGCGAATGGCCGTGAGGAATAGCACGAACTTGTTGGCGTCAAGGAGAGCGTCACGGCGCGGCTGGTCGCCGTGGCAGCAGACGAAGGACGAAGGAAGCGAAGAGTCCAACACGGGCGGGTCGTCAGGAGCATTCCAGTATTCAGCGAGGGCCGCGAGATCCACGGGCACGGGCTCCTCCACGGGCGGAGGCGGTGGCTCCACAGCGCGCGCGACGACCACCAGCCTTGGCCTTGGCCTTGCCCTTGCTGTTCTTCGGGGTCCTGTCTTACGAGAGCGGCGGCTGGACATGAGGGAAAACGCAATGAGAGCAATGCGGGACAGGAACCAACTTATATCCTCAGACAGGGGGTATTCAGTTCTAGCCCTTCACAAACGACTTGGACGAATTCGGGACGGTCAGTACGGTTTGCCGTGCAACGGCAGCCTCAGAACAAGCAGCCTGCGGTCCCGAATGTTCCACGCAACGAGTACCATTCACCCGAGTCAACTTCAGCAAACTCAACTCGCGACAAACACGTGGCGGTGCAAGAAATCAATGCTATTCCGCGGGAACACTTCCAAGAACATGTCAACTGTCAAACAACTCGACCCTGAGGCGCCGGCGCCGCGTTACTCCGGACGGCCGAACATCGGGACACTGGACCGCCACGCACTCGGATCAGCAATCAAGTCGCGAATACGAAGACGGAACGCACTCAAAAGTCAAGGCCTCGAAAGCGTCAGCATGTTCACCAGTGGCGTACAGGCCGCCGTTAATGTTCTGACGCGAAAGAACGTCGTGGACGATCTCGGCACGGATGTCTTCAGGGATGAAGCCGTCAGTACGGGAGAAGGTCGCGAAGCGGAACGGGTTCCGTTCATCAAGCGCCCCATATTCCCAAAGGCTAGCGGTAGCTGTCGGGATTTCGGTGGTGAACGGCTTGATAACGTTGAACATGGCCATGAGACCCGCATACGAGGAAGGACGAACGGAGCGGAAGTCGCGAGCGACGTTCGCGTGGATGCGCTCGAGTACCTGATACTGCGTTCCAACGAACTTGGCGTATTCGCGATAGATGCGCGCGAGTCCGGCGTAATGGGCAAGAATCAGAAGCGTGTTCTGCGCGGGCGTTCAGCCTCTTCAAACGCTATTCGAATACGGCGACTCACGGAGATTGCGGGCCAGTGCGAGATGAAGAACCCGACTTCATCGGCGTGCGCTTGGTCAGGAGCGCTCACAAGGCGCCCGAGCTGCGTACCGATATCCTGAGCAACGGTGGCATAGAAGTCAAACGCAAGGACAGTAAACTGTCCCGGGTAGACCTTTGCGGGTTCCGGCATCTCGGGAGTCGGGGCGTTTGGATCGAAGTACGTCGAGAGACCAGCCAAGGCAGGGTTCCATCCAAGGGCCATTGAGTCTTGAGATGCGAGCGTCTGGATAACTTTGGCGGCCGTTTTGGTGATGCTATCAAGGGCGCGATAATTCTCGGACACCGCGCGCGAGATGGCCGCGAGCTGAGCATGTTGCGTGGCGATAGCCTCGTCGATTTCGCGATGACGCTCAACAGCGCGACGGGCGACGTGGGCGAACGACAGGAACGTCGGGAAGACGTAGACCTGAGAGAGGGAGGTATTGACGAAAGACTGCATGATGAATGCGGGTTGGAGGACACGACTTAGCATTCCGAGGACCTTTTATGGCGACGCGATTTTGCGGGTCCCTGATGCTTCGCAATTTGATGCACAGGGACGTGCACATTCAAAGTACCCCGCGGATGATCGGGCAGAAATTGACACGCCGGAAAAATCGCGTCCCTTTCAAGATAAAGGCGACATAGCAAGACACAATACAAACTCGAATACAGTACTACCACACATCCCGACAACAACGAAGACCGCAAATCAACAAGAACAGCATCCCGAAATGGAACACGCGACGCACACCGGCAAGACCCGACATCTCTCCAGCATGGACAACTTGGCGACAACGGCTCGGCGACCACAATCCCTTCTATTGGACCTCAAGCACGACTCCCGGATTTGCCTTTCGAGACTCCCAGAGTATGCGCGAAGGACAAACGATCCGTCTCTAAGAGCAGGCGAGCATGTTCCGCGTTCGCCTCCCGAAAGTGTCCCAGCACACGACCGCGTGCTACTCCGGCAAAGACACCACGACCACGAAGGTGCGCAGTCGCCCTGGCTGCGAAGGAATATTCTCGACGCCGCTGTCTCCGGTTCCAAGGGATCACCAGCAACCGAGAACGATCCTGACTCATTCACCCAAAATCGTTATCGGCACCTGCGCATTCGCGAACACGTCACCCGCTGCGACCTCGGACCATATCCAGACCAGGGTCTAGGGCATCCTTCCTCTCTACTGTCCCTGAGCATGTGCACCCTGAGAAACCGGGGAAATGCGGAACACGAAACCCATACTAGGGGAATCCCGTCATCGTGATCGCAGCGCACTTTCCCACGGTCTATGGCGTCATCCAAACGGCAGGGCAGACCGCAGCACACTTGTGGACGATCGGTAGTCTTTCCTCGGAGCAAATTCTGAATCACACGCTCACTGGATCGGCCTCTCATTGGCTCCCGAGAATGGATTGCGCAACCCGCAGGCGCGCGCAGTCCGCATGTGACAATCGGGAACTCTTCCTATCGCATGGGCATTATCGGTACAGCTCGGGACATGGTCTTGATTGGCTTGGCATTCTCCTGTATAAAACGCGATAGGTAGTTAGGTAGTTTTCTCTTAGCACAGCGGCTCACGAGCATCCGGCTCACCAGTAGTTCAGTATCGCACACTCCGGCGCCCAGTTCTCGTACTCGCACCCGTCCTCCGTTCTAGTCCGTACGCAATCGAAGTCTCAGTCACCCTCTGCCATCTCCGTTGGCCTCAAGTCTCGTTTTCCCCCTTCCCTCGGTGCGTAGTCGCGACTTCCGTGATTGCACACCATCCTCCCTCCTCTCCTACTACGACTTCTCCATCCGAACCGTGCTACTTCTGTTCGTCGTGTTCGCACGCAGTCATAGACTTCGCCAGTGCAGCGACGAAGAAAAGACGCACTCCCGTCTCACAATCCTCCTCTCCCGTGCACCCTCTTTTCGTAGACGACTCCACACGAGTAGTCTCGAGCTCTCCGAATACGAATTCGGGTTCCCCCTCGTCTTTGTGATCCTCACTCGGGTTTTGATCATACACACTCGAGACCATATCCCCGTTTCACCCCTACCTCTATATCTATTCTCTCGTGTGTTGGGTATACTCCACCCACCCACCCTTTTGATCTGCGGCTCCTCCCTACTCCTGGATTCATTGTCTTAGTCTTCCCTGGCTGTTCAACGTGCACCCACATCTTTGCGCCAAATTGACGCAGATGTGCCAGATTCGGTGCGTGTCCCCACGCAGCCTCGTATGGCGACATATAGCTGAGTGCGTGTGTTGGCAAACAGTTCTTGATGTAGACCGCATAGAGAACCGCTTCGAACCATAGAAACGGGGGTGCTGTTGACGCGAAGAGCATCGCACGCGCCATGTTGAGGATTGTCAGATGCGCGCGTTCGACGATTCCATTCGAGGAAGAGGAATATGGTGCGTCATTTGAATGCGAATGCCTTGTTCGTTACAATGCGCGCGAACTGCATCGTTAAGAAATTCACGTCCTTCGTCGACCTGCAAACACTTGAGTCTGACGCCGAACTGCGTCATCAACCAGGCCTGATACCACTTGATGTGGTCGACCTGATTGCCCTTGACCCGTGCTCCGTAGACGACTGAGTATCGTGTCCTGCGGTCCACGAAGTGGGTAAAATACTCCTCGCCGTTTATTGCTCTACGAGGAGCGCGCCCGAAAACATCAACGTGGACGATTTCTCCGATGTGCATGCGCGACTCGTCCCGTTGCGACGATGTCGGAAACGGGCGTACGGTGTGCTTGGCGCGTACACAGGCAGTGCAAAGTGGCGCCTTTGCGTCGAGGTCGGTTACGTGGATTCCGGTGATCCGCTTCTCCTTGATCATACGGCGCAAATAGTCAAAGTTGGCGTGGCCGTTGATTGCGTGGAACTGGGACAGGGTACAGGTGAATAAGGCTTTGGTGGTATGCACGACTAGATTAGCGCGGTAAAGCTCGCTCTCGCGGAAGCCCGTCATGATCTTCTCCCCGGTGCCCCTGTCGACGACGTGCGCACCGGTTTTGCCGAATATGACGAGGCGCCCGCCCAGCGTAAGGCGCGACACGGAGATTAAGTTGGCGGGGGCAGACGGGATGTAGGCGACGTTGGTCAGCCGGATGTGCCACGTGCGGCGTTCACCCGACTGCCCGGTGCCGATGGCAACGACGACGACTGTGCCAACGCCCAGCTTCGGGATGCGCTGAGTTCCGACGCCTCGGACGAAGGCGTTCGGCGTCGGCATAAACGTCTCGAAGTAGTCGCGGTTGTTGACGACCGAGACGTTAGCGCCGCTGTTGAAGAAGAAATGGTCAGCAGACATAGCCATCGCGATTGCGTGGCTGTGAGGCGGCGCAACGGGATCCTCGGGTTCCTGCACAGATCCGGCGGGGACGTCAAGGAGATTGCTCTCCATGTTCGCGATGAGCGCGTGGTAGGCGCCGGTGGGAACAAACGGCGCTGCGGTCGGATTGAGCGGCTTTGCAGCAGAATCGTTGTCGGGAGCGTCGTCCTGGAGGACCCACATGTGTCCGAAGTTGAGGGCAGCGATATCCTCGACGACCGCGTTGGCCTGCTCCTGCAACTCGGCGGGCACGTCATTGATAACCTCAGGATTGCCATCAACACGTTCGCCTTGTTCTTCAACGAGGTACAGGCGACCCTTGTACTCGATCGCACGTCCGGGTCGGCCACGGAATGGCCTGCCTCCACGGCCACGAGTGTTGTAACCTCCGCGGGCTGACGGATATGCGGTACCGTCACGCTGGCGCCAGTTAGCGTTGGCGTTGGCGTCGGCGCGCATGCTGGCCTCGGTGCGCGGCGCCTGGCAATCGCGCGATAGGTGTCCGAGCTGACCGCAGTTGTAACAGTCAGGCACGGCGCGCCAGACGTACTCGTCGCCAGGACTGCCTGATGGCGGCTGCGCCGGCGTCTGCTGCGCAAGAAGCACGCACGATGGAGCCTGCTTGGCGGCACGCGATCGATACTCCTCGTTGATGCGACGGACGAGCGAATTCGGCGTGACCTCGGCAGGGCGATAGCGCATGACCCTCGATGCCGTGGTGAACGTGTATGTTCCGGCGGTCTGGTCGTCGTAGTTGCCGCAGCACCAGCGGCGGCACCAGTAGCGGCGGGAGCGGCAGCAGGACCGCCAGCGGCTGGCGTGACGGTAGTCGTGGTACCCGTGATGCCGGGGACCGTCAGTGTATGCTGTACATCCTCGATCGCCTCGTACGCAGTCGGAGCAAATTGCTCTGGTTTGAAGACCGATGCGAACGGATGGTAGGACTTGGGCAGAGAAAGAAGCAAAGTCTTGCAGAACTGTTCGTCAGGCCCTGGTGCTCCTACATCGGCGAGCTGCGAGCGAAGATTGAGCGCGGTCGCACAGTGCGTGGGAATATCGGTAGACTCATCGGCCCGCAGGTCCGAGAGCTGCTGACGCAGCGTGACTTGGGCAACGATGCCCGACGGGAGATAGGAGTCCTCGAGGGCACTCATCATCTCGAAAGCAGAAGTCGTATGGCGTACGATGGCCTTGTTGATCGGGCCCATGCGGAGACGCATAATGCGCATGCCAGCGGCGTCGTGTCCGTCGGTGTCATTTGCGGGGTCGAGGGTGCCCTTGATGTATTTCGGTATATCGTCGTGTTTCTCTGCAGCGAGATCGTAGATGTCAGAGCGCCACGAGAGGAAGTTGCTGCCGTCCTCAGCCAGATGTTGAACGGTAAGCCTATCGGAGGCCATCGCGAGTCCGTATGCGTAACGCGCATATTCGTATAGCGGCCGTTGTTTGCGTCTCGGTCGTTTAGGAGTTCTCGGCGACGATTAGCGTGAGCCGGGGCTCATAACCTTTCGCACCGCGCAGGGGTACGGGAGGTTTGGAATCAAGACAGTGAGTGCCTCGAGGCACTCACACATGTATATAACAATCTGGAAATCGGAAGAACATGAGGTTGACATGAGGGAAAACAACAATGGGGAATCGGGCACTGAGAACGGAAGGCGTCTGAACAACGAGCATGTGGCTGCCATGTGTCTCACATTCCGATAGCCGTGGCCGCGCGGGATTCGATAATCTCCTTCGAATCAGGGCAGGCCCTTGGTTTCCCGCATTTGGGAGGCCACGAGTGGAGATCCGAGTTGCCAAGAGCAAGTTTTCGAGTAAATTTCCGGCTGATAAAATGTACGATACCTCTACGAGGCCCAATAGTGTTATTGAAGTCGCATACAACGCTGGGGAGCTGTAATTGCACACAGAAACGCGATAATAACCTGAAAATACCCACCATTTATCCATAGCAACGGCTTTTCATGGGGAGCGGATGCAAAATGAAGCTCCGAACTTTCTCCTGATGCCGCAACTGTTACACGCGCAAAACGCTCTGCGCTGTCTCGCAACGACAACGAGGCGCCTGGATCGTTATTTTTGCTTCTAGCCGTGGCGTTGAGTGGTCGCGGAAGCCGTATATTCTTTCCACCAGGTGTCCTGTCCGGCAATGCCGGCCTCGCAACCCGGCCCCTGGCGGAAGCAGCACGACATCTGAGATCCGTTGCAATCGATGTAACTTGTTCACCGATTCATGCCAATAACCTGCAACTCGTTTGGGGACATCATCGCTGTGTTGCAGCTTGCGTGGAGGCTGAGGGCGGCGCTGAGCAAGGCAAGCGGGACATCTTTGGAGGTCAATGCTCTCATCGGCGACATCGACGGCTTCACGTGCATGCTGCAGCATATCAAGGCTTCAGTAGAGCGGCTCACGCTCCGACGTGCGGTCAAAAATGCCATCGAGCATTCAATCGTAGTGTGTCATAATGTTCTCGAGCGTGTCTTACAGAAGGTCGCGATGTTTCGGATGGATACAGTATGACGCGCAAAGTTGGTCTATTTGCTTGGCGCGAATACTGGATGCTCGCTGCGTGGAGCATTCTAGGTGGACAAAGGGAAATCGACGCACTCCGCTCGCGACTATCGGACCAATTGAACGTGATTCAGATTTACCGTTCTCTCTCCCAATCGTGAGTTTCAAAACATGAACTAGAGATTAATTCATATGAGCCAGGAACGACCAAGCCGCCGTTGTGGGTGCCGTCGACCGCCAGGCGAATACGTTGGAGATGATGTACAGCGTTGTGCAGGATATCCAGCTACGATTCGACGTTGGAGTACCCAATTTTCAGTTCTGCGATCGCAAGACGGGAGAATATTACCAACCGTTCGCTCGCACATCCCTCAATGTACGCTTTCCGCTGCCATAGCGCGTCGAGGCTAACTTCATTACAGCGATTCATCGAGCTACATGAGGCGCTCGCCCGCAGGCCGTATGATCGACATGACCCTAACCACCCCGCGAACGTTCTTCGGCAACTGGACGCAGCGAAATGGCAACATGTCACAACACACCAGTCCGTGTCACTGCCTTTTCATCCAACTACTGACGTGTGTTAGGTTTGTGGCGTACAGCACTGGAAATGGTTCAATGCGACTCGAGGTGGTCCAAGGGGGGGGCAGCCGGCAAAATCCGGTACATCACGTTACTATGGATGGGTCCTCCGAGCTTGCGCAGCAGAGGTTGCTGATCCCAGGCTCCGGCGGAGCCGGAGGCCGGTCCGGTGCGTTGGAGACCCAGTGGACTACATGTTTGCATGCTGATATTGACTGAGAGTTGTAATCCAAGACTTCATGAAGTTTTGAGGCTCTCTCTGTGTGCAGCAAATGTGCAGCAACCAAGCAGTAACTTGACAATAACACTTGCTCGCTCCGACAGCACTGATCGGATCTATCAAAAGCGGAACACGCGGAAGTATATCCGCGGTCTGAGGAAGCATATCCGCGGATATAGGATGGATACCCTCAGCCTCTGCAGCTTGCAGAGGTTACCGACCCCATGCCGTCATTTTGCTTCCGGCCCCCCCTTGAGGTGGTCGAGTGCTGCTACTTCAAAGAGCGAGCATTCAATCAATGGCAAGTCCTGCTTGGCAGTCCCAGTGTATGCATCCAGAGAGGCGGAATGGATCTCATGAATGATCGTTGAACGCCAGCACGCACCCAAGGCTCCATGCAACTGCGACGCCGGCCCTCGGTGCTCTGAACTTTTTTCAGTAGAGCTCCAGCGGTTCAAAAATTGGCTTGCGCTGCAGCACGCGACCATCACGGTCGATGCGATCCGTGCACAGTCATTCAGCATGGATGATGATGACCGCTCTAGGCATCTCCGTCACTGCGAAGAGATTATCGCCATCCTACGCCAGTGCCCCGAGCCGTACGTCACTTTCAGCCTCTGAGAGTCCATATCTCGACCATCTTATATACTGTAGAGATTACCTGAAATCCGAGATCAAACCGCGTCTGAGGCTACGCTCGAACCACCAGCAGCCCAGCCTTCGCGCCATTCTCGACGTCGTGCGCGCTGCTCCAAGAGCAGTCTGTCCAGACGAGCATTACCGCCGCAGCGATGATCTGTTCTCGTCCCGTCGCCAGGCCCATCGTGCCAAGTGGTGGCATTCATATTTCTTGCTGCTGATCTAATAGACGAGGAATCTAATAGACGAGGTGGGCTGCGCCATTCGATGAGTGTAAATCATACGTATCATCTTGTCTTTTGACATAGCTGCCATGGCATCGGTATGCTCGAGATACTCAAGACGGCTTTTCCGGCGGTCGGCATGCGGATGCCGCGTCACGCACGCGAGAGAATGCACGAGAAGCTGCGCCCAGGAGCACCACATCGATACGAGGCTTATATTCCACCGTGAAAGAATGACCCAGAAGTGCCATACAGTTGCCAGAGCTTATAGCAGAGCGTCGCAGAGGTCCGCTCGCCTACCCTATTCGAAGCTGTCGCTTTGCGAGAAAGCCAGATACTCCAGTCGGAGAGTGGAAGCTTCCCACAGAATACCGGCCGCACGCTCGTCGTCCCCCATTTCCTGTCGTTATCCCATCTTCCCGCAGTCGGTGCGCTATTCGCGCCAACAGGCTGGCCCCCCGAAGTCATCGTCCAGATCTAGATCAAACTATGTATGATCAGGGGGTCTTATGAAGCTTTCAGTTGAGGATCACCTGCGTGACCGAACAGGAAGGCATTGATCGATGAGGAATCGGAGCTTAAAGCTTGAAGATGCGACACAGCCTTGGTCTTGACCAACCACCTCTGCACGCTTTTTTAACCACATTCAAGTCATGCTAGCGTCTGCGCTCCTCCTTGAATCGGAATTACATGCCATCCGGCTTGTTTTAACACATGCCGCTCGCAGAATCGACGATAGGCAAGCAGTTCCTTGTGAACGGAAAACCGATGCTCTAGCAATTAATTTTCATTTCAGAAATGACCGGACATCATACGACGATCTGCTACACGATTTGAACGCTGTCGCGCGCACCATCCTCAACAAAGTGCGCGCCCAATCTACAGGTCGCCTACTCCCATCGGAATTACTCTGCCACATTTTCTCCTTGCTACCCTTTTCCAACATGGTTGCTGCGAGCGGCGTCTGTCGCTCTTGGAGAAATATAATACGAGGTGATCCACGCCTTTGGGCTCGGATAGCGACAAGCTCTGGCGTTGACAATACGGTATTGCCTGTTTTTCTCGAGCGCGGCGAAAAGGTTCCCGTTGCGCTCGACATCCACCTAGCGAACCCTCAACCCGCTCTGGCCGAGCTCATTGCTCCACACGTCTGGCGTATTCGCCAGCTTGTAATTAGCAGCGTGCTTCCAGGAAACGCTTTGCTCCAGTTCGGCTTCGATGCGGATAATGGGCTCGCGCGGCCTGCGCCCTGCCTTCGGCGGTTCGAAATGCGCATGGGTTGGGAGGCCGAGGACGTTTTATTCGACTCGAACTTCTTCGCCGGCCAGGCGCCTTTACTTGAGGAGCTCTGGCTCGACGTGGAATGTCAGCCTGTGCTCGGCGCGTTCCAAAGCCTCCGCATCGTGGTGTTGACGCATATGGAGACACAGTCTTTTCAGCTCGCGTGGAACGTGCTATATTCATGCCCTCTCCTCGAGCATGCTGCTATGCGGGTGAGCAGACGTCGAGACAACATCCTCCCCACATCCTCTCAGCTGCCCTTGCTGCGATTCCTACGAACCTTACGGTTCGAGTTCGATGAGGACTTTGCAGAACCCACAATGGATGACGCTACTCTGTTGCTCATAATCCTCCGACCTGAGGTGCGCGCTAGGACGGACGTGACCCTCAGACCGGTCGCAGCACCGCACGACCTACCCACCGGCAGTACAAGAGTCCTTATCCTGAACACGCCCAGCGGTTTTCCGAATAGACTCACATTCAACCTCCACTCATGCGGGCCCGGCGTCGCAGGCACCACGCGTCGATTTCTGCGCGCCCGTCTTGAGCACGCGCGAACATTCCTCCACGAGCATCTGGCCGTCTCTGCCGACACTCTGCTCTCGCTCACCGTGCCCGCCCATCTCCTGTCCTTCATCGCCGCTGCGGACCACGTCCGCCTCCCAAATCTCCGCGAGTATACAGTGCTGCTGCACCAGCACCACGTCGTTTTTCAGGCGCGCGGCAAGCAACTTCTTCTCGACCGCATGCCGGCGCTGCACACCTTCACGCTCACGCGTGCGCGCGCCGCGAACACAATCACGCAGGACGTCGTGGTCGACTCCGTCGCTGTTCTTAGCTGCTTCGCTGTGCGCCGCACTGGCCTCGCACGCATGCGACGTATGGTGCTATGCGGCATCGAGACGCCGCTGACAGTTGATGATGTGCGGGATTATGTGGACGAGCTCGCGCGCGAGCCGTGGAAGCCTATCGATGGGCCGCAGTTCGACAGAATAGACGAGTGGCTGTTCGATGCGCCGTGACCTTTCCTCGCTCTTTTCGCACGGTACATGTGCATTAAGACCCAAGGAACCCGTACGAGAAGACGCTGAGTCACGCACGTACCCGATGGCGAGCATCGTGCTTCGAAGACCGTGAGACGGCGGCTCGGACCATCTCAGAGCTTCCAGTGCCAATCGACACACTACTGGACACTGGTGGCCTGCCTTGACGCCTGACAGTTCCTTATTTACGTGGCAACAGCTGTAAAGACTTTATTTCGTGATGGTAAAATCACCGCAAAAGTCGTAGAATGCATCAGTGGGACAAGAAGCCTCAGTCGGGAAATAGGAAGCAGCGCCCGACCCGACAGCAGAGGCCCAGAATCACGAGAAACATACGGAGCACGAAGAAGTGCCGCTGAGCTGAGAACTCCGTGCGGCCGTTCGTCCGAATATGTCGTCAAGTTGAGCGGGGTAGCTGAATCCACCTGTGCTGTGCAAAATATACGGCCTTCGCGTGCAAGGAGAATAGAGAGTCAAGTTCCATCTACCAAGGCCCAGGTGACAGTGAAAGAGATTTAGTCCTGCAGTCACGGAATATGTAAAAGCCGGACGCGATGTCGTGGCAAGACGACAAGCAGCGGAGGCATATTCCAGCTCCGCACTTCTCCCGGTCACGCTTTATCCCCTCTGGGCAACGCCGCCGGCATAGACGGCCCCGACGACCGATGGGCTCTGTCCACCGGCCTGCTCGGGGAAGATAACCATTAGAACGACCAGAAAAGAATCTCCAGCACTGTGCGTCCGTTGCAGCCCAGCTGGCCGCGGTACTAATGGCGCCACGTGCGATGAGTAGGTACATAGATGCTGAACTCGCCGTCGCCGACGCTGCTGGCGGTATTACGAGGTGGAGCGCGTAATGGGCACGCGGCAGTCGCTGAAGCCGTTGACGGACCCGTCATGCAGCCTTCGCTGGCCCAATAGCGACGTTGCTAACGGTGCTGTATCTCCTAACGCCGAACGCTGAGCGTCTGTACCGGATGGCAGTGCATCTGCGTAGCCTAACTCGTACGGCACGCGTCTTTCATCCGTAACGGACTCGGCCGCTTCCACGTTCGCCCAGTCTGCTCCTGCGTGCGCGCACCAGCCATTGCCGTGCGCCTAACGGATTATGGTAGCTAACGGCGACGCACAGAGCTCCTTGCGCCGCGGTTTCGTCTGGTCGCCGTCCCGCCGGAGCAGTTGTCGAGCACACGGACGGCTGGACGACGACGGCCAGCATGTCAAATTCATCGCGCCGTCCATCGCAAGGCCGCGCAAGCACGGTTTCCCCGTCGCCCGCGCCGGCCAACGCGGTCGTCTCGGCGTCCGCAACCAACTGCAGAGCTCGGCGTCGAATTCAACGTCTGCTTCCGCGCGCCGCGAGGCCAAAGCCAGCATGTCTCCCAGTCAGTCGGGCCTGCTACGGCCGACGCCCAGGCGTCAGCTAGCAGCGCTCAGCGTCGACGTCGACGTCGACTTCCACGCGCAGACGTGGCACCGCCCGTCGCCAGCTTGCCGACGGCTGGACGTCGGCCACCAGCGTGCACAAGAGCTCACGCTGGCCGTCGGAAAATAACGAGCGTCATTCTGCCCGTCAACGTCGACGCATGGGCCTCAGCGACGAGTCTACGGCGCTCGCCGTTTACCTCGACGTCGGCTTCTGTATTTGCGCGCCGCCCGTCGCTCTCATACGCCTCGCGCATCTAGCTTTGCCGCTAGCGCGGCGGCGAGCACGGGTACACGCGTTAGTAGGCGATTAACGTCCCGGCGACATCCACACGTAGCCGCTGTCGCCCACTGCCTCGCCGTCGCCCGAGCTCGTGCGCGTCACGGGCACGGTATCGTGCACGGATTCGCTGGCGGGCGTACTGCTCAATCACGGCGTCAGGGCTGTGGCGCTGCGCCGCGCGAACGGATTTTGGGCAAAGACGCCATCCATCTTCCAGCGACGGCCTCGCACTTCCATCGCCACCGAAGAGTCACACTCGACACTTGCGCGCGCATGCCACTGCAACCGAGGAGCCCTAGCTCCCGCCCGCGTCGCTGGAGTCCCTACGCCCGGGCCGTGCTTAGGCACGTGCGCGCCTCCACAGACTTGGCCGCATGGTCGTTCTCGCGCACGCTTCCGCGTCTGCGGCTCTCGCTCGACCACGGACCTCGACCTGCTGCTGTTGCCGCTGTCGGCGCAGAGGCGCAAGTCGAGGCCATCGCTATCTGGCTGCCTTGGAATCCTGTCACGGCAGTCGCGCTCTCAGACGATGCACGTCATGAATCTCGTTCAATCCTAGTCGTCATATCGGCGCGCGTGCAAGTGCGAGATCTTCTACGCAATTTGCTCGTCGGCGACACGTTGGGGGTGCCGCAACCGTTGTCGATCCTTGCCAACTGATAATTACGGACTGGAGGCTGTTGAATGAACTCGCCTCGCAGGACTCTGCGCGCATTTTGTCTGGTGGCTGTCGCTGTGGCAAGCTTACTTCACCAGTGATGTCAGCGGGTCATCTTTGACCGGCCAATGGCTCATTGAAATCTTATACATAAGGCACAAATGCGCAAACGACATCCCGAACTAATCCAAAGTAGGGTCTATAGGGTCCGGTTGCAATTGAGGATGATAGCCATGGGGGGAGGACGTGTCTGTCCCATGGTAATCCCGCCCCCAGGTTGACTTCCCCCAAATACATTCCATCATTGTGCGGAGTGGGTGAATGCGGACCGTTGCGTAAGAATCTGACGATGCAGTCCCCAGTGGGTCTCTGTTGCTCCACGTGAAGTTGAAGTAGTGGGATAATTGTCTGTCTGAGATGAGTTCTAGACATGATCGTCAATGCGAGACTAAGGTCGAGGCGGAGACGACACACGGGTCTGGATCCTGCTCTAGCTCTGCAAAGATATCTTTGCACATCTTGTAATGTTGGCGGGTGGCGTCTTCTTTCATAACCAGACCAAGGGCTGTCATTTGGTTCAAAAGAGATAATGTGCGCTCCATGACGCGCGAATACTGTGCTCGCCGGATCTCCTCTCGAAACAAAACTCTGCACTGGGGCTCGTCGCAGTTGCACGTGGTGTTGAGCGCATGCTTGCGCTCGACCAAGTGTTTAATGACGCGAACTGTGTCAGGATGGAGGTGAGGCATGCCGATGAGAACTTGCCACTGATCAAATGCGCGTTCTCTGTAATAGCAACAGTCCACAACCTGCGTCCAGCCTCCCATGTGTGGTTGTCGACGGTTATAGTCTAACATCAGGCTAAGGTGGCATTAGCATTCTCACCCAAGCATTCTGGAAATGATCTCACAAGTGTCGCATGACACACTGAGTTTTGGCTTTGTTCAATATCTGTTGGACGATGACTGGGTCGTGGTATTCACGGTAGTCTGCGTCTTCCAATGCTGTTTTATAGTCGAAGGCCACTTCGAGCAGCTGCATAAACCGCTGTAATGAAAGGATGAGGTCCGAAGGGGCATGATGCAGGTAGACATACACTGAGGGACGTCCGAGCAATTGGCTGGTAGTACTCTCTTCTGTATTCGTCGTAGAACTGAAACGTGGGCACTCCAACGTCGAACCGCAGCTGGATGTCCTGCACGACGCTGTATACGCGCTGAAGTGTAGTGGCCTGATGCTGAACCGCGTCGAGGACGGCAGATTGATCGTTCCTACGCACGGTGATTAAGATTAATGTAACAGGTCGAACGTAACGGGCGTACGATTGAGAAAGGGCGAGGTACGTCTGGATGACGCCCAGCTGCTCCGAGAGCCTCGTGCGCAGCTCGTCGACTTCTTTCCTCCCGCCGAGGATGCTCCACGCCGTTGCCGTCCAATACTGACGCCACGCAGTGGCGCCGACCTTGCTGGTCGTCCGCGTCTTGAACGCGGCAATCTTGCTCAGGATGAGGCGTAGGACGGCGTGGCAGACAATAATAGCATGCTTGATTCCATGCTCGACGGACGTTTCAAGCGGCGTGCGCCGTTGGGTGATTGAGAATGTGCTGTAGCGCGCGCGTGAACGAGTCGATGTCGATTATGAGTTCGCGTATTTCAGCAGAGGCGCCGGTCGCCTCGCTCAGCGCGGCGCGCAGCTGCCACGCGAGCTGTAGCACGGCGACGATATCGCCGAACGAGCTGAAGGTGACGGGCATGAGGCAACGGGGATACTGCCGCAACTACACACAGGCTCATATACCATACGCCCTCCCCAGGGATTCCGTATGCCTCGCCCAGGCCGGCGCACCGGAAGTGTCGGGAAGCCACCGGAATAACGAGCAGTGTCCCGTTTTGCGCGGACAGGGAGGGATCAGTCCGTGCATCTATACATGGTTTCAGTCCCTCTGCCCTCAATGAAGTATGTTTGGTTCGAAGGGAGCAGGAAGCAATGCGACAGCACGATCTCCCGGCTCCAGGGCTGTGGGCAATGCAGACTCGATAGAACGTGGAAGCAGTCATTCACAGGAAGACGAGACGGTATCGGGGCCGCAGTTGTATGGGTCGAGTTCTTACTGCCGCAAGACTCCGGCCGAGGAATCAGTGAGTGACAGCCACAGCAGATCCGCTCGCATAGCACGTCAGCAGCAAATCCGCTCTAGGAGACAGTCGCGGAAGGATGCGGCCGCACAGAGAGAGAGCATCCGTGCCTCTCAGCCACGGTCAAACGCAAGGATTCCGCGGCTGTGACCAGAGGTGCACGCAAACCGAGAATGAAGCACTGGATTGTCACCGACACCAGCGTCTGGTCTCATCTTCCAGCAAGTGCAGTCTCTTGACCCCGCAGAGCCGCAGTAAATGCGGCGAGCGATGATATCGCTGGTGAGATTGCAATGGTACTACAGCAACAGATAGGAGACAAGGGGCAAGCGCACCTTAGCGAGAAACCCGCCCACGGTACGAGTATCTGTAAGGCGCACATAGATATTGGGAAGCACGGTCAAGGTATCTGAGATATGACGCCCGAAGGGAAGTGAGGAGCGCAATCGGGCCATGGTCGCAGTATTACAGACTTGGATAGAACAGAAAACCACCTATCGCCCAGCAAAGCGTTTCGAAGTAGCCCATCCTGCGCGCGCGTCGACAAGATCGCATCGCCCCGCCGAAAGCCCAGACAACAAATCTGGGTATGTGCTCGCCCTCGGGTCGAGCGTGAGCGAGAGCGACGAGGCCGCGCCGAGTCCTTCTGTAAAAATTCGGGACGCTCCTGAGCGCTCAGGAACCGGCGAGAGCCGCTGAGCAGCCTGAGCGACCCCGGGGTTCAGGAGCTGCTCAGGGGTTGCTCAGGAGCGCTCAGGAGCGTTCCCTGAGCACCTCAGGCCGCCTCAGCGACCGCAGACCTGCCCTCACGCTCATTCTCTTGCTTGCTCATCGCCGAATAATCGCAAAAAAAGAAGCAAAATATAACATAAAAGACGTTTATTCATATCAATATTTACAGAAGGATACAAGAGCACGTTTCCATGCGCACATCCAGGCCTTGGTGGCCAGAGCCGACTCGGCGGGGGGAACATCGCAGGCAGCGGGTCTGGCATACCGCGACCGTACCGCCCGTCTCATTCCAACGCAACCTCGACTTCAGCCAGCTCTCGGAGCGGATTGTACCGTGCTGGTCGCGCGCGACGAATCTAGAACTGTGAGCGACGTCAGCGAACTGGTATTGATGATGATAGGGAGTGACGGACCTACGAGCCGTCGCGCGTCAATAACTATAAGGCCGGGTCCTGCGACGAACATGAGTATCTGGCTTTACATGGCTGATAACATACCTGTAAGCCGCGTTTTGCGCTCGCAGTGCCCTGTGGTAACCAGAGTTAGTAGGCGGCCCAATCAGCAGAGCCCAGAGCAACCAGTAGACCAGGATGACCGGCAGTCAACTCAGAACCAGGAGACATCAGAAGAGCCAGAGACAGACAGACAGACAGACCAGAACCCAAGCGTGCTCGCAGCAAAGTGAGCCAGACCAAGCCAGAGGCAGCCCGAGAAAAAACTGCACGAGAGGAAGAAACAAGGGCGCCTAGCGCAGAGAGCAACAAGACAACGAAGACGTGCACATGCTCGACTTGCGGGACCCGGGTGCATCGTGGAAGACGTCTGCAGCTGGTGTGAGCGTGCGGCGGAGCGGTCGAGTCGTACGACGCAAAGTTTTTTCAAGCTCCGCAAAAGCCCGACCGTCCATGGTCATGCAAGGCAGGTGACTGGTGACGTTGACCAGTGCATTGCCCAACATAGGCTACAATTTTTGTGAGTGGTGCACGGACAAGACAGGGAAGTTGTATTCCGTTTAATAGCTCAATTAAATGTATAATTTGAATTTAATAGCTGATACAATGCATTATATTCATACTACTATCTGGAGTCGCAAGTGCTGAAGTCACGAAACGCTCAGGCGCTCTCGCGCTCTCGTGCTCAGGAGCACCGGCTGAGCGGCGGGAGAGCCGGGGAGCGCCGAAGCACAGCCTGAGCATGAACCGCGTGCTCAGGAGCAATCGGATTTTTACAGAAGTCGCCTGCAGTTCGCACGGGGCATCCACCGCTGACGACCAGAGCCGGCCTTGGCATAAGCAACGGGCAGACGCTTTGAAAGAGACATCAGAGCAAATGCGTCGACGGCGCAGCACCGGCACAAGACAGACCCTCGTAGAAAGCTTCAGTTCATAACCACCCGACCGAGCGCAGCGAATAATGATACACGGGAATAACGGACATAGAGAGCAAGCGAGGCGAAAGCAAGGCAAGACAGACGGCCCAGTCGAGTCACAACGGCCGCTCGGGGCGACTCAGCTGAGTCCCCAGGGACGCGCGGGGCGGCACAGTCGAGTCTATAGACGAGCAAGGCGGCTCAATCGAATCTCTAGGACGGACCACACGAGTCCCCTGAGGCACAGCGCAGCCTACGGCCGCGGCAACACCATCCCGCGTATAGGCGACGGCTGCTTCGTCGTCGGCGGCTTCTGCGCGTCCGTCATCGCAAGATGCGGCCGCGACTTCCTCCTGCGCGCCGACAGCGAAAGCGGCAGCAGCTCGTGCTCGGCGTCGCTCTCCGACGGCCCCGCGTCGCGGTCAAGCGACAACCGTAACCGGGGCAGCGTCAACGAGAAGGATGCGGCGATGTCCGCCAAGTCTGTGGACGCGCGCGCGTGCCTCGGCGCGGGCGTGGGGAGCTCCAGCGACGCGCGGGATAGCGGAGCGGCGTCGGCGGTTGTAGTGGTATGCGCGCGCGAGTGCCGAGTCTGGCCTTTCGGGGGCGACGGCAAGGGCAGACCGTCGCCGCTGGGTATGACGAGCGTCGTCCTCAAATGAATCGAGTCGTTCGCCCATAACCCGTTCGCACGGCGCAGCGCGGCGACGGTGACGCCGTACTTGAGCGCGACGCCGGCGAGCGAGTCGGTGCGCGACACCGTGTGCATCACGCGTACGGGTGAAGGCGGCGGCGACGCGGCGGGCGACGGCGGTTGAGATAGAGGATGGATGTCGTGCGTGACGTCGATCGTCTGCGAGCGTGTGTGGCCGTGGCCACCGCCGCGGCGGCGGCGTAGTTGGCTGCTAGGCGCCGGTGGCGGCGTGGAGAAGATGCTGGTTCCGTTTGACTGTGACGACCGTCGCGCAGACGCGGACGCGGACGTCGAGGCAGACGGTGAGCGCTGTAGACTCGTAGCAGACGCCCAGGCGTCCGCGTTGGCGGGCGGGATGATGCTCGTGCTTTCGGACGGGCGGCGCGAGGTCTTGTAAATGCTTGTGGTGGACGTCCAGCCGTCGGCGAGCTCCACGACGAGCGGCGCGTTGCTGCTGCGCCGACGCGCGGACGTCGACGTCGAGGCCGACGCGGAGCGTTGCAGGCTGGTTTCGGGGACCCAGCCGTTGGCCGTAGCGGGCACAGCCGACGGGGAGATGACGCTCGTGCTGCCTTGGGTTTCGCGGCGCGCGGACGGGGACGTTGACGCCGACGCTGAGCGCTGCAGGCTGGAAGCCGACGCCCAGGCATCGGCAGTGGCGGCAAGCGCGGGTGACGGGGAGGTGATGCTGGCGCTGCCTTGCGAAGGGCGGCGCGAGGACTTGTACATGCTGGTCGTCGACGTCCAGCCGTCTGCGAGCTCGACAACGGCGCCGGGCGGCCGGCGGCCAGACGACGAGCGGCGCAACGAACTCCGTGTGTCGCCGTTAGCGGCCATAGCTCCGTTGGACGCCCAGCGAGCGTCAGTGCTGGTGCGCGCAGGGGAAGAGGGGGCGGACGTGGACGCCGCCGAGTCCGCCGCCGATGGGCGACGCGAGGCGTATGAATTGTATGCTGTAGATACATCGCCGGCCGGCGCAGACGCCGTGTGCTCGGCGTTAGGGCGTGCATCGCCGTTGGCGACGTCGGTGCTGGGCCCGCGAGCGGTGCCGGACTGGTCCACGTCGTCGTTGCCGAGTTCAGCGTCCGCCGCGTGTCCGTTACGCGCACCGATTGCGCCATGTTCCGTACTGCCGTCGACAGCGCCGGCAGCGACGAGCTCAGTACCTGGCTGCTCGTTGCACGTGGCGCTGTCAGTACCGCGCTGAGCTGAGCAGCTAGGGACGCACAGAGTTCGTATTGGAAGATATTTGCTGGTCATTCCAGGGGTTGTCATCATCGAGCAGGCCGGGGGACATGGCCCATCGGTCGTCGAGGCCGAATGCCCGGGTGGGTTGCGCAGAGGGGGAAAGGGCGTGAGCGGGAGAAGTGCGGAGTTCAGATTTGCCTCCGCTGCTTGTCCTCCTACATAGGCCTGCCACGACAACGGAGCCCGGTTCTTATTGCTCGACATCTCCCCAATTTTCTTTAACGTCCATCGGCGCTCTGGGATTGGGACTTGCCTGCGATAGGAGCGCTAGAGTGACAGCGTCCCTCTAGTCCACAGGCTAGCGCACGCTCTCCAGCGCTGCTATACCACTGGAGTTGCTCTATCGTTTTCTGTTTCCTCCGCAAAGCCCAAAATTTTGCACTCGTACTTGTTGCTCAGCCTGAGCTGCCAGTGTTGGCTGGTTTCTGCAGTCGTTCGTCCCTCCCCGCGCGCCCGGTGGGTTAGGAACTCGGCCAGGGAAACACATCCAAGGATTCTTGCTATGGCAACATGCAGTGCGATGACAGTAAGTTAAGAGTGGACAAAAAAAAAGTAAAAGTGAAGAGACCCGTCGCATGGCCGGCTTTACCAGCGTAACAACAACTTTTCCTTCCCCTCTCTCGCAGCCAACATCAGCGCAGCTTCAAGAACCGTTGCAAGCTGTTGAAACGCTGTGAGGTGTGCGGCTCCTTCCAGCCGAACCGGACGCGCGGGCCCTCGAAGTAGATGTTCGGCTGGAACCAGAGCGGATTCCATATGTCGCCGTCCGCGACGGGCGCCTTTTGCAGCACGCCGCGGATGGTGCGCAGACTGGGCTGCTGGTGCTCGACGTGCAGCTCGAGCAGCGGCACGATTTCGCGCTGTAGATACTTGCTGAAATCATTGCCAGACGATCGCATGAGGCCGAGATGGCAGTTGAATATAGAGGACGCACGGCTGTGGGCACATGCTGAGGAGATTGAAGATCTCATCGCAGAGTGCGACATGCCCGGACGCGGCGGCAGCGTCGATGGTCACGGTGGATGCCATGGCGCGGATGATGTCGAGTCTGATGACCGCGCGCTGCAACGGAAGCCACTGCCGCGATTGCGAAGAGAGACGGTCCGCTGCCAGTGGGTACCGATCGCCGCACCGCGCGCCGGGTTCGCAATTGCACGCAGCGCCGGCATCGTGCCTGCGCTCGACCAGGGCCTTGATGATGTCCACGCTCTCGCTCCGCCGCGGCCCGCCCATCCCGATGAGGACTTGCCATTGGTCGAACGCCCGCTCTTTGAAGAAGCAGCACTGGACCCGTTGCGAGTGCATCGCAACAAACTCCCCAAGGGAGCTGTACAGCGCGATCCTGCCAGTGAGACGCGCGATCAGCTTGAACATTCATTCGCCAGGCAGACGCAGCCCTGTAGTGATCCCCAACGCTGACCTTTGAGTCGCGACGTGTTGGGATTTTACCGGGTCCAGCACGAAGTCCTCGGGGTAATCGTCATCATATGGGATGTAGGAGCCGGCGAAGAGCGATTGTTGCAGTGTTCGGTATTTCTATAATAGACGAATATTAAGTAGCTAGGGGCCGGGCTCAGGCAGATGATCACGTACTTGGAGGGACGTGCGAACGAATGGATGATAGTATTCCCGCGTCGTGTCATCATAGAACTGAAACGAGGGTATGCCGACGTCGAAGCGCAGTTGGATGTCCTGCACAACACTGAAAATCCTACCCAACGTAGTTCCCTGATGGGTGACGACCTCCAGGACGGCAGCCTGATCGTTTCTGGCCGTCAGGTCAGCAATTGTCCAGCTGTCCGCGCGGGAACGCACGACTGCGAGAGAGCCAGGTACGTCTGGATGACATTGATCTGCTCCAGCAGCCGCACGCGCAGTCCGTCGACATCCTTCTTCCCGCCGAGGATACTCCACGCCGCCATAGCCCAGTACTGCCGCCACGCCCCAGCGCCGACCTTGCGCGTCATCCGGGTCTTGAACGCGGCTATCTTGTCGAGCATAAGAGAAAGGACCTGGTGGCACACGCCGATTGCGTGTTGTATCCCATTCTCAACGGCAGGCTGCAGCGTTGCACGCTGCTCCAACGAAGACTTGATATGCTGCAGCGCCTGTGTGAAAGAGTCGATGTCGATCACGAGCTCCCGTATCTCGGCCGAGGCGCCAGTCGCCTCGCTCAAAGCGGCGCGCAGCTGCCATGCAAGCTGCAGCACGGCGATAAAGTCACCGACAGCGTTGAAGGTGATGAGCATCGAGCACCAGGGGCGGGAGCTCAACTCACACAGGAGTATTAATACTATCACCGGCGATGGGCCATTTTTGATTTTAACCATGACCGCGCCTCCGATGCTGTGTTTCCGTAGGCGCCGCGGTACTTAATTGTGAGGCCCTAGCGGATTTTGTGACCGCGACCCCTCCTCAACGCTCCGGGGTTCTTGAATTTGGCAGCAGTCATCCAGTGAAGACCGCCGTTGGCGACATAGTCCACATCGTCCACGACGGCTTTAGCCTCCGCCGCGCGCTCATTACGCGCGCCAAGGTCGCCATGAGTTCAAATTCCGTCGACGGCGTGGGCGGCGGCGAGTCCAGTATCTGCCTGCCCGCTGCACCAGCGGCGAGCTGGGCTGCCAGGGACGCACAGAGTTTGTATTGAAAATATTTGCTGGTTCCATGAGCTATGTTCATCGAGTAGGCTGGGGGACATGGCCCATCTTTTATCGAGGCCGGACGCCAGGGTGGTTGCGCAGAGGGGGAAGGGGCGTGAGCGGGAGAAGTGCGGAGTCGGAATCTGCCTCCGCTACTTGTCCTCCTAGGCCTGCCACGACAACGGGTTCGGCTTTTATTCTGTGACCGCTGGACGAGATCTATTCATTCCCTAAAAACTGTGTCAGTTATCAGAGGTTCTGGCACTCCATCCTACCCTGCTCATCTTCATCGTGTGTGTCTGGAATCTGGATGTTTCTCTCACCTGTCTTTGTATGTCGCTTCCACCGAAGTCAAGCACCGTAAAATCGTCCATCGCCAGTTTGTACGGAACGCGTTGCCCGCAGGCCGCAGCAGGCCCAACGCTCATAACTGGGCATAAAATCACTGGCTTACTCAGCCTGTCTAATTGCTATACTACTCGTGGTTCTCGCGACGCTGCCGCGCATCGTATCCGCGTCGCGCGCTCCCCGTGGGCTGCTTCATTGAGCCTGGGTCGCTCGACGTCGGCGTCACTGCCGTACGCCCCGGCGCGCGTGGCGCACACTCATGCCCCCGCACATCGACGCTGGCGTTGCGCTCACATGCATGGTTCCCGTCGCCGCGCGAACGGGTTCTGCGCCACAAACACAATCCTGGGCACGATTCTCATCAACTCGCGTGACAACGGGCTGCCTCTGCTGCTACCTTGACAGCCGCAAGCGCGCGAATACCAGCGGGACTCGGGCTGCTGTCCCTCACCCCGCGCTTCGTCGGCCTGCACATGCTCTCTAGGCGAGTGCTACGCTCGAGGAACGCTCGACCGGACGCCAAATAAAACCCGTTGCTTCGTGCTCAGCTTTCGCCGTCGGTCAATTGGTGTTTACAGCGTTAACATCGCTTCTCAACAACGCGTTAACGGCTGCTGTATAATAGATCCGCCTCCTGCAGCTGTCCCGAACGGGAGCCACTGGTCCCTTTTTGCGGGCCCTCTCCCCAATTCACCTACAGCTCCGATGTTATCTCGCGTCTGTGTCCGCCCTGAAGCCTGAGGCCGGGAAGAACGTGCAGTGAGCACCGCTCACTGCTTCTCTCGAACCAAATATACCTCATCGAGAGCAGACTGGCGCCATATACTGTACTTGTACTGAACCCGCCCTCCGCACAAACCGGGACACTGCTCGATATCCTGTGGTTTCCCGACACTTCCGCTGCAGCTTCTAGTGCAATGCAGCGGATAAGGGATTCGTGGCACATATATGAGCCAGCCGTCGACGTCGCTGCGTCCGCATCTCCGTTGACTCACTAGCATGCCCATCTCCTTCAGCTCGTTCGGAGACATCGTCGCCGTGCTACAGCTCGCATGGCAGCTCCGCGCTGCGCTGAGCGAGGCGACCGGCGCCTCCGCTGAAATCCGCGAGCTCATCATCGATATCGACTCGTTCACGCGCGCGCTACAGCGCATTAAGGCCTCGATCGAAAAACGCCGGACGCCGCTCGAGCCGTCCGTCGAACATGGGATCAAGCATGCTCTCATTGCGTGCAATGCCGTCCTACGTGCTATTCTCAGCAAGTTGGCCGCGTTCAAGGTGCGGATGACAAGTAAGGTTGGCGCGTTCGCGTGGCGTCAGTACTGGGCGGTAACAGCATGGAGTATCCTCGGCGGGAGGAAGGAGGTCGACGGGCTGCGTACGAGGCTCTCGGAGCAACTCAGCGTCATTCAGACATATCTCTCCCTTTCTCATGCGTTCGCGAAGAGTTCACTTAGACGGGGTGGATGAATCTGACGCTTGCTGCATTTAGGAATGATCAATCTGCCGTTCACGACGCGGTTGAGCGTCAGGCGACAACGCTCGAGCGGGTGTACGGCGTCATGCAGGACATCCAGCTGAGGTTCGACATCGGCTTGCCCACATTTCAGTTCTACGATAGATACGAAGGCGAATACTACCAGCCATGTGCACGTACATCCCTCACCGTATGTCTTCCTGCATCACGACCCTTCCAACCTCATGCTTTCATTATAGCGGTTTATGCGGCTGCTTGAAGTGACCTTCGACGATCAATACGCGGTGGGCGACGCATACTACCGTGCAACCAACGACCCAGTTATCATCCAACAGGCCTTGCAAAAAACTCAAAATCAGTATATTGTGAAACATTTGTGAGATGAATTATTTCCAGAATTTTGGCTGAAGTATGCTAATCCCACCTCAGCCTGGGGTTTGAATATAAGCCTGATGTATGCTTCGGTTTGTGTGTGGACTGTTGCTATTTTAGGGAACGCGCATTTGATCAGTGGCAAGTTCTCATCGGCATGCCTTCTTACTCTTCTGACACACAACGCATCATCATACACTTGGTCGAGCGCAAGCACGCGCTCAACACCGCGTGCAACTGCGATTGGCCCCGCTGCAAACTTTTGTGTCGAGATGAGATCCGGCGCGCTGTAACAAGACCACCTGTACTTTACCCAAATAACCTATAGTGATAGGTCGGATCCGAATGAGACCCAGCCTACAGGCCTTGGGAGATATTACAGAACTTACCCATGAACCACTACCTTCCTAATTGGGACGGCAGCAGCTGAGTGCTCTGGTGCACGGGCTTGGGCAGCAAAGGTCGACTTTGATGGTCGGACGGTCTGCTGAGAGTGCAGAGGCTCGCCGTTTGCGTCGCCGTTGGGCGGTGGTTCGCGTTGTCATGCGTTACGTCGGGCAACTCGTGCCGCAAGCGATCCAACGTCACCCGTATGGACTCAGGCAGCTAGGGTTGACTGTGGTAGCCAGACGTGCTGCTGAGCGTACGGAGGGAGCTCCGTGCGAACGCTGCGCGATGTTGGTGCCACTGATTCAAACTGTGCCCCTTGGGAACGACCTTCACGCTGTGACCGCGCTCATCGGCCTGTGACCAGGCGAGTTCATCCAGCAGCCTCCAGTCCATAATTATCAGTTCCCAAGGATCGACAACGGTTGCGCGCCCCCAACGTGTCACCGACGAGCAAATCGCGTAGAAGATCTCGCACTTGCACGCGCGCCGATATAGCGACTAAACGGGCCAGGGGGGAAATTCAGGAGCTGGTTAATAGGCGCCGGTAGCGGCGTCGCCAAGATGCTGGTGCCGTTGGACTGCAGCGGGCGGCCGCCAGAGGCGGAGGCGGAGGTTGACGTCGACGCCGAGCGCTGCAGACGGTGGTCGAAGTCCAGCCGTCGGCGAGTTCGACGGGCGGCGGGTCGCTGTTAGCTGCACGCGGTCTTCGACGTCGAGGCCGGCGCTGGCCAGAGCCACTCTTCGTAGCTGTTTGTGGAAGAAACCCTTCGAGTGCCAGCCGCACCCGCTGCTGGTCGACAGGCAGATCAACAGACCGCAGCAAGCGATTGCGAACGTACACTGGGTGCTTAGTCGTCGCATCAACAGGGCGCGCTCTCTAAGCCGCATAGAGCTGCGTCGGATGTCGCAAGGGATGGTCGCGTAAATACAGTACAGTATAGCACGGAAGACGCGGACAATCAGCAGCGCGGGCAGGTGGACCAATGGCAATGGACTGGACAAAACATGCAGACTGAGATTCAGCATCGTAAAAGGCGGCGCGCAGCCTTCTGGGAAGGAGGACGCGAGGGGACAGCGGGCAGTAGTAGCCAGGGCATAGGAACAGCGGCGCGGGTTGCGTCAGGACTGCACGCGCAGTAAGGACATCCACGAAGCATCCGTGGAGCTCTGGCATAGCACATAGCACAGGCGCGGAAAGGAGCAACGACGAGAGGCACTGGGCCGCACCCAATGGAGATCGGCACATCAGAGGGCCAATCAAAGAGATTTGTGCCGGCGCTGAATCAACGGCGAGAGGATCGCAGCGCTGGCCATGCAATCGGTGAGCACGTCAAATACCAGACAATACCGTGCGCGCTGCGATGTCCTAAAGCAGGACGGCGAGTAGTGCGCAGGTTGACAAGTAGAGCACGGTGATCCTGCGTGCGTACAAAGGAGCGGGCGTGGCCGCGCAGTCGAACTGGCCGCGTCGTCGATTCACAGCGCGCACGAGCTCCGGAGGCATTTGATTCGCGTCGCTGCCCAGCAGATGCGCGTTTCCGACGTTACTGACATTACGATGGTTTCGTCCAGCGGAACGCGTGGACATAGCGGAAGACGGACGGGACGTTGCGGGCGGAAGACAAGCGGCGCGAGCGGAGTTCGACCGCGTTACGCTCTTTGGCCGCCGACTCGACGCGGCCGCGCAGGTCGGCCCTCCAAACACTGGACTGCAAATTCCTGCCGCGTCCACTTTGCGCGCTGTGCCTTGTTCTGAATTCTGCGCCCGCCACCGTGTTCATTATTTTACAGCAGCAAGCTTGATGCCGGCGCACTGGTTCCGCGACGCCCACGTTCCGTCAGCTCCAGATGGTCTTTGCTGCCGCTCTTCGCCAGGATGAGCATTTCCGCCTGTCGCGCGCGCGTCAAAGGTGCCCGAACGGCGCGTCGGCATGGCGGCGGGATCGTACGGTCGCATGCCCATAGTCCTAACGCAGAACGTTAACAGCGAGCGCTTGTAGCGAAGAAGGTCGGGCCGCCCAGGATCGGAGGTGCGGAACGGAGGTCAAGCGCGCGAGCGGAGTTGAGTTGTCACACTCGGCTGCAATTGCGTCTTTTCCTGTTGCCCTCCCGCGCGTTTTCATTGGCGTATTTGGGTTGTGGCGTAGTTGGGTTGATATGGTGGTATTTAGAGCTTACCCGAGCGGGAGCGCAGCGTGCACACCCAGTACCGGCCCTGCATCAAGTGGACCAATATCTTCACTGCGTCCGGGCGTCCCGCAGGTACGAGCTCTCAGTCAACGCATCTTCCGTCCGCGGCGCAGCTCATAAAATCTGAGTGCTTCACCCTGATGGAAGGGAGCCCTTTCTCTTCCTCTCCACGGTATCCAGACAACATAAACGGCGTCCCGGTCCTCGTCACCGAGGAATTTCTGCACCGGGGCCCCGAAGCAGTGACATATCTCGTCCGGAGACCGCCCGGGACGCCTGAGGACACGCGGCGCTTTGTCGTCAAGCTCTTCGAGCCGGTGTGGGATTCCTGCGCGGGAGAGGAGATCCCCCTGGACGAGCAGGGCATCGACGCCGAGGCCGACGCAATCGACATCGTCCGCGCGCGCTGCGGCAACGTCACGCCGGCGCTTCTGGGCCGCTATGTGAGCGACGCTATTGATGGAAGGGTGCTCCTGCAGGAGTACGGCGGCACGCGGCTGGAGGGTCACTACGACGCCCTCCCCCTTGCCGATCGGTACGTCTCGTTCTCTTCACAAATTCCCATGATTCGAGAAAAAAGAAATAATAATGTGATGTCGCAGCGAAAGCGTGTGGTCCCTGACGCGCAAGCTCCACGCCGCCCGCATTCTGCACGGCGATCTCGCGGAGCGCAACTTCCTCCGCGGGTCCGACGGCGAAATTCGCGTCATAGACTTCGGACACTGCGATGTGGAGCACGAGTGTCCCGGCGAGGACGAGTGTAGCGAGCTGCGCAATCTCATGTACGTCCTATTTCCGGAGAAGAGGAAATAGCTATGATGGCCTATGATACGAGCAGTCCTTACCATACTCCGTTTTCCTAAGGATCTACGTTGCGGTCGCTCAAGAGCCGTCTCACAGGCCTGTATGCCACATTCATAGCGCATTCTGATTCATTCCATCTCCCCGGCTACTGTCACGGTATCAATCTACACTGTACAGCAATGAATGAACTCGGCGATACCTGGCACGGCCGGGCCCGACGCCTCGTGTTCTTCTTAACCCGGTACCGTCACCGCCGCCATGAGCCACAACGCCACATCTAAAGCCCACGCCGCCTTTCCAGGCCCAGCAAATACGACGCTCGTCTCTGCCGACGGCGTCGAGTTCCACATCGAGTCGTCGCAGCTAGCTCGCGCGTCAGGCTGGTTCCGCACGCTGTTCACGCTGCCACAGGGAGAAACCAAGCAGGACGCAATCGCTGTATCGGAGGACGCGCTGACGCTGGAGGTCCTTCTTCACCTGTGCTGCGGCACGGGGCTCGCGCCTGGTCTCTCGCGTCTCGCCAACCTCGGCGATCTCGAGCTGTGTCTCCGCGCGGCGGAGAAATACGAGATGGCCGAGGCGCTCGAGATACTGCCCTTAGTCCTGCACAAGGCCGATATGCAAGAGGACGCGCTGCATCTCTACGCTCTGGCCTCGAAATACGGCCAGGAATGCGTTGCCGCGAACGCGCTGAAGCCAAGGGGGCACCGGGATCAAAATCCCGGAACCAAACCTAGGTAGGTAGGTCGCAGCCCGGAGGGCTGCGAACGTAACTGGAGCCCCATATACTCGGCTTGCCGAGCTGCTCTGGACGAATTTTTCATCAAAATGCACCTTTCTGCACTATTTTTCCTGAAAGAGAGCCTCAAAACAGGTCTATACGTCAGTCCCGGCTGTCTGAACCACATCCAGGCCCTTTCCATGAGCTGGAGTGGGTAGAGTACACTGAAAACTAATGAAAGATGTTGTATTGCAACAAAGTATATTAGTTTAGAGTGCCTTTTGAGCTTTTCAACCTATCTTACATTGATCACAAGGAGTTTCTTTACTGAAGTCGGAACTAGTTTGCTTCCGGCTCCGCGGACGGCCTTCCCAAAATGGGAATATCTTCCCACGGTAGGTAGGTAGGTCGGCCTCGCCAGCTTCCCAGCGTAAACCGACCCGGTTCCGTCATTTTGCTTCCGGTGCCCCCTTGGCTGAAGCGGCTCCAGACGATGCGTCTCGAGTTCGACAACATGCCACACCTCGACTACGCACAGCTGACCCGGCTGGTCGCCCGCCGCCAGGAGCGCATCGAGAAATTCTGTTGGTTGCTCGTTGACAACGCCTCTGATGCGCCGTTCTACCTCGAAAACACCAATTACTGCACGCGCAGGAACTGTCAGAGGAGTCACCCCAGGACCAATCCGCAAGCCTGGAACTCTCTGGCAATCGCGCTGCAGACCTCTTTCATCCTACGGCCGTCAATCGAAGCTCTCGAGTCGAAAGGATGGGTGAAAGAGAAACTCGATGCAGTCAAGGATGTAACGTGTGGGTGGAGTGGCTGCCATTTTCCGCAGTACGAGTGGCGGGATATTCGCTTCCGTCTTCTGGAGGCGATGGACGAAGAATGAGCGCACTCAGGCGGCCTGTGTAGTTCGATCAATCGGTCTTTCTGGATAATTCATATCCGCGGTGCAGCAATAATTGAGCTCGCCTGATGTCCTTCGCGCCGCAACGGAGGTCGAGAAGCTTTTTAAAAGATATCTCTTGCCAGGAAAATCGACTAGCCATGTTCAACTGTGTGACGCGGAACTGAGAGACGAGAGGTGATCTAGAACGCAACTTCCCGATGGAATGTTGTTTGATAATAAATTTATTACGTGTGTCAGCTCGCGTTTCGACCTGAATTCAGACGAAGCGCATCCAACGCCAACCATCCAAGTACCAATTACCAACCTACGTCAAGTACGCAACAAAAGAAAACCAA
Source organism: Auricularia sp. M12 (assembly GCA_037042885.1). NCBI lineage: Eukaryota > Fungi > Basidiomycota > Agaricomycetes > Auriculariales > Auriculariaceae > Auricularia > Auricularia sp. M12. The sequence goes on from CM073216.1 coordinate 1,623,704, forward strand.
GCGGGATGTGATACTATACGCGACAGCGACGGGGCAAAACTAACGACAAGCGAAACGAACGTGGATCCATGCAGTGTGTGTCTGAGGGTCATGTGCGATGTATGTATGTAGGTAAGTGTGCATGCGTGAGAAAAACGGGCACATGGACATGTGAGAAGAGACTATGGATGCGGAGGGATGAACGTGGCTTAGACGTTGTTGCCCTTCTGTTCTCTGCGAATGTGGGGAGGGCGTCAGTATCACATAGACACGCGGCAAGAGCGAGATGGAAAGGGGAGGCGTCGAAGGAGCAGCATAGCGCAGAAGAGGGCGAGCTATGCGTTGTAAAGGGTGCAGAATGGAGGGCAGAGTGAACGGCGACGGAGAATGATGAGGGATACGACGAGAGAGCGCTGGCGCGGCAGAAGGGCAGAGGAATGTCGAAGAGAATGCGCCAACCAACGCCAACGTCACCGCGCCGCATATGGCGAGCTAAGCGGAGAAAGCAAAAAAGCAAGAAAGATGAAGAGATAAAGAGATAAGGACGAAGAAATAAAAGACACGCACGCGTTCGCGCTACCCTCGAGCTCCTCGAACTCCTGGCGGAACCCATTGATCTTGTCGATATGCTCTCGCGCCGGCTCGTCGCCAAAATCCACGAGAAACGCCTCGCACGCACGCAGGAACCTATCGTACCCCTTCGCGCGCGATTTGGAGAGGTCGGGCTCGGAGGTGCCGCGCATGCGCGCGAGAAACGATCCGATGATCGTGGAGAACGCGCCTGTGGGGAGGATGCAGAAGACAAAGCCAATGTGCAATTAGCGCGGTAGTTCGTGGGATTTGCAGGGATGGAAAGCGCACCAAGCACCGAAGTCATGATGGACGTCTGTTCATGCACATGAGCAAGATTTGCGGGGCAGCTTGGCGCTAACCGGTAACGCACCTGCCGCCCTGTAGTAACCGCCGCGAGGCCCGTGATGAGCGCGCCAACGACGATCTGCAGGCCGATAGCAGCATTGAGCGAGCGGCCGAAGAGCTTGGCTGGCGAGGCGTTAGCGGCGAGCGCGACAAGGAGGGTAGAGCGGCGCGCACCTTTCGCCTCCAGCGCGACGTGCCGTTTTCTTGCGACTTCGATGGTCGGCTGCAAACGCCGCGCCACCGTGTCCCGTGTCTGCGCGAGGGGATCTGTTAGCGGGGGCGCTGCGCAGATACAGTAGAACGAGACCACGGCGCACCCGGTCGTCCGGCCGCGTCGGCACGATCCAGTCGACCTGGCTCGCGCGGCGCATGGTCGGCGGGCGCGAGAGTGGAACCTGCGGGTACGGCCCCTGGTCGCGGTACGCGACGGACGGGTGGCGCGACGGCTGGTAGGCCGCGGCGGGCTGCGGCACGGGCATCATGCGCGAGTCCGTCACGTCCTTCTCGCTCATCGACACCACGCGCTCCTTCGCCGGCGTCGGCGGCGGCGGCGAGCCCCGGGACGGGTCATGTTGTTGCGGACGCTGGTCTGCAGCGTAGCCCGACGAGGAGGGCGGCGCGAGGAGCGGCTGCAGCGTCGTGCTGCCCGTGGCCGTCGTCCTGTGGTCGTCCATCGAGGCGTGTGGCGAGTCGTGGAGCTGTGGCTGCTGGTGTTGGTGATGCTGTTGCTGTGGGGCCCCGTACGGATGTTGGTGCTGCTGCTGCGACGCGGGCTGCTCCTGTGGCGCGTGTGACGGCGGCAGAGCGGACGACGACGGCGCGTTCGCGTTCGGGTTTGGCGTGACAGCGCGCTCGACGGCGGTCAGCAGACGGCTCTCCAGCGCGCTGACGACGGCGGGGAACAGCTCGCGCACGGCGGGCTGCTGCGGGTGCTTGGCCTGCGCGACGAACGTGACGGAAAGGAAGAAAAGAATCCAGCGGCTAGAATGAGCACGCTGCACGCAGCAGAATTCGAAGCGCACCTCGCCGCTCATGCCCAGCTACGCTACGCTCTGCACGACGCGCGCGCGAAGTTGGAGAAAGAGGTCAAGCTGGAGAATGGGATCGCCGGACGACGGATATCAATCCGCCGGTCGCTGATGGCGACGGCGCTTCCCAACATCCCGTGCTTCGGTCGCTGTCGGCTAGCGCACCACCGACATCTTCGCTTCCATACAAAGCTAGCTGCTAACACAAATGCGCTGTAAGTTCATCCTCGGTAGCTATGAGCGTATTTCCGTCAGCGAACCCATGAAAATCCGTTGTACAGACAAAGTTCCGTACCGTTGCCACGCAGTTAGCGTGCCTTGAGTTTCGAGCCAGTCGCCGGGATGATAACGGGAGGTTTTGCAGTTGCAAATCGTCCCCAATGCCTGCGTAAAGGTGCAGATCCAAACAGACTGTCGATCATATTGACACTGTCGCCGGTGGCACTGCGTCGAGACCACAAGGGTCGGGCTCAATCCGGATTGGAAGCAGACGCGGTATGTGTGCAGATGTCTCACCCTTCACGGAGCTGTTGACGCGGTCAAGCGCAGAAGAGCTGCAGGAGGTCATATGGGCGCTCGCGATTGTGCGTGCATCGTTGCCGCCTACAATGTTGAGGCCTGTAGAGGCGCTGAGAATCTGGTCATAAGGGTATGCGTCAGGATTTCAGTCTAGTTTCAAGACGCTCATACCATATTGAAATAAGGGAGCTCGGCCATTCCATTGACTTCGAGATGAGCGCCCAGTCCTAGTCTCCTTTGCAGACTTTACGATGGAAGATAATCGTTACAATGGCCCAGTCCGCCCTACGCGGTAGACTCGATGCAGCGCGACACGGCGACCTGTAGTCCAGGGATTGTGGAGACTACGTCCGTGAGGGTGCAATGAGGGTGCGCAAGTTTATCTTGTGTTGAGCATCATTTCACCTGCTCAAGTGGAGCGACCATATGTCGCGTGGATGAAGTCCGGGATGGAGTCCAGTAGTCCAGGGCCTGCTTAATCCATAAGCAAGTACAGGAGACAGACCGCACTGCTATCCATCTAAGACTCACCCATGTCCAATATCATCATTCCGCATGCTGAAGTGGAGCAAGCACACGTTGGGCGCAGGGCTGTAAGCTGGCTCAAGTCAGGAGCTCTATAACAGCGGAACCACTGAAGTAGTCCAAAGCTTATGTGGGACGGGTACAGATGCCAAGCCAGCTAACTGCGCCGCAGACTTCGTCAAGTCGTTAAATCCTACGCTGCCGTTCATGATTGAGGCGCATAAAGTTCATAACGAGCGATGGGTGTAAACACGGTCAGTAAATGCCGCAAGCGCCGTCCGCACTGGCGCATATCGTGCTGGCACGTTTGAACTGTCGGTAGCAGCGCCGTCGGGAGCGCATGACGTTGGCGAGTCTGGTGGTAGCGCCAGCCTTGGTGGCAGATATTTTGTACGCATAGAGCGAGAAGAGCGTGTATATTGCGCTTCCAAGGGCGCAAATTGGATGGAACAGGGAAGGCGCGAGGAGAGAGGCGTCTGAGCGGAGTTGACACGTCACGTCCAACTCCGGCGCATGTTCGCCGTTATATCCGCCAGGCGCTACGGTGCACGGCCCTGCTCTAACGGCTTTCTGCATGGTCGGAACATCAAAAATTGGTAGAGAAATGGGGCATAAGTACGGTAATTACACATTGACGCAGGCAGGGATGAATCGAGTCGCTCAAGTTCATCCAGTGAACGGACGCGGGCCAGGCACGACGTAGTCCGGCGCCGGGACGTTGTAGATGTCGACGGTGAGGCCGGGGTCAGTCGCCTTGTACGGCGGGAAGGCGACCGTGGCCGGGCTCGCGGAGCCGCCGCCCGTGACGCTGATCTGCGCGCAGGAGATGTACCATTGCGGCGCGTTGACGACGTGCAGGCCGATCTGCTCGATGCGGACCAGGTACTGCGGAATGTAATCAATTCCAGCGGGCCCCTTGAGCTGGATGGAAACACCGTACCTCGCCGTCGGGGATGCTCTTTGGCAGCGTCGTGGTCAGCTGACTAGCGTTGAAGTCCGCGAAGGACATGGCCGAGTTGCGCCCATTGGGGTACGTTGCCCCCCACTCAGCAATCTACAACACGACACAAGTCAGCAGTTAAATGAACCGCATCACAATTCGCACACACCTTGAACCAGTCCGCGCCCGAGCCGTCCCAGCTCGCAGCAGTCTGCCCGCTGGGCACCTTGCCGAGGTAGATCGCAGCAGGACCAAGGTGGTACAAGTTGTTGTCCAGCTTGAAGCCGATGGTCGAGCCCGCAGTCACTGGGAGCGTTTGTGTCGCGGGCGTGCCGACGGTGTTGCACAGGAAGTTGGACGCCGTGGGCGACGTCACGGGCGAGTTGTTCGCCGGCACGCGCACGGCCGCCGTGGACGTCGTGCTTCCCGCGATGAGCGTCGTCCAGATGTCTATAACAGCGCGTCAGCATGCGCTCGTGGATGTATGATATGGCTAAGGACGTACAGTGCGCGGACGCGCACTGCGCAAGTGCGGCAAAAGCGGCGAGGGCGGCGAACTTCATCGTCTGGGTGGAGAGGGCTGATGACTCTGTCGCTGCCTTACGAAGCCGTCCTGCATTTATACGCGTCCAGGCGGCATCGACCTGGCCAGGAACGGAAACTCGAAGGCACGAGTGGCGACCAGCATGTATGTCAGAAGTAGACACAATACCGGGATTTCACCGTGCCACGCGCGCAGACGCAAATAGTAGCCGCCAGGGAATTCGGGGAAGTCGCGCCGGAAACCGCATGGCTACTTTATACACGTTGCATGAGCTGCCTCGCATGAAAGTCAAACTAGTGGAAAGGATGGAAGCGCACATATAATTATCACACGAAATAACTCAGATCCTGTGTGTCGACCTGGAAATAGCATTGAGCAACGTTCAGCCATTCCCGGAGTGGAGCTTTCACCCGACCTTCAGCCGTCCGCCTGGCTGGAGGCATAGCTACGGTCCACGAATGCGAGAAGACCGTCCATGAAAGCGCGTCACTTTGCGCCTTACAGCGCGTCTGTTGGTATGGCAGATAAACATAGCAAGGCGACTGAATCACGAGCGTCCATGCAGGTTAAGTGGGGATTAGACGGCGAAACATATCAACACGAGACTCACTGTCTAAATTACTGTTTCCTGCACAGTCAGGTGACCCCAAGAGGTCGCGCCGCAGAGAATCGGAAAACTGAGTACTGGCCCGTCGTGTCCACGGGGCTGATCGGGGCGATAAGGCAGGGGATTCCACGTAATGAGCTCGCTCTGTGCACAACAGTGACTGTGACGCGAAGGCGCGCAAGCGTTCCAGATTCTGCTTGGCCGAATTCAACTGCAGGGCCTGATACACGGGGCGCGGAGAGTCCAAGTAGCGGCCATCGTACCAAAGAGTTGCACCGATGACAACAAAGGCGAGCCACGTGTTCGAGGAGAAAAGGAATGTTGCTGGATGGAGCAGCACACAACAGCCATCGCTGTAGCTTAGGACCAATTAGATAAGTTTGGCGCGGTGCGAAAGGATCGCGGGTCCATGAAATCGATAGCAGGTCATCACAGAGTTCGTCCCTGGCAACGCTACGTGCCAGCGAGCGCAACCGTCCGCTAGTGCCGACAGACCAAATGAAGGAAAATAGCACGTTGCAACAAATACAGCATCGTTGAAGCTAGGATTTAAGCCGAAGAACGAGCATACGGGAGCCCTTCAAATCACGCGGTCTGAGCATTCTGCATAGCCAGTGCATGAGCCGCGGTAAGAGCAAGCTCTAAACGAGCAATGTATCCGGTTCATATATTCAACAAGAGCCCTTTAAGCCGTAGAGTGCAGCCGGCATCAGTGCTAGTCTTCGAGGCGAACGTGGTCGAGGTCGGGGTCAAGAAGCGGCAATTCAGTTGGCCCTCCGGCGCAGTCGCTGACTGCCAATGGTCCTGAAGGCATAGCTTTCTCGAGACTGACATAAAGCGTTGCGCAGGCGCCATGGCGGTCAATCGCGAAGAGTGTGCTGGGCAAGGAGCTGAACGGAGCTTCAATTCTTTGATCCTGAACAGTTCGCTCGTTTTTTTTAGCTATTGGCACATTTTTCATCGCAAGGTCAATATAGTGCGCTACTGTAACGGTAGCTTGTGGTAGAATTACCCAGGCGCTGACACTACCAGGGTAGTTCATTTCCTTCGTGACCAAAAAACCTCCCAGAATGTGTCGCCAGCGTCGCCTGCTCGTAGAGCGCAATGTGCTTCGACACCGCATAGTCGACTTCAAGGAACGCGCCCGGTCCACCCATATCTACGGCGTCGTGGTAAATGGCGTGAAAGACTTGCGCACGAGCGACAATTCGAGGCTAACTTACCAGTTTTGATCCAGCCAGGATCGAGCAGGAATATCGTCAGGTCGGGATGTTGCTTCGACATCTTGTAGGTCTAGCACAAAGTTTTCAGCATCTTTCACTGACGACAGCTGCAGGATGCGACGTACGAGCATGTTCATGCCGGCCTTAGCGATGCTGTAACTCGCATTCTTTGGGCCGAGGTTGAGCCCGATACTCGCGAGGCCGCTCGTGACGTTCACCACGACCTTGCGCTCCCCCTTCTCCACGAGCGGGCGGAAGGTGCGAAAGACGCGCAGCGGGCCGATGACGTGCGTCGCGAACTGGCGCTGCAGCTCTTCCGGCGTCGCGTCGTCGACCGAATCGTTGCCGCCCTGCAGCATCTCTGAGTGAGACCAGCAACTCTTCGCAAATACTAAATCACCCACGATTCCAGCGTTGTTAATCAGATAGTCGATGCCCTTGTCCGTCCCCAGAATCTCCTTGGTCTTCTCAAACGCGGCCTTGACAGACTCATCGGACGTGATATCGAGCGGCAATGCGTGCACGCCCGCGATCTGCGAGAGCGCGGTCGCGCTGGACGGGTTGCGGCACGTCGCGATGACGGTGTTAGCCTTGTTGGCTGCGAGCTGGCGCGCGAGCTCGAGGCCGATACCGCGCGATGTTCTGCGGCGCACCAGACGTCAGCAAACGACGTTCGAAATGGGCAAGACGGAGAAGACGTACCCTGTAACGAGCCAGATGGGCATTCTGTCTTTGGGGGTAGAGGGAGGGGACTGGGCGGGTGTTTTACTGCTGCCAGCAAGCACGGCTGCGCGGTTTATAGGTCGCGCGCGATCTGATGACTCAGCTGGCGTGGTAGGGGGCGATTAGAAACGGTCGCTCAGGGAAGCGCAGGTGTCCTGTGCGCTACTTTGCATGCGAAAAAAGGATTGTGCAACTCTTGCGCCGCTATGTGCTTCAATAAGCAAAGTTTGGTACCAGAATGTGACGCGATGCATACCTTTCGTTGTAATTTGTGATTGGTGGCCTCCGAGTACACCCTCGCGGTTGATGCAGATAATTTCGCGCCAGCAGGATGATTGCTGCCTGTCATTCTCATCGGCGGATGCGCGATGCGGTCAACTGGCTCCAGGGAAAGGCAGCATCCACGCTTGCGGAAAGACTGGCGGATATCGAAGTTTTACGCGCCCAAGCAGATAGGAATGCATAAAAGAAGCACCAAGTAGAGGCTGAGCGCATGATAACCCAGGTCAGAATATAAGTTAGAAGCTGGACAGACGCGCAGTGCCATTCCGGTCACAGATCAGTTCGACAGAGAACCCACAAGCGACGTAGCGTCTTTATATTGCGAAAAGCGTGACTCAAATCATCTAGAGTTTGTGAATGTGACTTATCGGAGCTCATAGCGTCAACGCGACATGGAAGTTTGGAGCCAGCGGGAGGATGGCGGACCTTCAATCTACCTCCGCTTCTTGTCATCCTCCCTCGATGGTTTGCCTCGCATCTATCGTCCACACCGGGTTGCGCACTAACAGGCTGCTTAACTCTTGTTGGACTTTGCTATTTCATGCTCCGGGCGTCGGGCTCACACTCAGACTTCCAGCAGTGCTTTTCTCTAGGCTTCATTCGGAACGATTACACTTCGAACTTCGCTTTCAAGGAAGTGCAAGCCGTACTCTTGCGTACCAAGCACATGAATCTGCAAATCTGCTTGTTTATTTCTCGTTCCCGTTCAGCAACCCAGACTTGACCATCGTGTTCTGTGCTGCCCCAGCCGGCCTGGCTCTCGTCGTGCAAACACAGCGAGACTGTTTCCCCTGCTCATTTGGAATCTTATTGTTAACTCAAATCCCTCTGGCCTGCGAGCACCGTCTTTTTTCGTAGCTCACCGAGTCCCTGCCCATCCTCCAGACTCTGGCACGCCGGGACGCCTCTCGTTGTGCCGCCTCTCGCGCAGCCGCTCGCCTTCCGGCGCCCTCTCCACCGGCTGCAGTCTACCAATAGCGCGAGCAAGATGTCCAGCCGGCTGAATGTACGAGCATTTCCCGCCGCTTTAGGTTCTGAGACACAACCGCAGCCCGGCGGATCAGCCTCAACGTTTGGGCCGGCGCGCCGCCCAGCTCTGTTCAGCGGCTCCACCAGCAGATTTTCCACGCTTGCTGTTGTCCTGGAGGCGCGTGCAGGGGCTCACGCACCACTGACCGACGCCCATCTGCTCTTGTCCGGCGTTCTTGTACCTCTCGCACGAGATTTCTCTGGCGATGGACTTTGCTGCGCACTACGCGATGGCGATATGGGTCCATTTGCACACGTTGCATTTAGTTTCGATTGGCGGATACTATCTATGGCCCTGCTGGTAAACTTGGGGGCCCCGCTGCACGTTGCCGGGCAGATCTTGAGGGCGTCTCGATATCAATACACTTGGTTGGTATCCATGAATTCTCCGCACCCATTTACAAAGCTGTTGCCTATCAGCCTGAGAGCGTTGAATCGCCTTGCTAACCCCCGGGGCTGTGGCTTTGCTCAAGTTAAATTGCTGGCGCGCGGGCAGGGTCACGTGAGCTCCGCATTCCTATCGACAATCAACTGGTTCGAGCTCGTAAACGGATCACCAAGATCATTTTGCTCTGCCAATGCTATATACACCTCTACCGATGCGATTCAAAAGTGCGCCGCCCATAGTAAGTACATGTGATCCGCTGTGTCAGTGGGGCAACCTTTTCAGCTTGGCCTGGCTCATTGAAATCTCATACATAGCGAAGAAATTGGTGTACCACGAACGGGTAAAGAGCAAAGTACGGTCTACGGGGTGCGGTTGCAAACGACGCTGATAGCCATTGGGGGACGGATACCGACGGATTCCATGGTAGGAAGTCTTCAACAGCGTCTTCCCCAGAGAACCCGAGAACGTGGAGCCGATTGTGTGTACGGTGACCCGGGCCGTTGCGCAACAACCTGGCAATGCAGGCACCACTGGGTCTCTGGTGCTCTGTGTGAAGTTTAAGTAGTGGGATGATTGTGTTTCTGAGATAATCTCTAAACGTGATCGTCAATAGGTCTGAGGTCATCGTGGCAAAGACGACGCACCCGTCGGGACGCCGATAAAGCTCTGCAAAAATACCTTTGCACGCCTTGTAATGTTCGCGGGCGGCGTGGTCGTTCATAACCAGCCCGAGGGCTGCCATTTGATTCAACATCAATAAAGTGCGCTCCATCTCGTGCCTGTACTGTGCGCGCTGGATCTCCTCTCGGAGCAAAATTCTGCACCCTGGCCCCTCGCAGTTGCACACGGTGTTGGGTGCGTGCTTGCGCTCGAGCAGGTGTTTGATGATGAGCAACACGTCGTCCACCGGCTTGGGGAACCCGATGAGAACTTGCCACTGGTCGAAAGCGCGTTCTCTGAAATAGCAGCAGTCCACAGTTTGAATCCAGGGTCGCACGTGTGGTGGGTATTTATACTCATACATCAGGCTGAAGTGACATTAGCATACTCAAGCAAGCATTCAGAAAACCACATATCTCACAGGTGTTGCATGACACGCTGAGTCTGCGCCTTTTGCAAGATCTGATGGATGCCAGCTGGGTCGTTGCTTTGATGGTAGGATAAAGCAAGCTGTTCCTCATCGTCGCAGGATAGTTCGAGCAGCTGCATGAACCGCTATAATCAAAGAATGAGTCCGGAAAGCGCAGGATGCAGTTAGACGTACTGTGAGGGACGTGCGAGTACACGGATGGAAGTATTCTCCTGTCCATTCATTGTAGAACTGAAACGTCGGCACACCGACATCAAAGCGCAGCTGGATATCTTGTACGACGCCGTATACGCGCTCTAGGGTAGTCGCCTGTTGCTCTACTGCATCCAGAACAGCACATTGATCGTTCCTAGATATCTCGATGAATATTAAACCGCTAGTTAAATCCACTGGCGTACGCATGAGAGAGGGTGAGGTATGTCTGAATGACACCAAGTTGCTCTGAAAGCTGTGTTCTGAGCGCGTCGACTTCCTTCCTCCCGCCAAGGATGCTCCACGCCGCAACTGCCCAGTACTGACGCCAGGCGACCGCGCCAACCCTGGTGGTCATTTGTTCCCTGAATACAGCAATCTTGCCGAGGATGAGGTGGAGTACGGAGTGGCACGCAATAAGAGCATGCGTAATGCCATGTTCCACGGACGCCTCGAGCGGTATGCGCCGTTTGTCGATTGCAGCCTTGATATGCTGCAACATGTGCGCGAACGAGTCGATTTCGATAATGAGCTCGCGGATATCGGCAGAGGCGCCAGTCGTGTCGCTCAACGCGGCGCGCAGTTGCCACACGAGCTTCAGCACAACGACGATATCCCCGAAGGAGTTGAAGGCGATGGGCATGTGTCACTTGTTCGCGGCGCGGTAGCGACAGCGGGCTCATATACATACATACAGTGTTCCCGGTCAAAGAAGTCCAGATGCTGTCACGGCGCAGCGCAGATGTTAGCAGTAGTGGAGTCACGAGCAATTCCCTGTATATTCACGGACAGGGCGGGATCCAGGCACATTAAATGTCGCAGGTTCTAGGCTGCCGTGGCCGGATTGTGTCTGCTACGGTAACTGTACGGCGAGCAAGATGTTTGTGACAAGCCAAGCTGTGCACCGCCGCCTTGATGTCGCCCCCGGCCGCGAGCGCAGTATGCGACTACACTCTCTGTGAGCCTGGGTGGGGTGTTTCCTATCCTCGCGCTGGCACTCTCGCGCTCCGAGCAGTACTGCTTGAATCTGCATTTTGCGCAGGTTGGCAAGGGCTCCTTCGAGTGACTTTGACTGCTGACAGACTGGGGCAGATGAAATGCATAGCACAGCATAAGGAGCTTCGAAGCCTTGGTTTGGTGGGGAGGGTTCTTTATCATCTCACGATGGGCTACGGCGGTGAAACGTCGATCGCAGGGTTTCCAAGGTGTTTCGGAACAAAGCTTGAGAAGGCCACGGGACCGTGTATGAAGTAGACAGCACCCGAGAGATTAGGAAGTCCAAGACCACAGTCAGACCAGGCAGCCCAGAAACTCGTGAACGCGGCCGCAACAACGGCCCAGATACGGAGAACTTTTTGCTTCGTTCGTAGAAAGAGGTCTTATAAGGTAGTAGAGTCCCAGTCATAGAAAGCCCGTGAGTTCTCGAGCGCCGCAGATGGCGGTGTTGACGTCAGCAGACAAGCAGCGGGAGTTAAAGTTCAACTCCGCTCTTCCGTTCCTTTTCTTGCTCCGTTCGACGACCCGCTGGCTCTGCACCACAGTCACAGGCACCGCACAGGCTAGCAACATATCCCGGAGTTCACTTCCACTGGCGCTTTGTTCCCTACGCTCGCCAGCCTTCCCCAGCAATATACAATCACCGAATAGGCTCACTGGCAACACTTGGACGCCGCACCGGCCGCCGCGACCGTTACTGCCCTCGCAATCCTAATTTACAGCTCGGGCATCGTTGCTCGGCATTTTTCTACCATTGATCATGCTCGGGCTGTGCGTGGGTTCGTTGGACGGCTTGTTTCACTGGGCCTGTCAATCGTGGCGGAAGTTTGAGATGCGGTCTGTGCTCTTCACCGGGTCATATACAAGCACCCCTATTGTGGAACTACCCGGGTTTACTTGCTGGGGCTGCGAAGGGCGACAGCTGTTCCCGCAACTCGTCTGAGATGCCGCGGCTGCAGTTCTCCTGCTTTCCCACCCATGTGGAGATAAAGAATCACACGGATGCGGTGTGCAGTCGCGCAACCGACAGGCCTGGTCTCTTTTTCCCACGCGACACTACTGCTCCTAAGTCGGATTCCAAATTCTTGCGGCGGAGTCGTCGCACTTGGCACTGAATATCTGCTGGTTTCTTCAAAGCATGGCATAGGCTGTTCATCGCTCCACACCAATTGGTTACTGACACATACCCTCCTTTTACAATTCTATATAGGCTGCCGGGTCAAGGGAACGCATATCCCGCCGTGAACATACCGTCACCGAGCCATAGGGCGCGCCCAACGGCGCGGTCGACAACCAGCATGGATCGCTCCTTGTGCCGCGCCTCGCGAGGCATCGCGAGCATCTCTTTCCTGTGTCCAGTGTCCATCAACGTAGACGCCTGGACCGGTTGCACGTGTTCGGCGCCCAGTAGCCAGCCCCCTTGGTATTCTCGTGCCCGTCCTCGCGAATCCGGCCTCGACAACCGATGGGCCGCGTTTCTCGGCCTGCTCGCCCGCTGTATCGGCCAGAAAATCCCATGCAACCCTACTTCTGTACATCTCGAGTCGCTCATCTTGCTTGCAGAAACGTGCGACGAGCAGCCAGATTCTGGACCAAACTCATTACCGCAGCCTCTCTCGATAACCACGCCCGCCCAGCGGCGCTATCGTGTAGACTGGACGCATCGCGAACGCGACTAATACGACGAGTCTGCTTTGGACGTATTCAACGGCGCTGCGCCACCGAGGCCCCGGGCGAGTCGCGGTGCATTGCTTGCTTCTCAGCGGATTCTAGCGGTTCTTAGCGGTTTAAACCGGTTCATATTGACGATATACGGGCCTAGATATAATTTGCTAGAGTCTTAGAGAGCGGTCCGCAGCTGTGAATGACCACTTCTGCGGGTTCCGCTGAAGCGGATTACTGGCACAAAGTGCGGTATCCGGTTCACCGGAATCCCTCGGCACAGCTGTTACATCAGCCGACTCCTATGAGTTTTATCTGCACCGCGGCGGCCGCCCTGAGCTCGTCCTCGTTCCTATGGCCTCTTACCCTCGTCCCTTACCCCTAATCATATATATCGTTCGACTCGCGCTCCGAATTTCCGCGTATTCCGTTTATCTAATTCCACCGGACTCTATCTCTCTCTACTACAGTCGACTCCCTCGTAACCTATAGGTTTTGGTTCCACCCAAAACCTATGGGTTATTGCGGGTATGGGTTAAGAGGATGGGAATTTGTATGTACATCTCGATTCGGGAGGCGGCCAAAGGCCACGGCCGAGTATGGGTTATCGGTTATGAGGACTATGGGTTACGAGGGAGGCAACTGTACATGTGCTCACATCCCCGCTCTCTCCCTTTCTCTGGATCGATTATCAGCGCATCATCTCGTGTCCATCATATGTATATATTCCTCTGTGCTCGTCCGAGTCATACAGTTTAGTTTTCCCCTTCTCTGGCTCGAGTTTTGAGCACGGAGCCCGAGTTCTACCCCAGCAATCAAGAAATCACTCACTCAGACCTGAGAGGCGGCCAACCTCTTCAGCTCTAGTCATTCCTTCGTTCTCAGCGTCTATATTCGCTATCTACGGGATCTCCGAGTCGTTCGTAGCGACGTGGACTAGTATTCCTACCGGGTCCCACCCGAGCTCCTAGCGCTACCGCCGAACCTGCGCGTCAATATCACGACAGCGCAATCATTCCTCGCCCATCCCATTTGAGAGGCGACGATGTATGTCTTTCCAGTCGTACTGCAGCCTATTGCAGTTTCTGAACTCGCACGTCATAATCTCCATGGTCTCAAGCTGCTCTTGCACGCGCTCGTCCGACTTGAGATCGTCGAGGGACAGTGACTTGATGAAGGCGGTCTGCAGCGAGAGCGCGAAGGAGGTCCACACGTGCGGATGGTCCCTGTAGTGCACGTTGTCCGTCCGCGTCTCGCGTGTGCAGTAGCTCGTGTTTTCCAAATAGAAAGGCGCGTCGACGTCATCCTGGACAAGCAGCGCGCAGAACCGCTCGATGCGCTCCTGGCGGCGCGCGACCAGCCACCGCAGCTGCGCAAAGGCGAGGTGCTCGATTGTGTCGAAGTCGAGACGCATGGTCTGCAGGCGCTGCAGTGCGCTCGCTGCGACGTCTTCCTGGACGTAGCGAGCGGCCAGCGCGTACAAATGCACTGCGTCGTCCTGCATGTCCGGCTTGCGGAGGAGCAGAGGCAGCACCTCGAGCGCGCCGGCCATCTCGTACTTTTCCGCGGCGCGCAGACACCGCTCGAGATCGCCGAGATTCGTGAGACGCGCGAGACCGGGCTCCGTGCCGGAACAAAGGTGCAGGAGGACTTCCAGCGTCAGCGAGTCCTCCGATACCGCGATCTTTTCCGGCTTTCTTTCGCCCTGTGGGAGCGTGAACAGCGTGCGGAACCAGCCTGACGCGCGGGCTAGTTGCGACGACGCGATGTGGAACTCGACGCCATCGGCAGAGACGAGCGTCGTATCTGCTGGGCCTGGAAAGGCGGCGTGGGCTTTCGATGTGGCCGTGGTGGTGTGGCTCATGGTGCCGGGTGAAGCAGAACACGAGGCGTCGGGCTCAGCCGTGCCCCAGTCCATTCAATGCTGCCGTGACAGCAGCCGGAAAAATGGAATGAATCGGAATGTGCTATGAGTATGACGCCGATATGTAGCACATGTGTGATGTGGTATACAGGCCTGTGAGACGGCTCTTGAGCGACCGCGGGAAGAGGACGTACTGGAGATCGCGCAGCCGTCCTCGCCGGAACGCTCGTGTGTCCGAAGTCAATATAGTATGATGCGAATTCCTCCGTCGGGCCCGCGGAGGAAGTTGCGCTCTGCGAGGTCGCCATGGGGCGCACCGTGACACGAGGGTGGAGTAGGAATCGATGGCGGCGAGTCGGAATCGGGCGAGTTCGATTTTGCAGAGCGAGAGTTCGGTTTCAGCAGCGTACGAAGCGGCGGCAGACTTGGCGTAGAAGCCCATCTCCGATGGCGGAAGGTAATTATAAGAGCCCTGTCGTGATGTTTCTGGGGGCCAGCATGCCGTATATAGGCACTGCGCAGCCGGAGTGTAAACAATCTGGCCATGGGATGCTGGGCCGTGGGAGTTTGGTCGGGTGATGGGGAGGACGAATTTCTGCGCGCGGTCTGGATGAAAATGAAAAACAAACATAGTAAGGAGTTACGATATGGGACACCTACGTGCTTTAAGCCTCATGACCGCGTTCGGAAGCATCCAATGGACGAGAATGGTGTCAGATGAAAGCGAGCGCATGATTGAAGCGAGCGTGCGAATTTGCAGTAATGAATGCCCGGCAAGCCTGCAGACAGGTTATACTATCAAGTTCAATTTCATTGAGCCAGTTCCCTTTGCGAACTGCGGGCGCGGCGAGTCAACGAGATGGTAAGAATCCAAGAGGCTGGCGGCCCAACTCCGCTCGCGCAGCTTGCCTTCCGCTCCGCACCATCGACGTTCACCGTCTCGCCCATTCTTGCTTACACGCCGCGCTGAACGACCCCATCGCCATGACGACCCGTCGCCGGTCGATAACGCCCGAACTGGCGCATCTACTGAGCAGCGACAGCGAGAGCGCGAGCGACACGTCGCTCGTGCTCGAGGACCTCGTGCGCATCGGCGAGGCCTCGCGTCTGCGCCGCCGTGGTGCGCTCAGACTCGACACCGCCGCCACATCCACTGCCGTCGGCAATGCGGGCGATGTTGCGCCGGCGGACGGCTTGCTCGCCAACCTCGTCGCTGCCGCGCACGGCGCTGTATCGGGCGGTGGTGGAGGATACCGCGTCTTCTGCGGCGCGCGCGACTGGGCGCACGACCGCGCGCTGCGGCCCAGTCCTCTTCCTGGCTTTGGCTTTGGTGCGGACGATGACGAGGACGATGACGAGCGGGCGCCGGCGTTGGAGCAGCCATGGACGGGGTGCCGCGCGCTCGTTCACTCAGCCGCGGCGCCCAGCGCGCGCGACGGCACCTGGTTTGCGCGCGGGCCCGCCACGGGCACCGTTGTACGGCTCAGCGCGGCGTTCTTCGCGCGCGGCGGGCGGAAGTTGCGCAGGCCGTGCGGGTGCGCGTCGGATGGCGTTGGGTGTCGCGTTTGGTGCGCCTTTCCTCTTTTTCTCTTCGGCTTGCTGAGCGAAGTTGTAGTGGTAATGCGCTGGGCATCGTCTACCGCCCGTGCGCGCGCCATCTCCGCCTCTTCCCGAACCCCGACGGCGCGCGCCCGTTCTACTCGTTCTTCGCGGGCGCGACGGACGCCGACCCGCCGTATGCGTTCCCGCCGCCCACCGTCGCCCCGCCGCCGCTCAACTCGCCCGTGGACGAGTTTGAGCCGGACGACGCGCTCGAATCGCCCAAGTTCTGATGCCCAAACGCCCAGCTCCATATCCCTCATCCCCCAGCCGCTGTATCACTGCAACACCTCTCGCGCACCCACCATGGAATGTTCCCCTTGTATTATGACTGTCTTGCCCGCTCACCGTGCTCATTACCATCCTACTGTGTGTATACTAGGAATCGTGCGACATGGACGCTATCCAATCTCATTGTATAGCTACAGTACGAGCGATGCCTCTGTCGACGTCTCAACCCATCCGACCCGTCGCTTCCTCGCACAAGCAGGTAGATTCGGACGTGCGGACTCTGCTTTCGACCACCAGACGGGCGCACCGTCTTGCGCATGCACGATTCGCGCACTCGAAGGTACTCCATTATGCCTGCGAGTACGTTTTCGCGAGTTCCTGGCTCCGAGCCGCTATACAGTACTAGCAGCACGGGCTCCGCCTCGCTGCCGCTTCTTGCACTGCTGTGTGCCGTGAGACTGCTGTCGTGCTTCTGCTCGCCCGTAGATTTGGCGCGCGGTTTACTCTACAAATACACGCTCGTGTCTTCGCCGCCGACCCGCCGTTCGCAACCCGGCCGTTTATCTCGCCCATCGAAGAGCGCGAGCTGTACGACGTGCGGTTTCCTATTCGATCGCAAGATGCAAAAACATAAAATGCGCAATTAACGCCAATATAACATGTGCCCATTACCTATTGTTATCGTGCGCTGCGCAGTTACACAAAAGGCCTCTGTCAACTTCTCGCCCATGCGCAGCATTCCACCCGACATCCCTTGTCCTCCACAGAAAACGGCAGTCACGGATTCGCCTTGGACCACACCTGCTCCCCGAGCGCCTCATATGACTCCTTCTGATCCAAATCCAGCACCCACAGCCCATACACCCGCGCATGGTGCCCAACGAACACCTTCGCGCTCTGCAGCGGGCGCACGAGCTCCCACGTGCGCATCGCGCGGGGGGTTGCGGCGCGCTTGAAGCCCCAGATCGCCGAGAGGAGGAGGAGCACTTTGCGCGCCGACGGGAGCGCGCAGAAGAATCGGACGAGCTCGACGGCGCGCTCTGCGGGCGGGCCCTCCTCGTTCTGCTGCGGGTCGCTCCATTCGGCGGATACGAGCGTGAGGGAGCCGAAGGCGTGCGCGGTGTCGTGCTGGGACATGGGAGCGGGATCATCGGGCGGCCCGAAGAGCGCGTGGAAGAAGTTGAAGTCCCGCACGAGCGTGCGCAGATCGATCAGGTTGAGGTGCATCGTGCGAACACGGCTTGGTACATCTCAGCGCTCTGTGCCCCGACTGAAAGGCGCTTCAGCGAGCCCCACGGCACCGCGTTGACAACGTCCTCCATCATGGGCACGAACTCCAACGAAACAAGCCGCCCACACGCCTTGAGCACCTCGCGCTGCGCGTCACGCAGCTTCACCCACTCGTCCGAGCCGGCGACCTGCGCCGCGACGCTGCGATGGCGCGGGAGGACGAGGTGGCGCACATACTGCGCCTTGGCGGGATCGCGCGCCAGGGCCGAGCGGATGGCGAACAGGAAGCGCTCGTCGTCCGCGACGACGGTGTGGTAGAGCGCGGGCGTCGCGACGGCGTTGAGGTAGGACGACGCGAGCGCGATGCGCGCCAGCTCCTCGCGCGTGCAGCGCCAGCGCGCGTGCGAGAGGATGAGCCCGACGAGCTCGGGCGGAACGGTGTTCAAGCTCGGGGCGCTGTCCATTGAGATGTTGGGGTGGACAGGAAGAGAGAGGGGTGAGCGGCGTTTGAACGGTACCGTCACAGTACCCTTTGAGAACGGCGATGGGCAGCTGTCAGACCCCATGTGGCTGTCCGCGCGGGATTGCATACCTGAACCTTCCGGGAGAAAGACTTGATCCTTGCCTCCAGAGCGGGATATCCATCTGGGCGCGGTACTGCCGTTCTAAGCGGACGCCGTCAGTCGCATGAAAAACTATGAGCAAAACTCGAACACGCACGCCGTTGTCAGATAGAACCGGCGCATCTTTTATCGGAGCGTAGGACTGGCAGCATTACAGAGCGTCCAGAGCAGACGCATGCACTCAGGGCTCGGCAAACCAAATTATTGATCAGTCGAGCAGACATTACTGGATATCTGGATGAGTAAGGAGTCGTACGATTAGAAATAAGGCGCAAGCGCACCTGCATGTGAAGTGAAAATGATCTGTCGTGATGTTGGGTGCGCGAGAATGGAGCTGGAACACGGCGCGTACAAAGTTGTTACCCATGTTGGTGCAAAATTCGATACGAGACCCAGCGAGCGAAGTAAATCAAAACTGCCACTCGGTAAATCGTTGGAAGGGTCTGTCTGCGCGTTTCCAGCGCTGCCGTGGCGACTCAGCGGGATGGCGAGAGCCAAGGAGCGTGACGCGGTCCAACTCCGCTCGCTCCCCTTGTCTTCCGTTTCGGCGTCTGGCAACATGCCATCCGTCTTCGGCTCCGCCTGGAACTACGCACGGGCCTCGCACGACCACTTCATGCCCATGGCGACGCGCACCGGATATTACGGTCGATAGTATCGCCAAGGTTCACCTGTTGTGCAACGGCACCGACAACTCGCTCGCGCTCGAAGGCCTCGTGCGCATCGTCGAATGCTCGGGCCTGTATCGTATCATTGGCAATGGCACCCTCAGATATCAACACCTGTAATTCGACTGCAGTCTACACGATGGCGGCGACGGCCTGCTTGCCAACCTCGCCGCCGCCGCGCACGAATCGGTATCAGACAGCGGCTATTGCACGGTCTGCAGCGCGTAGCATTCTACACGATCACGCGCTGCAGCGCAAACCACCACGTACTTTCTACGCCGACGACGATCAGGAGTTGCCCTTGCGCTGGAACAGTCGTGGGCCGGGAACGGCGCCCAGCACACGCGTCTGAACGTGGCTCGCGCGGACCACCCTCGTGCGGCCCAGCGTGGCCTTCTTCTCGAGTTGAGGGTGCAAACAGCACAGCCTGTGCGAGTACGCGGCTGACGGCGTCCTGGCGTCGCGATTGTACGTTCTTTCCATCGGATCTAGATTTTTCGATAATTCGCTGACGGAATCTGCAGTAATTGTGCATCGCTGAGCACGCTAGCGGACCTCGTACGAATCAGACTCGACACCCGGCCAGCTCGATTGCACGTGCAATCGAATGTGCGGCCGGGATTTCTTCCCGGGCACCAACGGTTACGCCGTTTGCGTTCCTTTGCCCGCCGCCTCACCGCCGTAACGGAGCCCTCTGCTTGGCCTTGCCTATTTATCGTGCGTTTTTCCCATTTTATCTGTCTTTTCCGACCATCCTCCGACTGAAATCGCATGAATTGCACGCATATGATGAGCAGCGTGCGACAGCGACACACCGCTGGTTCTCGACGGCCTTGTACGACACGGAAATCGACATCGCAGGCTGCTGAACTACGCGGCTCCAGCCTGCTCGTACTCTGTTCATCAGTCTCTTCGCCATGAGCACGACGCACTGGCTCGGGTCCCATGATCCATGCGCCGCTAGGCACATGAACGCCCACTGCGGCCCTGTCTGGATACTTCACCCTACCCTGTGCTCGCAACGGCATGATGCGCGCGGACTCGCGCAGAGCCGTCGGGCCTGTCTGGCGGCATCGGGTACAACATCTGGTGTGTTCTGTCTGTTTTTTGCTTCCCTGTCGATAGGCTATCCAGATGTACATCAGCGTCATCATCTTGACGATGAGAATGGATACCGAGTTGTACGGCCCGCGTTTCTCCGCTGCTCGCTTCTCGCCCGCCCATATGTCTGAGTTGTGCGGCGCACTCAGGTCGTCCAAGTTGTCGTCCGTCACTGCGGTCGAGGCTTTCCAGTGCCGTGCTCGCTGCTACTTCGTGGCTCTTGGATCTCGCGCTTCTGACCTGACATGAACTACACTAAGGTGCGAACTGGCTCGACGATCAGCATTTGGACGACATGCCACCGAAAAATGGAGAACAGAAGAACGAGACCGACGCGCGATGACTGAGAAAATACTACACAGTGATCAAGAACATGTGCGTGCGTTCATACACCATCCACTGCCTTCAATAGACGCAAGCGAATGTCCCTCCATTCATACTGCAGCAGGTTGCAGCCGCTATAACCGCACGTGGCATTCTCCAGGCTACCAAGTTGCGCTTTCACACCTTCGTCGGTTTCGAGAGCGTCGACGGAAGGCTGTTTGATGAATGCTGTCTGAAGTACGACCACGAGCGAGGTCCAGGTCTGCGGATTGACCCTATCGTGATAGGTGTTTCCAGTCTGGCGAAGACTGCGCGTGCAGAAGGTCGTGTTTTCCGCGTAGAACGGCGCCGCTACGTCTTCCTGAACGAGCAGAGAGCAGAACTTCTCGATGCGCTCCTGTCTCTGCGCGAACAACGCTCTCAGCTGCCAGGAGTCGAGGACGTTCATCTTGTTGAAATTGAGGCGCATCGTCATCAGACGATGCAGCGCGCTCGCTGCAACGTCGTCCTGAGCGTATCGACCGGCCAACGCGTACAGACGCAGCGGGTCCTTCTGCATACGAGCTTTGTGCAGGAGCAAGGGAAGCAGCTCGAGTGCAGCTGCAACCTCGTATTTCTCGGCGGCCCTCAAACAGCGATCGAGAGCGCTGACGTTGTCGAGCTTGGCGAGACCCGGCGCGCGCCCGCAGCAGATCTTCAGCAGGATCTCCAGGGTTAAGGTATCCTCGGACAGAGCAACGCACTGAGCATGCTCTTCCAGATGCTCATCTCCTTGTGGGACGGAGAAGAGCGTGCGGAACCAGGCCGAGGCGCTGGCCAGGTGCGAGGACGCAATATGGAACGCTGTGCCGTCGCAGGAGACGAGGGTCACATCTGCTGGACCTGCAAAATCGGCATGTGCTACAAGCTCCTTGGCATCTGAATCGGCCATGGTGATGGTCGTGGTGGTCGTGGGTGGAGGAGAACACGAGGTTGTTGGGTGCGGAATGCCGCTTGCAATCTGAGAGCTTCTTCTGGGACGGAGAACATGCGGCAGCGGCAAGCCTTGAGTCAGGGAATGCGGGTTCTATTATTCAGCTCCCATGAAGCGGATTTAACATGTAAGCAGTCCGTCTTTTGTGCCACGAACTTCGAGGGTCGGGGCGGGCCGAGCCCTCAGACACCTCTTGTCCTGTAACCGCCACCACCGCCATGACCGACGCTAAAGAGCAAAAAGTCCATCCCTCTTTCGCTGACCCTCAAGACGTCACGCTTATATCGTCCGACGGCACCCAATTTCACATCGCCTCGGCGCAGCTTGCTCGCGCGTCCGGCTGGTTTCGCACGATGTTTACGCTCCCGCAGTCGGATGTCTCAGATGGACAGTAGGCAAAAAATTAAGCGCATATCACTGTCTCAGAGGACGCATCGACGCTCGAAGTTCTGCTCAACATATCCTGCGGCACCGGCCTTTCGCTTGGTCTCTCGCGACTATCGAACCTTAAAGATCTCGAGCTCTGCCTGCGCGCTGCCGAAAAGTACGAAATCACGGCTGCAACAGAGGTCCTCCCACTACTGCTTTACAGCTCCGCCATGCAGAAGGATGATCTGCATCTTTATGCGCTGGCTGGTCGATACGGTCCAAAGGACGTCGCCGCCACCGCCCTCAAACGCCTTGTGACGACGCGCCTCGACTTCCAGAAGCTTGCGCATATCGACCATCTGCAGCTGGGGCTTCTCGTCGCTGAGCGGCAGGCGCGCATTGAAAAGTTCTGCTCCCTGCTGGCTCAATCGGACGCAACTGCGCCCTTCTTTCGCGAGAACGTAGACAATTGTACTACGCGTGGCGCGGTGCAAGCGCACTACTCACAGAGCTCTCAACCGCGCACGTGGAGCAATCTTCTGTTTGCGCTGCAGACGGCGTTCATCAAGCATCCGTCCGTTGAGAGTCTTGATTCTGACGAGAAGGTGAAAGGGCAAATTGGTCATATCACGGGGTTTCACTGAGGCAAATGGAAGCAAAAACCCAACCTGGGGTTTCCCAAAGAGGAAATTCAAGCTGGTCGTTCTTTGACTGCTTCCTGCGCTCGTTGGCGCATCAAACGGACGTACATAACATTCGCTAACACCGAACGGATGCATTTGTGTTTCCGGATTTGCGCACTTGTTTCCCGGCGCCAAACAATCCATCTTTCGCAGCAACGACCGCGTCGTCTATCCGCACACAGTCCGTTTCGCGACGCCAGCCTTTGCGGAAGGCCAGCTCATGCGACCCGAACGTCTCTTGCTTACATCATATGCAGAACTGGGATCTTTGGCTATACGTGCGCGCAAAAGCCGCTCATTAGGTGGACGCCGACTGACCGCCGTCCTTCACGTTTCAGACGCGCTCAACGGTGCTCTGTAGCACGGCCATGTAGCCTGCGTGTGCCCGGTGAGTCTTTGTACTCATCTAATTCTCTTCCTCGCTCACGGCCGCCACTACAATGTTCCTCGTCACAGCAGACCCGCGACTGCAGCAGGCGCCACGCAGCACCCGCCAGGCGACGCTGACTGATGACACAGCCAACGGGCAGCCGCAGCAGGAGCAGGATGACGCCGCCGGTCGACAGCGGCCGTCGCGATACCACTCGTCATCACCGCTCTGTGTTTTCGGCGAATGCGCTGGTGAGTCCCGTCCGCAGATGACTCTGCACGTAATCGCGAAGCTGACGGGTACCGCATAGGCCGGCACGATCGCGAGCTCGAGGCTGGGTACCAACTTCGTGTCGGCGGAGGCGAGCACGTTGTGAGCTTGTTCAAGCAGTTGCTTGACACCGCCGTTCGCAGTGGGGATAGCGCACGAGCCGTACACACATGGACGATGTAAAATAGGATATTATCAAAGTTGGTTCTTCCCGATGCTACGAATGTCGCGATATTCGCGACTGGACTTTGATATTGAGAATAGGTAGAAGCTGCTCAACCTACGCGTCACCAACGTTACAAAGCAGCAGCATCCGGGAGCCATCCACGTCCTCAAGCGCTGTCTGTGCTGGCTCCGGCGCAAGCTCATCGAAAAATCTGAAGTATGCTGACCCGTTGGTAATTTGAACGCGCTTGCCGAGCATTTCCTGGAACCGTTGATACTGGAGTGGAACGTCGAGCTTGGACTCAAGCAGATTGTGCAGCATCGAAAGGGCCTCCATAAAGGCCCTGATGCTGAACCTCTTTCCGGAAAGAAAGATGCCCTCGGGTTGCGGAAATGGCACGGATTCCTTCAGGGAAACATTGACGCCGTCTGAGCAATTGTCGCGCGGGTGGTTTCGAACATCGCCAGTGCCGAAAGGGTACATGAGCCGATGGCAGCGTTTGCAAGTGTGGGCTTTTCGCTTCATCGGAAGTCAGTACACAAAAAGCTGAGCGTGATTTTGCATACCGATTTGCCTGGCACACGCTTGCCAACCTCGAAGCTTTCGCACTGCCGCCGCCAGAACGTCTCAGAGCCACTCTTTGCTGCATGCAACTTAGCCAAATGGAATGGAACGAAAAGTGAGTGACTCACCAGTAAAATCTTGCAAGTCTACACGTGCAAGAACCGTTGACTCGAGTGCTGCTAACGTAGACATGATGGCTCGCGGGTCCTTTGGAACGGCCGAGTCCCCGTACATATCTCTAAGCTTGTTATTGAAGAGTGCGGTCATGCTGCATAGACGGGTCGGTGACATCTCGTATGTGCGCAGTTGATGCTCGACACGGAAGTCAGCAAAAAGAAGCCATTCTCTGTCGACAATTCGAAGTGCGTCAGGATGGACACCGGTCGTGGCCCTGAATAGCGCCGCTGAGCGCGTCAGGATCTTCGGCTGCGCTGCTGGTCCGATAGGAGCCTTGTCTAGCACGGGAGGCAGAGGGCTCGTGGTCGGTGCAGAAGGCAGGGCAGGTGTAGCTGGTCGTGTGCGAAATATCGGTGCCAGGGGTTTCTGTCGTTTCTGCACGAGTTCAGCACACAATAATAAAGCGACCACATGCAAGCTCACCGCAGATGCTGTTGCGCTGACAGAGCATGTCCTTTTCGGCGGAGGTTCGTCGCCTTGATCTGTAGCCGGTCGCTTGGCCATGGTGACGACCGACGGGCAGGCAGAAAAGATTTCGGGGCGATGCGAGTGACCAGCGCTAGACGCGGTGGTCTATTGCGCTGAAGACAGTGCTTGTGAGGATTCTGGCGCCCCGGTTGGTGCTGTTGTTGGCGGCATAGTTTCGCGAGCGGATGGACATGTTGATAACAGTGCTGTCCCGACCGTCACTGCCATATCTTCATCTTGCGTGAGGTCAATCGTGGAGGATCCAGAGGCTATCGGGTTGCACGTGGCTGCCTGAAGATTGGCTGGTATCTGACAAATACAAAGCATTAGTGTACAGCGCGCGCCGCAAGCCCCAGTCTACATACTGGGAATGGTCCGCCGGTTTCCCATTGTGCAAGTTCGATAGCGGCGTCGGCTACATCGACCTCGATAATCTCGTGTTTGATGGCTGGCGCGAGCGCGATGTATTCCGCCCAAACGAGGCCAAACTGCTCATTACTGTCGGCATACCGCAAGACAGGCGCGCGGGATAGAGTTGATGGGGAATTGAGGCTCTGAACAATTGAATTCCATGTCTTCGCTATCGAGTTGATGAGCGCGACGTGATGGGAGCCATGCGTCGAGGCGGCGAAGTCAGAGCCTGAGCTGTTCTTCTCCGCGATCCGCAGATTGCGTCGCAGTACGTGATCGTGCCCTAGGGCCTCGAGGACTTCAATCCCGCTTGGCTGCGAGCGCATGAGGGAGTTCCAGCTCTTGTGCGAGCCCTCGATACGGCTGCCGTCTGTGGCAATGTCACTCCGGGAACGCGCCACACATCCCTTCCGGACATGGCCCATCTGCTCTTCGTGCGTCTGAGAACAATGAGACCGATAAGAAATGAGGAGAACATCAATTTGCACACACCTGACGCGCTCCTGGAAGCCAAATGTCAAGTTTAGACCATTTAACCCAGACTGCGGCTAAACGCCGTTCCTGTTCCTCCTTGGACCAGTACTCGGTCACGATGCCGTCGCGTTTGTTCGCGCCAATCTTGATAAGGGCGTCTGTAACGTCCCGCGCCACAGAAGCACGGTAGAGTGTTGCCTTGGAGCCCGAAAGCTTGGTTACGTATCTATGATTTTCTGAAGATGAGTCTGACGTGCATGCACAAAGTCACAAACGACTCGACCTTTGCACAATATGAAAAATGTCGAGTGTAGCGTGGGCGTTGGGGAGCTGGCTGACTATTGCTGAGCGAACCTTGCAACAATTGTCCGATGCACAGAGCTCGACCGGAGGTGCATCAAGCAGTTTGCGCCGTCGCTCGAATCCACCGAGCGTCTCTTCGATTTCTTTATTAGACTGGGTTTGGCAGAGGCGCTGCGCCATGATCAGCAGATATCCCAAGGACTGGAGCAAGTATTCGTACCCAGAATACAATCTCGTTGTTCTCATTTACTCCACTGAATAAACCACCTTTCAATAGCCGCTCGCGTTGCGACGAGCTCGACGATACAACCGTCGCCTTGTTGGAAATCTTGAATGTCGAATCAATGGATAAACTGACGCCTGCAGATGCTTTGTCAGTCTAGGCGGCCCACAAAGACAGAAGGCAGCACACCTGCTAAGGACTTCAAGTACATCTCAGATTCTGGTCTGCGTGTCCGCTTGACAAAATCGAGGTAGATGTCCGTAAGGACGTCGCCAGAGACGTGGGCGAGAGCGTATCCTGCATTGTCGTACGGCTCCGAGAATGGTGTCGGTAGCCGTTGCTCGCGCACGAAACCATCGAGTGTCTGTGTGCGATATTTGGCGAGTAAGAGCGAGGTATATTCATATTTGTCTTGTAGGTATCACTGCAAGTGCAGCTCTGTGGAAGATTTCAGCTGCGCAAGGTTTGACAGGCAATAGGATGCATACGACGTATCGTCTGGGCAAATCCTGATGCTGTCGAGCCGAGCCGCAGCTCAACGACAAGGTCAAAGAGCTCCCGGGTCAGCGCGCATCGTTTGGTGAAGATTGGAGCGCCCGCTATAAGACAATCAGCATCAGATACTATTTCGACGATACCGACGTACGCGGTATGTGATCATATGATACGAGCTTCCAGAATGCACTGCTCGTGAGAGCGTAGCTATGCGGCTTATTTCCTAGCTCTCGACAACGCTGGCATTTGAGGACTTGGCCGATTGCGAGTTCCTCGAGACTAACGCCATGAACGCGTCGAGGCACAGTCGATGCCCACCCTTCAAATGCAGTTTTATTACCATCAGCTCCGCACACCTGGCAGCTCCTGAGGCTGGGGTAGAAAACCTCATGGACTACGTTGAGCGGCCGCAGGTAGTAGCCATCTGGAGTGAGCTCCGAGACAGCACGGCGGCTATGGACCAGGGCTGGCGGCGGCGGTAGAAAGCGTGGGCCCATGAGCGGGATAGCAACGCTCAAGGCTGGTCGTGTTGCCGATTTTGCGTTGCCATGGACGCGCGTACGTTGGTATACGTATGTAACGTATTCGATGACTGCTGCCGCCCATCGAAGCTGAGGTTGGGATAGTGTATTTGGCGCATCGTCGTCCTCTGCGCCGGGTTCTTTGACTGGAACCTTGAGCTTTGCTGCACGCTTGGACTCGGATTCCACCCAGGCTTTGCAGCGTTTCTCGATCTTCAGAAGATTTAATAAGCTGAAAAATACTGTAGCTGAGGAGCGTACCGCAGCGTCCCACTTCGCAAGAAACTCAGTCTGCCTCCCGGGCGGTTCTGCAGCGCAGAGCACGGTGCGAACGAAGGCGGGCTCGAAGACCGACATGGTGAGACAAGAGAGGTGGATTTTTTGCCGAATTAAGCGACGGGAAATTAGCGAGTCCGGCGTCATTCAGTCTGAGACAGCATAGGCGGTGCATGCATACAGTGTAATGATTATGGACTATGAAACGGAGATGAAGCGAAACAAATATAATAAATCTGGATGAACGGTTAGAAACAGCTGGTATGATCATTGGTAAGGCATACCTGGCGGCAATGTAACCCGCGGCTGGATGAACATCGAACACGCTCCTCGGTCATCTTCCAGTGCTCATGCTCGTCAGCGCCGGACTTGTTTCGTTCCTGCTCGACGATAGCATCTCGCGGCCTGAGCGATGCAGCTACATCTGCGATGACGCCGACTCCTTGGGCTACGGCATCTGCTCTACACCATTGCCGCTGGCCACAGGAAACGCAAGTAGGCCGCCTTGTAGAGAGCTCTGCGCCCCTCATGCTGCCCGAGCTCGCACGCTGCGGACACACACATGCATGATGGCAACATTGCCGGCGAGGTAGGCGTGCAGACCGGCACCCTCGGCGAGGTACTTGGCATCGGGGACGAAGCCATGTAGCACGTGCCCGCGCGCAAGATTGGCCACCATGCTGCCACAGCTGACCGGGCTTGAACGATGAGTGGTGCACCGTGAAGCAAGAGGGGGGTAGAGGTGCTCGACATCGGACTTGCCGGGCAGGCAGACGACACGAGGACATGGTGGGCACTTCGACCAAGCCCTCTTGTCTGGGCCACGCGCGTTGTCGCCCTCTCCGGCTCCCAAGCGTAGCTCAATCCACCCAGCGAAGACTGGATGGCTAATGCGCGCCTCTTTGTCCGAGATGATTTCGAGACGCGATGCGATATGGTGGCTCATCAAGGTCGACGTCAGGTTTGAGGCAGGTTTCTGCACCCATTGAGCTCAGGCTGTGCATCGCGCACTAAGCAAACGGCGTACCAGTTCGTCTTCATCTTTCACGCTCAGGACAGTCGAGACGCCGACTGTAACATCGATCATCTCTGTTTATGAGCGAGACCCGCAACTGCCGCGGCCCAGTCGTCGGCGGATTTTCCAGTGGGAATGTCCTTCACGACGGGTCTGCTGCAATGCTGGGCCACCTGCCACACCAGCTCGGCGCAGTCAGCCCCAGCGCAGACTCGTAGATAGATGGGGGCTCTGCGTGCGCAACAGGTACCGGCACAGGCCCAGGAATCCCTGGTGGTGGCGTGCAGGATGGCAGCCGCCCATTCACCGCGGGGATCCACCCTCTCCACACCGGCCGGGCACCACAATCTCCATCCTGCAACAGCGGAAACAGTGGATGACGCTTGCCGCGCAGCCGTCGCGCCGGGGCGGCGTGCCAGGGCGGCAGGACGTGGAGCTGGAGCGCAGCGAGCTCGAGGCGCGGCGGGACGTCCTCTGCGCGGCCGACCGACAGCCGGCTTGCGGTGCTGGCGCTGGCTGCCAAACTGGTTGACAGCGGTGCAGGCGATGGCACAGACGCGGACACCCCCGCGCCCTTCCTTCTGCGACGGCGGCTGCGACTCGAAGCTGCAGAAGGCGAACGGGCGAACACGGCTATTGCACACGAGTAGAAGGAGTGGGGCAGAGAGCGTCAGGCCGTCACGCGTCGGCCACGGATGCTCTCGAGGTCGTCCGCGGCAGTGAGGGGCGAGAATTTGCAGTGGCCGTCGCTCGCGGCGTCGTTACTTGAACTCGGCGGATGGTGTTGATGGCGCGGTGTGGGCGGTCCGTTGAGCTTGTGTCAAATGCCGCAGGCAACTGGCACTTTCTTGCGCTTGCGTCGTCCAGTATACACCCAGGGGAACACTTCGTGCACCGAAGTGGTGCTCGCGCGCTCTCGTCCGGGTGCACTGGTCATCGCAGGCTGATCCAAATCGCGCAACGTCCCAGCAGTAAACCTGTGTCAAAAAGCAAACTTCAGTTAATATATCAATGTTGTAACGCGTTGCAATGCACACATAAAACGTCGGTGGCAGGGAGCTACGGAGAAGATCCCCGCAGCGACAGTGTGTTCCGTCAATTGCTGCAAGTTCATTGTCAGCTTTTTTCTCAATGAATGAACGACTTTTGAAGCATAATTACATCATCATCTCTTGGAATTCAAGGAGAATCCATAGGCTCGGCCGCCATAGTGCGGTAGACGAAGGATCGGCTCAAACGCTGAACTGCCGCGGCCGATGAGTCCTGAGAGCAGCAAAAGTGGCTGCCGGGCCACGCCATGCACGTTTTGCGTAGTGCCGAATGCGGGACACGTGAGACACCAAGGTGGTATCACCGAAGGGACGACGTCGTGGTCAGAGGCCAAGAGCGGATGACGGACTTGGAAAGCGTGATGCACAGATGCTGCCGCGGAAGATCTAATCAACTCAGATTGGCGCCGGTGCCGGCATGCCGAGATCACGTGACAACAATGGTCGAATGGTCACCGGAAGTAAATTGGTCAAATCGGGCATAGGCGCTCAAATGGTCTTTGGTCCGCGGAGTTTGAAACAATCCCCGGGCTATGCCATAGCTCTCGGTGAAGGCAAATTGGTCATATCACGGGGTTTCACTGAGGCAAATGGAAGCAAAAACCCAACCTGGGGTTTCCCAAAGAGGAAATTCAAGCTGGTCGTTCTTTGACTGCTTCCTGCGCTCGTTGGCGCATCAAACGGACGTACATAACATTCGCTAACACCGAACGGATGCATTTGTGTTTCCGGATTTGCGCACTTGTTTCCCGGCGCCAAACAATCCATCTTTCGCAGCAACGACCGCGTCGTCTATCCGCACACAGTCCGTTTCGCGACGCCAGCCTTTGCGGAAGGCCAGCTCATGCGACCCGAACGTCTCTTGCTTACATCATATGCAGAACTGGGATCTTTGGCTATACGTGCGCGCAAAAGCCGCTCATTAGGTGGACGCCGACTGACCGCCGTCCTTCACGTTTCAGACGCGCTCAACGGTGCTCTGTAGCACGGCCATGTAGCCTGCGTGTGCCCGGTGAGTCTTTGTACTCATCTAATTCTCTTCCTCGCTCACGGCCGCCACTACAATGTTCCTCGTCACAGCAGACCCGCGACTGCAGCAGGCGCCACGCAGCACCCGCCAGGCGACGCTGACTGATGACACAGCCAACGGGCAGCCGCAGCAGGAGCAGGATGACGCCGCCGGTCGACAGCGGCCGTCGCGATACCACTCGTCATCACCGCTCTGTGTTTTCGGCGAATGCGCTGGTGAGTCCCGTCCGCAGATGACTCTGCACGTAATCGCGAAGCTGACGGGTACCGCATAGGCCGGCACGATCGCGAGCTCGAGGCTGGGTACCAACTTCGTGTCGGCGGAGGCGAGCACGTTGTGAGCTTGTTCAAGCAGTTGCTTGACACCGCCGTTCGCAGTGGGGATAGCGCACGAGCCGTACACACATGGACGATGTAAAATAGGATATTATCAAAGTTGGTTCTTCCCGATGCTACGAATGTCGCGATATTCGCGACTGGACTTTGATATTGAGAATAGGTAGAAGCTGCTCAACCTACGCGTCACCAACGTTACAAAGCAGCAGCATCCGGGAGCCATCCACGTCCTCAAGCGCTGTCTGTGCTGGCTCCGGCGCAAGCTCATCGAAAAATCTGAAGTATGCTGACCCGTTGGTAATTTGAACGCGCTTGCCGAGCATTTCCTGGAACCGTTGATACTGGAGTGGAACGTCGAGCTTGGACTCAAGCAGATTGTGCAGCATCGAAAGGGCCTCCATAAAGGCCCTGATGCTGAACCTCTTTCCGGAAAGAAAGATGCCCTCGGGTTGCGGAAATGGCACGGATTCCTTCAGGGAAACATTGACGCCGTCTGAGCAATTGTCGCGCGGGTGGTTTCGAACATCGCCAGTGCCGAAAGGGTACATGAGCCGATGGCAGCGTTTGCAAGTGTGGGCTTTTCGCTTCATCGGAAGTCAGTACACAAAAAGCTGAGCGTGATTTTGCATACCGATTTGCCTGGCACACGCTTGCCAACCTCGAAGCTTTCGCACTGCCGCCGCCAGAACGTCTCAGAGCCACTCTTTGCTGCATGCAACTTAGCCAAATGGAATGGAACGAAAAGTGAGTGACTCACCAGTAAAATCTTGCAAGTCTACACGTGCAAGAACCGTTGACTCGAGTGCTGCTAACGTAGACATGATGGCTCGCGGGTCCTTTGGAACGGCCGAGTCCCCGTACATATCTCTAAGCTTGTTATTGAAGAGTGCGGTCATGCTGCATAGACGGGTCGGTGACATCTCGTATGTGCGCAGTTGATGCTCGACACGGAAGTCAGCAAAAAGAAGCCATTCTCTGTCGACAATTCGAAGTGCGTCAGGATGGACACCGGTCGTGGCCCTGAATAGCGCCGCTGAGCGCGTCAGGATCTTCGGCTGCGCTGCTGGTCCGATAGGAGCCTTGTCTAGCACGGGAGGCAGAGGGCTCGTGGTCGGTGCAGAAGGCAGGGCAGGTGTAGCTGGTCGTGTGCGAAATATCGGTGCCAGGGGTTTCTGTCGTTTCTGCACGAGTTCAGCACACAATAATAAAGCGACCACATGCAAGCTCACCGCAGATGCTGTTGCGCTGACAGAGCATGTCCTTTTCGGCGGAGGTTCGTCGCCTTGATCTGTAGCCGGTCGCTTGGCCATGGTGACGACCGACGGGCAGGCAGAAAAGATTTCGGGGCGATGCGAGTGACCAGCGCTAGACGCGGTGGTCTGTTGCGCTGAAGACAGTGCTTGTGAGGATTCTGGCGCCCCGGTTGGTGCTGTTGTTGGCGGCATAGTTTCGCGAGCGGATGGACATGTTGATAACAGTGCTGTCCCGACCGTCACTGCCATATCTTCATCTTGCGTGAGGTCAATCGTGGAGGATCCAGAGGCTATCGGGTTGCACGTGGCTGCCTGAAGATTGGCTGGTATCTGACAAATACAAAGCATTAGTGTACAGCGCGCGCCGCAAGCCCCAGTCTACATACTGGGAATGGTCCGCCGGTTTCCCATTGTGCAAGTTCGATAGCGGCGTCGGCTACATCGACCTCGATAATCTCGTGTTTGATGGCTGGCGCGAGCGCGATGTATTCCGCCCAAACGAGGCCAAACTGCTCATTACTGTCGGCATACCGCAAGACAGGCGCGCGGGATAGAGTTGATGGGGAATTGAGGCTCTGAACAATTGAATTCCATGTCTTCGCTATCGAGTTGATGAGCGCGACGTGATGGGAGCCATGCGTCGAGGCGGCGAAGTCAGAGCCTGAGCTGTTCTTCTCCGCGATCCGCAGATTGCGTCGCAGTACGTGATCGTGCCCTAGGGCCTCGAGGACTTCAATCCCGCTTGGCTGCGAGCGCATGAGGGAGTTCCAGCTCTTGTGCGAGCCCTCGATACGGCTGCCGTCTGTGGCAATGTCACTCCGGGAACGCGCCACACATCCCTTCCGGACATGGCCCATCTGCTCTTCGTGCGTCTGAGAACAATGAGACCGATAAGAAATGAGGAGAACATCAATTTGCACACACCTGACGCGCTCCTGGAAGCCAAATGTCAAGTTTAGACCATTTAACCCAGACTGCGGCTAAACGCCGTTCCTGTTCCTCCTTGGACCAGTACTCGGTCACGATGCCGTCGCGTTTGTTCGCGCCAATCTTGATAAGGGCGTCTGTAACGTCCCGCGCCACAGAAGCACGGTAGAGTGTTGCCTTGGAGCCCGAAAGCTTGGTTACGTATCTATGATTTTCTGAAGATGAGTCTGACGTGCATGCACAAAGTCACAAACGACTCGACCTTTGCACAATATGAAAAATGTCGAGTGTAGCGTGGGCGTTGGGGAGCTGGCTGACTATTGCTGAGCGAACCTTGCAACAATTGTCCGATGCACAGAGCTCGACCGGAGGTGCATCAAGCAGTTTGCGCCGTCGCTCGAATCCACCGAGCGTCTCTTCGATTTCTTTATTAGACTGGGTTTGGCAGAGGCGCTGCGCCATGATCAGCAGATATCCCAAGGACTGGAGCAAGTATTCGTACCCAGAATACAATCTCGTTGTTCTCATTTACTCCACTGAATAAACCACCTTTCAATAGCCGCTCGCGTTGCGACGAGCTCGACGATACAACCGTCGCCTTGTTGGAAATCTTGAATGTCGAATCAATGGATAAACTGACGCCTGCAGATGCTTTGTCAGTCTAGGCGGCCCACAAAGACAGAAGGCAGCACACCTGCTAAGGACTTCAAGTACATCTCAGATTCTGGTCTGCGTGTCCGCTTGACAAAATCGAGGTAGATGTCCGTAAGGACGTCGCCAGAGACGTGGGCGAGAGCGTATCCTGCATTGTCGTACGGCTCCGAGAATGGTGTCGGTAGCCGTTGCTCGCGCACGAAACCATCGAGTGTCTGTGTGCGATATTTGGCGAGTAAGAGCGAGGTATATTCATATTTGTCTTGTAGGTATCGCTGCAAGTGCAGCTCTGTGGAAGATTTCAGCTGCGCAAGGTTTGACAGGCAATAGGATGCATACGACGTATCGTCTGGGCAAATCCTGATGCTGTCGAGCCGAGCCGCAGCTCAACGACAAGGTCAAAGAGCTCCCGGGTCAGCGCGCATCGTTTGGTGAAGATTGGAGCGCCCGCTATAAGACAATCAGCATCAGATACTATTTCGACGATACCGACGTACGCGGTATGTGATCATATGATACGAGCTTCCAGAATGCACTGCTCGTGAGAGCGTAGCTATGCGGCTTATTTCCTAGCTCTCGACAACGCTGGCATTTGAGGACTTGGCCGATTGCGAGTTCCTCGAGACTAACGCCATGAACGCGTCGAGGCACAGTCGATGCCCACCCTTCAAATGCAGTTTTATTACCATCAGCTCCGCACACCTGGCAGCTCCTGAGGCTGGGGTAAAACCTCATGGACTACGTTGAGCGGCCGCAGG
This sequence comes from Auricularia sp. M12, assembly GCA_037042885.1. NCBI lineage: Eukaryota > Fungi > Basidiomycota > Agaricomycetes > Auriculariales > Auriculariaceae > Auricularia > Auricularia sp. M12. The sequence goes on from CM073216.1 coordinate 1,657,753, forward strand.
TAGTAGCCATCTGGAGTGAGCTCCGAGACAGCACGGCGGCTATGGACCAGGGCTGGCGGCGGCGGTAGAAAGCGTGGGCCCATGAGCGGGATAGCAACGCTCAAGGCTGGTCGTGTTGCCGATTTTGCGTTGCCATGGACGCGCGTACGTTGGTATACGTATGTAACGTATTCGATGACTGCTGCCGCCCATCGAAGCTGAGGTTGGGATAGTGTATTTGGCGCATCGTCGTCCTCTGCGCCGGGTTCTTTGACTGGAACCTTGAGCTTTGCTGCACGCTTGGACTCGGATTCCACCCAGGCTTTGCAGCGTTTCTCGATCTTCAGAAGATTTAATAAGCTGAAAAATACTGTAGCTGAGGAGCGTACCGCAGCGTCCCACTTCGCAAGAAACTCAGTCTGCCTCCCGGGCGGTTCTGCAGCGCAGAGCACGGTGCGAACGAAGGCGGGCTCGAAGACCGACATGGTGAGACAAGAGAGGTGGATTTTTTGCCGAATTAAGCGACGGGAAATTAGCGAGTCCGGCGTCATTCAGTCTGAGACAGCATAGGCGGTGCATGCATACAGTGTAATGATTATGGACTATGAAACGGAGATGAAGCGAAACAAATATAATAAATCTGGATGAACGGTTAGAAACAGCTGGTATGATCATTGGTAAGGCATACCTGGCGGCAATGTAACCCGCGGCTGGATGAACATCGAACACGCTCCTCGGTCATCTTCCAGTGCTCATGCTCGTCAGCGCCGGACTTGTTTCGTTCCTGCTCGACGATAGCATCTCGCGGCCTGAGCGATGCAGCTACATCTGCGATGACGCCGACTCCTTGGGCTACGGCATCTGCTCTACACCATTGCCGCTGGCCACAGGAAACGCAAGTAGGCCGCCTTGTAGAGAGCTCTGCGCCCCTCATGCTGCCCGAGCTCGCACGCTGCGGACACACACATGCATGATGGCAACATTGCCGGCGAGGTAGGCGTGCAGACCGGCACCCTCGGCGAGGTACTTGGCATCGGGGACGAAGCCATGTAGCACGTGCCCGCGCGCAAGATTGGCCACCATGCTGCCACAGCTGACCGGGCTTGAACGATGAGTGGTGCACCGTGAAGCAAGAGGGGGGTAGAGGTGCTCGACATCGGACTTGCCGGGCAGGCAGACGACACGAGGACATGGTGGGCACTTCGACCAAGCCCTCTTGTCTGGGCCACGCGCGTTGTCGCCCTCTCCGGCTCCCAAGCGTAGCTCAATCCACCCAGCGAAGACTGGATGGCTAATGCGCGCCTCTTTGTCCGAGATGATTTCGAGACGCGATGCGATATGGTGGCTCATCAAGGTCGACGTCAGGTTTGAGGCAGGTTTCTGCACCCATTATGAGCTCAGGCTGTGCATCGCGCACTAAGCAAACGGCGTACCAGTTCGTCTTCATCTTTCACGCTCAGGACAGTCGAGACGCCGACTGTAACATCGATCATCTCTGTTTATGAGCGAGACCCGCAACTGCCGCGGCCCAGTCGTCGGCGGATTTTCCAGTGGGAATGTCCTTCACGACGGGTCTGCTGCAATGCTGGGCCACCTGCCACACCAGCTCGGCGCAGTCAGCCCCAGCGCAGACTCGTAGATAGATGGGGGCTCTGCGTGCGCAACAGGTACCGGCACAGGCCCAGGAATCCCTGGTGGTGGCGTGCAGGATGGCAGCCGCCCATTCACCGCGGGGATCCACCCTCTCCACACCGGCCGGGCACCACAATCTCCATCCTGCAACAGCGGAAACAGTGGATGACGCTTGCCGCGCAGCCGTCGCGCCGGGGCGGCGTGCCAGGGCGGCAGGACGTGGAGCTGGAGCGCAGCGAGCTCGAGGCGCGGCGGGACGTCCTCTGCGCGGCCGACCGACAGCCGGCTTGCGGTGCTGGCGCTGGCTGCCAAACTGGTTGACAGCGGTGCAGGCGATGGCACAGACGCGGACACCCCGCGCGCCCTTCCTTCTGCGACGGCGGCTGCGACTCGAAGCTGCAGAAGGCGAACGGGCGAACACGGCTATTGCACACGAGTAGAAGGAGTGGGGCAGAGAGCGTCAGGCCGTCACGCGTCGGCCACGGATGCTCTCGAGGTCGTCCGCGGCAGTGAGGGGCGAGAATTTGCAGTGGCCGTCGCTCGCGGCGTCGTTACTTGAACTCGGCGGATGGTGTTGATGGCGCGGTGTGGGCGGTCCGTTGAGCTTGTGTCAAATGCCGCAGGCAACTGGCACTTTCTTGCGCTTGCGTCGTCCAGTATACACCCAGGGGAACACTTCGTGCACCGAAGTGGTGCTCGCGCTCTCGTCCGGGTGCACTGGTCATCGCAGGCTGATCCAAATCGCGCAACGTCCCAGCAGTAAACCTGTGTCAAAAAGCAAACTTCAGTTAATATATCAATGTTGTAACGCGTTGCAATGCACACATAAAACGTCGGTGGCAGGGAGCTACGGAGAAGATCCCCGCAGCGACAGTGTGTTCCGTCAATTGCTGCAAGTTCATTGTCAGCTTTTTTCTCAATGAATGAACGACTTTTGAAGCATAATTACATCATCATCTCTTGGAATTCAAGGAGAATCCATAGGCTCGGCCGCCATAGTGCGGTAGACGAAGGATCGGCTCAAACGCTGAACTGCCGCGGCCGATGAGTCCTGAGAGCAGCAAAAGTGGCTGCCGGGCCACGCCATGCACGTTTTGCGTAGTGCCGAATGCGGGACACGTGAGACACCAAGGTGGTATCACCGAAGGGACGACGTCGTGGTCAGAGGCCAAGAGCGGATGACGGACTTGGAAAGCGTGATGCACAGATGCTGCCGCGGAAGATCTAATCAACTCAGATTGGCGCCGGTGCCGGCATGCCGAGATCACGTGACAACAATGGTCGAATGGTCACCGGAAGTAAATTGGTCAAATCGGGCATAGGCGCTCAAATGGTCTTTGGTCCGCGGAGTTTGAAAATCCCGGGCTATGCCATAGCTCTCGGTGAAGGCAAATTGGTCATATCACGGGGTTTCACTGAGGCAAATGGAAGCAAAAACCCAACCTGGGGTTTCCCAAAGAGGAAATTCAAGCTGGTCGTTCTTTGACTGCTTCCTGCGCTCGTTGGCGCATCAAACGGACGTACATAACATTCGCTAACACCGAACGGATGCATTTGTGTTTCCGGATTTGCGCACTTGTTTCCCGGCGCCAAACAATCCATCTTTCGCAGCAACGACCGCGTCGTCTATCCGCACACAGTCCGTTTCGCGACGCCAGCCTTTGCGGAAGGCCAGCTCATGCGACCCGAACGTCTCTTGCTTACATCATATGCAGAACTGGGATCTTTGGCTATACGTGCGCGCAAAAGCCGCTCATTAGGTGGACGCCGACTGACCGCCGTCCTTCACGTTTCAGACGCGCTCAACGGTGCTCTGTAGCACGGCCATGTAGCCTGCGTGTGCCCGGTGAGTCTTTGTACTCATCTAATTCTCTTCCTCGCTCACGGCCGCCACTACAATGTTCCTCGTCACAGCAGACCCGCGACTGCAGCAGGCGCCACGCAGCACCCGCCAGGCGACGCTGACTGATGACACAGCCAACGGGCAGCCGCAGCAGGAGCAGGATGACGCCGCCGGTCGACAGCGGCCGTCGCGATACCACTCGTCATCACCGCTCTGTGTTTTCGGCGAATGCGCTGGTGAGTCCCGTCCGCAGATGACTCTGCACGTAATCGCGAAGCTGACGGGTACCGCATAGGCCGGCACGATCGCGAGCTCGAGGCTGGGTACCAACTTCGTGTCGGCGGAGGCGAGCACGTTGTGAGCTTGTTCAAGCAGTTGCTTGACACCGCCGTTCGCAGTGGGGATAGCGCACGAGCCGTACACACATGGACGATGTAAAATAGGATATTATCAAAGTTGGTTCTTCCCGATGCTACGAATGTCGCGATATTCGCGACTGGACTTTGATATTGAGAATAGGTAGAAGCTGCTCAACCTACGCGTCACCAACGTTACAAAGCAGCAGCATCCGGGAGCCATCCACGTCCTCAAGCGCTGTCTGTGCTGGCTCCGGCGCAAGCTCATCGAAAAATCTGAAGTATGCTGACCCGTTGGTAATTTGAACGCGCTTGCCGAGCATTTCCTGGAACCGTTGATACTGGAGTGGAACGTCGAGCTTGGACTCAAGCAGATTGTG